>CP136068.1:2640805-3240805 GCA_032622095.1 Siphonodentalium dalli
GCTAATGCTTTATAAACAGAAAGCCATCATGCCTTAATGCCTGCTAATATTTTATCTAGAGTGACCAGGGGTGCTGTATAATGTACAAAAGTCAGAAGAAAATTCCATCGCCCTCCACAAGAATGTTTCATCTACAAAAATAACTCAATTTGATATTATGAGAGCTTTCAAAAATCTAGCACTTTCATGTCGGGAGCTGCACTGGTGCAGCATTATTAAAAGATTCTGTGCTAGTGCATTCTCTTATATATATACACTACCAAGATATATACTCAGTGTAGTGTTGTCGCACCAGGGGACCTGTGTTACAAGGTCGAGGTAAATATTGTTGGGCCAATGTATTCTCTTATATATATGAGGCTCCCTATGGGAGACTCGCATACATGTATATAAGAGAATACATTGGCACATGGTTTTCGTAAAATTTAAGGAAGCTCCAGTCATGAAAGGGCTGGAATCCGCTGGATATCATAATTCTTTCTAATAATTTCCATTTCACGCAGTTTCATGTGATTATAACCATTTAAAAACTCAATTTTTTTACCCTTTGTGATATATGTGTATTTTCATGATGAAAAATTACATGAGTCCCATTGATTAATTTTTAGTGATGTTAAGATAATTACATGTGTAATAATAAGCTCAACTAACATAATATAACAGTGGGTTGTTAAACTTATCAGAACATGCCCAAAAATGTTTGTAGTATGTTCATCTGCCTGTTGTCTGCTTTATATTATCTGAACATCCCGACAATTGAATGGTAGATCACTCTAATACAGTAATGCCCTAAATAATCAACTCTTTATATCCACATCAGAATTATGGGTAAATTTTCAGGATTTAGTCGGAAATATGGCTTGTTGCCATTCATCGGAAAGCTCTCGGGGGAGAGCTTTCCGAAGAATGGCAATAAGCCATATTTCCGACTAAATCCTGAAAAATTACCCATAATTCTGCTGTGGTTAAGGAGTCGATTATTTATAGCATTACTGCATAACGTTTAGTAGTGGTTATGCTTGTGTGGTTTTGTTTGTTTTAGTTTATGTCATTTCATCCACTATGACATATCACGATATTGTCAGTTTTACAGTGGGGGGGGGGGGGGGGAAAGACTGCGCAGACGATTAATTTCACTGGGAAATTAAGCCACTGCACATAGATACTACCGACCCCAGAAATCAACTGACAACCTTGCCCAGATACATGTACATGCTTCTCCGTTTCTGGATGGCTTATTTGTACATGTACATGTATGTTGTTGGAAAGTGGACTGGCTTCTCCGTTTCAGATGGCTTAAATGTATGTTGTCGGAATTCAAAATGTCTTCTACATGTATGTTACTGGATGGCTTACATGTATGTTATCGGAAATTGAACCGCTTCTACATTTCTGGATGGCTTATTTATACCTGTATGTTGTCGGAAATTGAACCGGCTTCTCCATTTCTGGATGTCTTATTTGTACATGTATGTTGTCGGAAATTGAACTGCAGCTTCTCCAATTCAGATGGCTTACATGTATGTTGTCAGAATTCAAAATGTCTTCTACTTGTATGTTACTGGATGGCTGACATGTATGTTATCGGAAATTGAACCGCGGATTCTCAGTTTCTGGATGGCTTATTTGTACATGTATGTTGTCGGATATTGAACCGGCTTCTCCATTTCTGGATGGCTTATTTGTACATGTATGTTGTCGGAAATTGAACCGCGGCTTCTCCATTTCTGGATGGCTTATTTGTACATGTATGTTGTCGGAAATTGAACCGCGGCTTCTCCATTTCTGGATGGCTTATTTGTACATGTATGTTGTCGGAAATTGAACCGCGGATTCTCAGTTTCTGGATGGCTTATTTGTACATGTATGTTGTCGGATATTGAACCGGCTTCTACATTTCTGGATGGCTTATTTGTACATGTACATGTATGTTGTCGGAAATTCAACCGGCTTCTCCATTTCTGGATGGCTTATTTGTACCTGTATGTTATCGGAAATTGAACTGGCTTCTCCAATTCAGATGGCTTACATGTATGTTGTCAGAATTCAAACCGGCTTCTCCATTACTTGATGGCTTATGTTGGCCTAAAGGTGCCATGCACCTTATCCAACTGAGCCAGGTTAAAGTAGGTCACGGAAGAATGACCCTATAATTCATCTCATCAGGGTCATAAATGTCTAGAACATGAGCACTGGTTATGCTCTATAAACAGCATCAGACTGTAAGTCTATAGATGTCTTATCGAGATCGCTTCAAGTCTGTAAATAGTGTGTCTGTCATTTGCAGAATGAGGTCCCGGCCCAGAGGGTGAATTTAGTGATACAATCCTGCACAATAACCAGTCATTAGGACACTGGGGTCAATATTAACCCTTTACCCAACAAAACGGCCAAAACCGGCCAAATAAAGCTTCAACAGCCTAAAATATCTTCGGTCTGTCTCAATAGAACCATACAAATATGGATATCATTGGAACGGCTCCTTGACCACATTGTGATAGTTACAGTTATGCCCTGTGCCAATGCATTCTCTTATATATGCGAGTCGACCATAGGTCGCCTCGCATATATAAGAGAATGCATTGGCCTAAAACAAACTTTTTTTAACACTTTTTACCATTTTTTCTTACATTCTTTAACAATTTTATAATTTTTAATGTGTTAAGCCAATGCATTCTCTTATATATGCGAGGCGACCTATGGTCGACTCGCATATATAAGAGAATGCATTGGCACAGGGCCCTTCTGGTGGGTAAAGGGTTAAATAGAGAATAAGAGAGTGGGAATTACAAGGGAATTATGTATAGCAACAATGCACCATCATCACAGACAACCATCAAAAACAATAAATTCTCATTAGGTCACCAGAGGTGATTAATAAATAGCAATATAAAGCAAGCGGGGGGGGGGGGGGGGGGGGGGGGGGGCATGACTTATATGCATCCAGCCATAATGTATTCCAACAATAGCACACATCATCAGAGACAACCATCAAAAACAATAAATACTCGTTAGGTCACCAGAGGCAAATAATAAAGTGTGATATAAAGTGTTATTGCACACAGAGATCAAAGCAGTCTGATTAATCGGTCGCACTGACATGAATTCCATGTTGATTCTTGTTCCATTTATGCGGCTTACTGATAGATATTCATGATTAACCATACAGTAATGCCCTAAGTAATCGAATCCTAACACAGCAGAATTATGGGTAACTTTTCAGGATTTAGTCGGAAATATGGCTTGTTGCAATTCATCGGAAAGCTCCCCCCGAGAGCTCTCCGATGAATGGCAACAAGCCATATTTCCGACTAAATCCTGAAAAGTTACCCCCATAATTCTGCTGTGTTTAAGGAGTCGATTTCTTAGGCCATTACTGTATATGGCCGAAAAACAAAAAAACTTCTCTGTTTCCGATAACATCAGGATAATTTTCCAGACAGGCAGCCAGGGATTTTTTAACAAGTTTTCAGCTGTAAGCGATATAATAGTGTAGTCACGGTCCAATGGAATATGGTAGATCAATGTGTATTGAAAATGAGCCAAGCATTGGATAAAAACATGCTGTCCCTTGAATTCATTCACTCTGCAGTAAGATTTTAATCCCAACGTTGAGCTTAATAACGGACTTATTTTTGCTTTTGGGATTGGAAAAAACGATAAATATTCACATTGACACTCTAACAATTAACTATCGACTAGCCTTTTGGAGAAAATAAAAAAAAAAAATTCTGAGTATGATGATATCAAACATGCGTATATCAGAGGTCCGCTTATAAATGTCAAAGCAACGAGATTTATAAGTTACGAGATTTATAAGTTACGGTAAACAAAGCCTTATTTTCCAGAGAATTTAGGTTTATCCTGCGATCAAAAATGTATGTAAACAATATATTAACTCATTACCACTCTGACCGCAGCTGACTACAACCCCCAGGTTACTTTGACGTTGTGACGTTAAAAACTCAGCACACCTTGCCACGGCGACGTAATTTACGTCCCATTTCCTCAGAGATTTTGACGATTTAGTCGGCTTTAGCATGTTTTTACCTCAGTTCTGTGATCGCTGTCATTCTAATTTCTAAATTCTAGAAATGGCCTTTCGTGGTTTTGCTATTTAGTATTTGTTCAGAATTTGTTGTTTCAAACAACCAATTGAATAGACTGTGCCACATTTCCATAATGTCACAATTCCAAGTTTAAATGTTAAAATGTTGCAACAGTTATCAAAAGCAATCATCGTTTTTATTATTTTTTAACAAATGTACTTTCGAGCATGGTAAGCTGTGAATGGAATAAAATGTTCTGATTGGATAGAATATACTTCAACTGCATACTTATTTCTTATTGAATACACAATTAGGTTTGGCCTTTTGATTTTAAAGACTAATTTCAGGGTTATGGGACGGTGGCATTTTCAAAGCTCTGTGTTGATTTTACATGAGGTTTATATAGTCATTTGTAGTGATGCAATATCAGCCCACTGTATCGAAAATCAATAACCGCATGACTTTATGGAGCTACATTATCACAACTCATCTTGATTGGGCTCATTTGAAATGGTGCTGCATTAATAGGGAACAAGTTATAGCAGTTAACCCAGGCAAACCCAGGTATAGTGTGTCTGTGTTATACGGTATATAGGTAGTACCCACCCGCCACCCCATCCATAGTATCTTATGCGCCGCAGGCGCTTGTATATAGGTAGTACCCACCCACAACCCCATCCCGCCACCCATAGGTATTGTACCCACCCACCACCCCATCCCGCCACCCATAGTATATAGTATATAGGTTAACCCACAAGCCTTGAAATAGTGTCTGTCATTTACAGAATGAGGTCCCCAGATGGTGAATTTAGTGATGCTATCCCGCATAGCGGGCTAGCATCACCAAATTCGCACTCTGAGAACCTCATTCTGCTGAGGTGTAAGCAGAATGAGGTCCCCAGAGGGTGAATTTGGTGATAGCGGGCTAGCATCACTAAATTCTCCCTCTGGGGACCTCATTCTGCAAACGACAGACACACTATTTCAAGGCTTGCAAGCCCAGGTATAGTATGTCTGTCATTTACAGAATGAGGTCCCCAGAGGGTAAATTTAGTGACTCTATCCTGCACAGCAGCCTAGCGTCACCAAATTCATCAATCTGCTTTGGCCTCAACTGCTACATTGGCAGACCTAAGACCAGATTGAAGTTCCCCATTTGAAGTTGGTGAAGTTCACCAATTAGTCACCACGATTATGCAATTTATCTTCTGCAAATTAGGGGATATAGAAACTGAACATAATGTAAAAAGTAACTAAAGTAATGTTAATTTGAGATTATAGATACTTCCCAGAAGATGAGGCCTTAGCAGAATGATGTCCCCAGACGGTGAATTTGGTGATGCTAGCCCACTGTGCTGGATAGCATCACTAAATTCACCCTCTGGGGACCTCATTCTGCAAATGACAGACTATTTGCAGGCTGGATAAGAATGGTCCTCTTCTTGCCTATACTATAAGGATATTGAGGTACAGTAATTCCATAAGTAATCGACTCTTTAACTACAGCAGAATTATGGGTAACTTTTCAGGATTTAGTCGGAAATATGGCTTGTTGCCATTCATCAGAAAGCTCTCGGCGAGAGCTTTCCGGTGAATGGCAACAAGCCATATTTCCGACTAAATCCTGAAAAGTTACCCATCATTCTGCTGTAGTTAAAGAGTCGATTACTTAGGGCATTACTGTAATATTATCAGATGGCAGGCAGATAAACAGTTTACACCCTTTGGTTTCCCACACTTTGATTCACACTCAATTTCCTTCACAAAGTGATAAGTTCCACCACATTTACTGTAGAAACCACACTCCTTATTTCTGTCCATTCAGTTATCACAGTAATTTACTTTATAAATTATCACTTTAGAAAATTCACATCATATTTCCGGGTTGTAAATATTTAAGGTTGTGCAGAGGTGACCCATTCTTTAAGGTTGTACAGAGGTGACCCATTCTTTATAAATTCACATCATAGTTCCGGGTTGTAAATATTTAAGGTTGTGCCGAGGTGACCCATTCTTCAAGGTTGTGCGGAGGTGACCCATTCTTCAAGGTTGTGCGGAGGTGACCCATTCCTTAAGGTTGTGTGGAGGTGACCCATTCTTTAAGGTTGTGCGGAGATGACCCATTCTTTAAGGTTGTGCGGAGGTGACCCATTCTTTAAGATTGTGCGGAGGTGACCCATTCTTTAAGGTTGTGCGGAGGTGACCCATTCTTTAAGGTTGTGCGGAGGTGACCCATTCTTCAAGGTTGTGCGGAGGTGACCCATTCTTCAAGGTTGTGCGGAGGTGACCCATTCTTCAAGGTTGTGCTGAGGTGACCCATTCTTCAAGGTTGTGCTGAGGTGACCCATTCTTTAAGGTTGTGCTGAGGTGACCCATTCTTTAAGGTTTGTGCGGAGGTGACCCATTCTTTCACCCTTACAGAAACAGGCCTGAGTTTAGTGTGTATAACCCATAGAGAGCCCCACATAGACCGGAGCAGACAATACTCTATAGTGCATGCTTCCATCTGGGGGAGGCTCCCTGCAGGTTAAACATTAAACAGTATCAGTCAGGTTTGAGATGGATGTCTCATATTACTACTGACCAAGCCTGAGTTTAGTGTATTCAACCAAAACCCGTAGGTTTTCTTTTTATTATATGCGCTATAAACCGCACCAAAACTGCTAATTTTGTCCTACAGTTCACTTCAAATTGTTAGAAAGCTTCGACATTTGCATTTTGTTTACATTCCATCAATTGATTTGCTCACCACTGAATGACAAATATCGAGCATAGCCGCCATAAGAAATAGTCCCCATTGTTTTATTCTGAAATGATGCGAGAAAATTAATGTATACATAATTTAGTGATAAGAATATATTAAAACAAATGAGTTAACATTATAACAATTAAATAACAGTTTATGAACCGTGAAAATCAATAATTAAAACAATAGTCCGGCTGTTATTGATACGCTTTGAAACTTAATGTGATTCGCCGCTATAAACCGGAAGTGATCTCCGAAAAAGTAATACTATTGTGTTATCCATCGAGTCGGTCAGTGTTATCCATTGAGTCGGTCAGTGTTATCCATCGAGTCGGTCCAGGCGATGGATATAACGCTCTACGCCACGGCAATTTCCCACTATTTAATGGGGAAGCATATAATAAACGTGATCCACAGGACCTCTGAGCCAATGTTCATGCCTGTCATCTCCCAAGTCCCCCTCTAGGTTGGTCCCTGCCATGAACATTGGCTCAGAGGTCCTGTGGATCACGTTTTTTTAAGACCTTTAACTTGCATGTATTGCTACTCTGCAACAAGCCTGAGTTTAGTGTGTTTGTCATTTGCAGAATGAGGTCCCCAGATGGTGAATTTAGTGATGCTACATGTGAATGGAACCTTAAGTTCTTGTTAAATGCCTCACATTCTGATCAGGTTGTACCCAAGCCTTGAAATAGTGTGCCTGTCATTTGCAGAATGAGGTCCCCAGAGGGTGAATATAGTGATGCTATCCCGCATAGCGGGCTAGCATCACCAAATTCACCCTCTGGGGACCTCATTCTGCTTACACCTCAGCAGAATGAGGTTCCCAGGGGGTGAATTTGGTGATGATAGCCCGCTATGCGGGGTAGCATCACTAAATTCACCCTCTGGGGACCTCATTCTGCAAATGACAGGCACACTATTTCAAGGCATGGTAACTTGTACCCATACAGAGATCATGTTAGTCGATAACACACCTAATGTGATGACATTTACAGAAGTGAAGAAAGGATATTTCAAAAGCGAGTTAAAATTAATCACAAATGCAGCTTGCTTTCTCAAGGGAGGGTGGGTCCTTGTTAAATTTTTGACATACACAAATTAATTATGTTTAGTCTAGTTACTTTCCATTTCAATGCCATGTGATATTGAGAACACCCATCTGTTGATGGAATTGCTGTAGATGTGTATTCCAGCCTAGAAAACATGGCGCTGTTAGGATACATGCAGATTTGAACTCACAAAAAAGTTGCAACATCTGATAGTTTTCTAATTCTACCAAGGGTTCTCTAGTCAGATTTATTATTGTAATAATAGGATACCACACAAAGAATCAAGAAGTTTAATGGTCCTATGAATGTATTGATTACGTCTTGGAGAAACAAACTCTTCAGCAGTTGAAAGAGCTTTATCAAGCACAGTCCAAGGAAGATAACTCTATTACAAACAAACATCTTCCACTTAACAACTGCTATAAGCCTATAATCATGCTTCTGAAGTATTAGTGATAAGAACCTTAGGGGAAAAATGTCTTTTGTGTAAAGGCCAATCAGATCATTGGTCTAGTTTGTAACTACAGTAATGCCCTAAATAATCGACTCCTTAAGCACAGCAGAATTATGGGTAACTTTCCAAGATTTAGTCGGAAATATGGCTTGTTGCCATTCATCGGAAAGCTCTCACTGAGAGCTTTCCGATGAATGGCAACAAGCCACAGTTCCGACTGAATCCTGAAAAATTACCGATAATTCTGCTGTGGTTAAGGAGTCAATTATTTAGGGCATTACTGTACTTGCAGATTAACATCATTATATAATATATTGTAGGGTCATGACGAAGTGATGCAGGTTTTAAATAATAATGCAGGGAATATGTTTCTTAGTTATTATCTGTTCCTTATCTGGTCCCAACAACTACCATTCGATTCTTATCCAACTACATGGAACAACTTGGATAATGAATTTACATCATACCAATCCAGACACACATTCAAACGCCGTGTACATGCCGATTGCATTAAAAAATATGCTGCAACAATTAAATGCAACAATCAAAGATGTCCCGACTGTGTGGTAGCTCGTCAATAGTGTAACCTCCCGTACATATATCGCAATCTACAACCTCACTCAGCACACTCCTACTCGACTTCCAAAGAACATGACACTGACAAGAAAGAGACAAACCATCGAGTAACCAATAAACGATTTATATATACGTATACCCTCCATTATATAATTATATAATTATATAATCCTATAAATGCAACCATTATGTAATACATAATTTCATAGCCGTGCATTGTACAATAAATCTTGACCGCCTATATATGTTAACATTTATTCATCTCTAAGGGGGTGACAGTAAGACAGTCTAGCCTGACTATGCCACCCCCTCGAATATACATTACAATATTTGTCAAATGTATTATGTATTAATTATTATATGTATATTGAAATAAAATATCCTATCCTATGTACTTCACTGTAGGTGAAGGTCCCAACTCGAAATTTCACAATGTAAATGACTTTGTGAGCGATTTTACTTTATGTCGCTTACAATTAAGGAATTTAAATTTTATTGATTTTGCTAAATTAGTACGCATCCGATTTTAGTTTCTGTGTAAACTGATGCATTTTCATGTAAAACGCTCGATCACATCGCATGTACTGTTAAACCGGAAATTATACCACACTTCAATAAAATTAGGTCACAGCCGAATCAAACTTATTTTTTCATGTCTTATTCAATGAAACAATAAATTACACTATATTCTAATATAATATACTTAGTTTTATTATTATATAGTACATTAAAAACAAGGAGAAACAGTCTGGGGGGTATTCATATTTATTTTGATCAAAGTTGAAAATAAAATGAAAAAATAAAATAAAATGAAAAGCCACCCCACCCCTATTTCTTTCTTGCATGTCACCAGAAACACAGACCTGTGTATATATATTTTTTTGGCCTTATATTCTTCATTTTCACAGGGATGTGCATATAATGTTAGGAAAGAAGCACACTGTGGATTCTCATTAATTCATGGATCGGCTTTTATGACAGGAGTTTCTTGAAATTTGCGAAAACACTGTGCCAATGCATTCTCTTATTTATGCAAATCAACCATAAGGAGCCTCACATTTATAAGAGAATGCATTGGCCTAACCATATTTACATTGACCTTGTAAGCAGGGAGACTCGCATATATAAGAGACTGCACTGGCACAGGATCTTTAATGCTGCACCAGCGCAGCTCCGGCCATGAAAGGGTTAAAATAAAACTGGTGTTGGGTTCATCAGGAATTGTTTATACGGAATACTAGTATATATATGCCATAAATAATCGACTCCTTAACCACAGCAGAATTATGGGTAACTTTTCAGGATTTAGTCGGAAATATGGCTTGTTGCCATTCATCGGAAAGGTCTCGGGGAGAGCTTTCCGATGAATGGCAACAAGCCATATTTCCGACTAAATCCTGAAAAGTTACCCATAATTCTTCTATGGTTAAGAAGTCGATTAATTAGGGCATTACTGTATATTATCTGATAGTGAGGGCATAGTGTCTACATGTAACATGCATATTATCTGATAGTGAGGGCATACAGTCTACATGTAACATGCATATGATATGGTACCAGTAGCTCTGAAACTGCACGTAACAGGCATTCATTGATAAGTTAACTCCTAAAACCTATTATGCAGTCGGTGATAACGTGGCTCTAAATCCTATTATTCTGGTACTGCACTCACTCATTTCTCTGCGATCATATCAGCCACCTGCCATGTGGCAGGACTCATCTATCGTCATATCAACCTCATGCCACCTGGCTTCCCGCTATCATCACATGAAAGCATCAAGTGAAGCAGGTGCATTATCTACTTTAAATGAGGGCATTCACATTTGTCTTAGTTTACAGCAAAAGTAATTTAGCCTTCAGAAAATCTATTGGGAAGTGCATAACGTGTATCCAATTCGCTGTAGATCTGCATGTATTTGCAGTAGGCCTGCAGTTGCATATACATGTATCGTACAGTAATGCTCTAATTAATCCACTTCTTAACCACAGCAGAATTATGGGTAACTTTTCAGGATTTAGTCGGAAATATGGCTTGTTGCCATTCATCGGAAAGCTCTCGGCGAGAGCTTTCCGGTGAATGGCAACAAGCCATATTTCCGACTAAATCCTGAAAAGTTACCCATAATTCTGCTGTGGTTAAGAAGACGATTAATTAGAGCATTACTGTACCTGTACAGTGTATAGAGAGTACTCAATTGATTGAACTGGTGACGTGAAATAATTCATGAGAGGCAGGGACCTTGTTCAAACAGCTACAGTATGCACTCGGGTGTTTAACCCTTTGAGTGCCAGGGGCCGATCTCATCGGCCCTAAACCTACAAAATAAGTCTGTTAAAGAATATAAGAATAAATTATTAAAATTGTAAAAAAAAAAAAAAGAAAAAAAAAAAAAAATGTTAGGCCAATGCATTCTCTTATATATGCGAGGCGACCTATGGTCGACTCGCATATATAAGAGAATGCATTGGCACAGTGTATATGGATTGATACAAAAATCGACCTGGCACTCAAAGGGTTAACAAAATAGTCCTCGCCTCGAATGAATTATTTCACGTCACCAGTTCAATCAAGTGATTATTCTGTTTATTATATCCCACTATAAACATCTGATTTACCAGAAATTTGAATAAATACCGCCGTTATACCTTTGAGGCATAAATTTTGATAGAGTCATAAATTCATTTTCATTATAATTACCATGTTTATTACATCGTTCATAGAGCACATGAGTTTATATTGCACTAATCCATGGCTCAAATTCATTCATTTGTTGTATATATTCTGTTGAGTATAAAAAGTGATGGTCCCATAAATGGCATGATTTAGTGTACAGTACCCATTTAAGTTACCACCCCCTCCTAATGGACTGATATCTATTGAAATGCACTCAGTTTGGTTGGGGGTACTCTTCGCTGGGTCAGGTCATAACAGAACTGATGTAACGTAACATAATTGAACTGAGCCACCTGGAGGAAGACAACGTTTTATGCACAAAGTTTCCTTATCAGTTGCATTGATGTTCTGCAGGAGGTGCATTATCTATTTAACCCTTTACCCAACATAACGGCCCTGTGCCAATGCATTCTCTTATATAAGCGAGTCGACCATAGGTCGCCTCGCATATATAAGAGAATGCATTGGCTTAACACATATTAAAAATGATAAAATTGTCAAAGAATGTAGAAAAATATTATAAAAATTGTTAAAAAATGTAAGAAAAAATTATAAAATTGTTAAAGAATGTAAGAAAAAATGGTAAAAAGTGTTAAAAAAAGATTTTTATTAGGCCAATGCATTCCCTTATATATGCGAGGCGACCTATGGTCGACTCGCATATATAAGAGAATGCATTGGCACAGGGCATAACTGTAACCATCACAATGTGGTCAATGAACCGGTTCCAATGATATCCATATTTGTATGGTGTTATTGAGACAGACCGAAGATATTTTAGGCTGTTGAAGCTTTATTTGGGCGTTTTTGGCCGGTTTGTTGGGTAAAGGTAAATGAGGGCAAACACATTTATCTTGGTTATCTGAAAACAAATTTAGTTTTCAACTGGTCTATTGGAAAATGCATAAAAGTGCAGACATTGTGTTGATGGCAAACATTGTAGAAAGAGCCTTTGATGCATGATTTAGTTTTTATCCCCCGCCAAATTTAAAATTTGCGGGGGATATAGTAATGGGTTCCGTTCCGTCCATCCGTCTAGCCATCCGTCCGTCCCGAATTTGTAAGAGTCATAACTTGAACAAATGTAAATGGATTTCAAAGATTTGTGGTATATGAGTTCACCCGACCATTACCTAGAATGAGTTATTGGACTTTGTTTATTATTTTTGTCGAATTTACCAAATAGCAAATAGATGACGTCACAGGGCTCATTTCCACAAATGTCAACGGATTTCAAAGATGTTTGGTATATGAGTTCACATGACCAGTATCTAGAACGAGTTCGCAAACCAGGTCTGGCTGGATATTTTCAGCAGAGTTATTGGACTTCATGGCTAGTACCTAAAATGAGTTCGCAAGCCAGGCTTTTTGACAAAATCCCACCTCTTGTTTAGCACATACTGAGAACGCAAACATTATTGAGAATGCACTTCCCCAGTCTGGGTGAACGTCGACTCTATATTTGAAATATAGAGTCTGGAGCTAATGTCGCCAAAACCATTTCTATTCAGCGAAGAGCTTCCCCAAAATGACGTCAGGGATTTTTTTAAATACATCGATGATTGACAGGTGTCACCACGTGTTATTTGTTGTGCTTCGCAATAACAATGGCCGACTCATCAACCCATAGAAGGCATGTGTCGCGACATAAACTTACAGAAGATAATATTTGTCGTGTGTGCGACTATTCTTTTTCGGGAGATGAACTCGCTGCATCAACGGGAAAGCTGCATCCGAGAGCAAAAAATAAGGTCGTCATCAAAAATGATGCTTTAATCGCCTTTAGAACTATTTAAAAGCATAAAATTCAGTCATTTCCTCGGTGTTTAACTTTCAGATGACTTTTTTACGACAAATAATTTGATTTGCAAACCATGTTACAATAAAGTAAATCAAATACACGGACATGAGTGAGTTCTATTTATATTTATGGGAGGCCAAGGTGGTACCATACACAGGCCTATCTATCAGGTCCAGCATATCCTTCAAATTAATCGGAATCGTACCGACGAAATTCCGCTCTGTTACTATATTTAGAGGTGACATTATGGGAGTCTCCGCCCACTAACACTTGTTTATTAACCCATGCGGTTTCATTGGACGGAAAATAATTTACGCAATCAATCAGATTACGGAATCCCGACGACTTGGAAATGAGATAGCGATGTTATCCGTCAGACCTAATATTCAATGTTGTAATGAATATTTAGGTATGAGTTTACTCAGACTTGCACTTCCCCAACTGCACATTTCGGCGGGGGATACCGTCGTCTGCGACTACTTGTTGAAGTATGGAATGGTCTGTTCTTCATTTTAAGGGTGAATTGATAATATAAGCAGACAGCAGTGAAAGAAACATCTTATGGATTTCCATACAGCTTAGGTATCAAACTGCTATGGGAGACCTAGGATCAGATTGAAGTTCCCCAGTTGAAGTTGATGATGTTCACCCATTAGTCACCTTGATTATGAATTTATCTTCTGCAAATTAGGGGATATAGAAACTTCCTAGAAGGGAAAAAGTAACTAAAAACAATGTTAATTTGAGACTATAGATACTTCCCAGAAGATGAGGCCTAAGCAGAATGAGGTCCCAGAGGGTGAATTTGGTGATGCTAGCCCACTGTGTGGGACCTCATTCTGGTGATGCTAGCCCACTGTGTGGGACCTCATTCTGGTGATGCTAGCCCACTGTGTGGGACCTCATTCTGGTGATGCTAGCCCACTGTGCGGGACCTCATTCTGCAAGTGACACACACTATTTGCAGGCTTGATCTCCAAATATTTCAGACCATTTTTGTGATTTGGTCCGGTTTCTTGAAAGCAGCATTTATCTTATGCTTTGTGTGATGTTACCTGTATAAGTTACCTGCTATTACCTGTATTTATCTTATATTTGTGTGATGTTACCTGTATAAGTTACCTGCTATTTATTACCTGTATACCTCGCTTGCTGTAATACCTGTATACTGGTATGTAAATAATGCAAAAATAACTCAACAAATGCCAAGTGCAGGTAACGAATGGCAGGTGAAAATCCAATTAGCAAATAAGGTAACTTAATTAATAAACAAAGGATTCATGAAGCCAACACAGGACATAGGTAACGTAAACATGTTTGGCGGGGTGTCCGGAGGTGTGAACATGTGTCACCACATCTCAACAGTGTAGTGTCTCGCCACTCAACAAATTCCTCTTCACAGCACCGAGTGAACGTTTTGGAATGTTGGTTTTGTTAATTTCTTGTCAAATATTAATTCTTAACAAATCTGTCTGGTAATCCTATGGAGGTTTTGGATTTTTTTCTGTAACGGATTAATGTGAGCCATTGGATTGTGAAATTTCTGTGATGGAATATTGGAAAATATCGGATATTCATGGAAGATCAGTTTTGTGTAAAAAAAATTAAGTCTTCAGACATCTACTTTTTGGGGTGTACAGTAATTTACATGTAAAGTAATGCCCTAAGTAATCGACTCTTCAACAACAGCAGAATTATGGGTAACTTTTCAGGATTTATTCGGAAATATGGCTTGTTGCCATTCATCGAAAAGCTATCCCCGAGCGCTTTCCGATGAATGGCAACAAGCCATATTTCCGACTAAATCCTGAAAAGTTACCCATAATTCTGCTGTGGTTAAAGAGTCGATCACTTAGGGCAATTCCATGAAATTTGGAAATAACACTTGTAATTTTTTGGAATGGAACTAATTTGGAGAGCGAATTTGTTGAACTGTTCACAATAAATTTAAGGTTTTGTTCATTTCAGGTGAAATTTAAATTCATAAAAAAAATATTATTTGGTGTTCTGGTGAGTAACATGTAGTTTCAGGCATGAAGATAGTGTGTCTGTCATTTGCAGAATGAGGTCCCCAGAGGGTGAATTTAGTGATGCTAGCCTCTGGGGACCTCATTCTGCAAATGATAGACACACTATTTGCAGACTTGTTTCTGTGAAATTAAATTGACAGTGAAAATAGTTGATCTGGTGAGTTACATGTAGTTTCAGGCATGAAAAATAGTGTGTCTCTCATTTTGGAGAATGAGGTCCCCCAGAGGCTGTATTTAGTGATGCTACTCTGCACAGTGAGCTAACATCACTAAATTCACCCTATGGGGACCTCATTCTGATTTAATAGGATCATCTTTAACTATCTTTAATAAAATTAACAAGTTTATTTAGTTTCTGTGGAAACATCTTCACAAAGATTGTTTTTTTTTCAGTGTAGTTTCTAAAATTTATGAACCCATGAAAAAGTCATAAATGGCTGAACCACGAAAATTTATACCAACGAGTTTAAAGCCATTCACAGTATAACAATTATACCTAAATGTAAAATTGCGTTCAACATGGTTTCTGGACATTTAGCATCATTCTGACATTTAGCCTCATTGTGATATTTCTCTTTTTGCAGTAATTCCATGGATGAAGACGATTGCCGATGTGACAGTGAGGCTGAAGCGGACAGCGATCATGAGGATCAAGACGCGGAGCGAGAACTCGGGAATCTAATCGGCCAGCTCGAGCAGTACAGAACTGTGGTAAGTCTCAACACTTCAATATTAGACAATCCAGTCGGGATGTTTTTTACCCTGTGCCAATGCATTCTCTTATATATGCAAGTCGACCATAGGTCGCCTCGCATATATAAGAGAATGCATTGGCCTAACAATGTTTTACAATTTTAATAATTTTTTCTTGTATTCTTTAACAATTTTATAATTTCACCCATACAGAGCCCCAGACAAACATGAGTAGACTACACTCTTCTATATGCTTCTATATATGTGTGGGGCTCCCTGCAGGGTAATGGATGTTTTTTATTTTATGTCCTAAAAATTGTAAGAAACATTTTAATATTTAAAAAAAATGATAAATGTCAGGAGCTATCAGCTGTACATATACAGTATTGCTCTAAGTAATCGACTTCTTAACCACAGCAGAATTATGGGTAACTTTTCAGGATTTAGTCGGAAATATGGCTTGATGCCATTCATCGGAAAGTTCTCGGCGAGAGCTTTCCAATGAATGGCAACTATCCATATTTCCGACTAAATCCTGAAAAGTTACCAATAATTCTGCTGTGGTTAAGAAGTCGATTACTTAGAGAGAGCATTACCGTAGGCAGCTAAAAATGATATCTGAAGTTAGATTATTCTCCAAATTGGCCATGCAATCTCTTATATATGAGAGGCTCCCTATGTACCAGCACAGCTCATATCATGAAAGGGCTAGTAACTAACTACAGTATTGCCCTAATTAATCGACTGCTTAACCACAGCAGAATTATGGGTAACTTTTCAGGATTTAGTCGGAAATATGGCTCGAGGAGAGCTTTCCGATGAATGGCAACTGTTATCCAGTCTCGGTAAGATGGAGATTTCCCCACACATTCACCAGTGGGAGGAGCTTACAGTTGCTAAGAGACGAGGCATCTGCAGAAATAGTTTGATTAGTTTACAGTTCCCGCATATACAGTAATGCCCTAATTAATCGACTCCATAACCACAGCTGAATTGTGGGTAACTTTTCAGGATTTAGTTGGAAAAATGGGTTGTTGCTCCTCGAGAGCTTTCCAATGAATGGTAACAAGCCATATTTCCGAGTAAATCCTGAACAGTTACCCATAATTCTGCTGTGGTTAAGAAGTCGATTACTTAGAGCATTACAGTATACTGTAGGATGAACGAAGCATTTCCAAGGCAGCAAATGACTGGCTCAGTCATGGTAGAAAATATCTGCTAATAATCATTTGATTGACAGCTGTGGAAAGGTTCATTGCTTCGAAGATTTGATTTGATACAGTATTGCCCTAAATAATCGGCTCCTCAGTGAGAGCTTTCAGATGAATGGCAACAAGCCATATCCTGAAAAAATACCCATAATTCTGCTGTGGTTAAGGAGTCAATTATTTAGGGCATTACTGTACATTAGATGTTTGAGGTGTGTAATAAATTAGGGCCACACACTCGTGTTTAGTCGGATTAGAAATTGCCGGACTTGAACTTTTGATGTATTGATACAATTTGAGTTTTCATCTAAATAGAGTGGATCAGTTACTGTGAGCATATATGAATACATAACCAGATATTGCGATGGTGTTTTGAATTGAGAAGAATTCCATCGCGTAGTAGTTCTGATTTCTCTCTTGTATCGGAACCCAGTGGCCCAGAAATTTATTCATGAGATATCTGTCTTAATACCGAGGTATTTGTGATTATTGATTCAGTCTGCGTCCATGTGCACTCTAATGTTAGGAGGATAAGCCTGAGTTTAGTGTGCCTGTCATTTGCAGAATGAGGTCCCCAGAAGGTGAATTTAGTGAAGCTATCCCGCATAGCAGGCTAGCATAATTACACTCACCTTCTGGGGACCTCATTCTGCTGGAGCCTCATCTGCTGTAAAGTATCTACAGTCTCAAATTAACATTGTTTTTAGTTACATTTTTCATTTCTGTTCAGTTTCTATATCCCCTAATTGGCAGAAGAAGAAAAAATTGCATAATCGAGGTAACTTACGAGTAAACATCACCAAGAGAGGTTTTCCCAGTGTGAGCATTAAACTTAGAGTTATCTGCCTTCCACTGATAGAAATCATCTAACTCTTTGTAAATAGAGTAACTGCCCTTGCTATGTATCGGGTCTTCTATTGCTGAATTACCTGCCCTGGTCTCAAACTCTTCTCAAAATAATTGTATCCATCAGCAACTAGTACATCATTATTCTTTTTAACAATATCTCAGGTAAAAATCAGGTGTTCAGAGGTCATTACAGCTATAGCAGTTGATTTTTTCGTAATATCTTCTCAAATGTATTAATTGGGTGAGATGTCATTAGCCAAGGTAAATACTGCATGTTCAGGTAAAGAGAGTCAATTATTGTACAACATCTTGAATATGTGAATCATGTGTGTAGAGTTCTGTGGAAAAGCTAACTACAGGTATAAGGTATAAGATTGTCTTACAGTTCTCTCTCTGAAATATAAGTCAGATGTGCAAAGATCGTTAGCGAAGGTAAATACAGGTATATAAACAGTATTAAAAGGTTCCCCTCAATAACATCTTGAAAATATAAATGAAATGTGCAGAGATCGTTAACAAAGGCAGCATATAGTGGGTTTCATCACTAACATTTTGTAAATATAAATAGATCGTTAGAGCAGGTAATTACGGATAAATAGTAGATTTATTCACAATAACATATCTAAATTATAAATTGTATGTGCAGAGATCGTTGCAAAGGTACCAAGTAACTACAGGTAAAATGATAGATTTTTCACAATAATTTTTCTAAAATATACTTGTAAATCAGATGTGCAGAGATCGTTAGCAAAGGTACTACCAACAACAATTACAGCAGTATGGTAGGTCTTCTCACAATATCATGTCTAAAATCTAAATCAGGTGTGCAGAAGTCGTTAGTACATGTAACTACAGGTATAAGGGGGTACTTTAAATAACATCTTTGTTATAAGCTAGCTTTTATTGCCAGTTTGCAATCCATTTCTGGTTCATGTGCAATGAAATGGCAGTTAATAATAAACATTTTGCTTCTGTGCAGCGGTTATAGTTGGCAGACATAAGAATACTTCTTTCTGAATAACTTCTAATAGTCGTTATATCTTGAATTCATGAATGTGGTGGGCAGTGTCGCAGCTTTTAATGGATATACATGAGACAGAGTAGGGGTATCGTTTGTGTTTGCAATTAACAACTCTTTCATTTGTAATATAATCATTAAATAAGTGTTTATTGCCCGTTTTGAAAAAAACGGGATGTATTATGTTATTTGTATGTCTGTTGGCTGTCTGTCCATTTAGGCATCTGATGGTCAAGCCGCCCATATATCCATCTGTTCTATTTTTTTCAATTCTAGTCTGAACTGAATGGACTGAAATTTGGTATGTGTGGGAGAATTTGGTGATGATAGCCCGCTGGATGGGATAGCATAACTAAATTCACCCTTTGGGGACCTCATTCTACAAATGTCAGACACACTAAATTCAGACTTGGCTCTCCCTGATATTGAAGACAGTTTACAGTTGACTCTGTGGAGCCACATTTCATGTCTCGATGCGTAACTTGCCACTTTTTATGTTTGTTATGCAATCATCTGTTGATGGCTGTCCCTGAACAGAGCTAACATCTGAATATTTTAATTTGTTGAGAGACTTGATATGCAAATTACTTTTACGCATATTTGCTTTAACGCTGATGCAACTGGAATTATCTAATTAACATTGACTTAATTGAGTGGAATTGGAAGAATCTGGCCTTGATGGGCGAGTTGTCTGCTTTGATATCATATCGTCCTCCTGAAGTAAAGTTAGGGGAAAGCCAGTCTGGCTTGAGTGGAATTAGAAGAAGCTAGCCTTGATGGGCGAGTCCACTGCTTTGATATCATATCGTCCTCCTGAAGGGAAAGCCAGTCTTGTTGTCTGGTTGACTCACTGTACGTATCTGTAGAAATACTGGTGCACCATAACAGTTTCACCCCCGATGGGTATCTACCCCCCCCCCCCCACCCTGGGTATCTACCCAACCACCCCCTGATCACAGGAGCACAGTTACAGCCCTGGCAATGCCTAGGTAAAATCCGAGGTAAAATCAGTTTACCTAGGTAATTCTTTTGCCTAGGTAAAATAAGTTAATTTGTTTACTAATATTTCATTGTATCAATCAGAAATACAACCTTTTTAGCCAAATTGAATTCCTTTCACTCTTCTTAACCCTTTGAACCCGTAACACCGATATTTAGGTGCAAACGAACCGTGACTATATCCCGTAACACCGATATTTCGGTGCAGCGACGACATGATACGGTAGCAAATTTATATATAGTATAACGAGCGTCAGACCCACTGATTTATATTTAAATTGCCCCCACATATGTCAGCGGCGCCCATGGTGCGTATGGAATGGTTGACCGCTAGTATCGGGTAGAAATATATGCGCATGCGCATAGCATATAATCTACAAAAACATACGATATTTTAAGCGAACTGTGCCGCTATATTTACGGCATATAATTTCGTGTTCCCCGTATGTGTACAGAACAGACATAATTTAGACACACAATTTCAGTTTAAATTACCCTCGCGTATATTAACCAGTGTTCTGCTGCATATGGGGAAGGGTCTATCGCATATGAAGTTGATTTATTTGCGCATGCGCAGACTAGCGCAATGACAAATAAATGGTTTATAACGTACTTATACACGACATACCCACTAATATATATATTTAAATTGGCCTATTGAAGTCAGCGCTGGCAAAGGTGTCTATATGGATTGGCTGCCCGCTAGAAACGGCTAGGAAAATATGCGCATGGGCGCAGGCTTAATTCATTTTAAAAATGCGTTTATGTGAAATGTGGCGCTATATATGACATTTTGTTGCATGTTTCACATGTTAGTACAGTAGACACAATCTAGACAACTTACTAACAATGGGGCCACGATATGTTACGGGAAATTACGTTGTTTCTGGTCTCTGTAATATCAGTCTCTGTTGTGCCACATGCAGCAAAAAGTCTATCGCATATCAAGTTGACTTACTCGCGCATGGTCAGGTATATCTTAATTTCACATTAGGATATTGGTTGCATCGAAACGCAATCCGCTGATGTATAATTACAACGTTATAAGCTAGAATTCGTTTATCCTGAAAATTTCGGGTAGTTGCCTAGTAACCGTTTCTAAGGCGAGATCGGGATGCAAAGTCTCCAGATTTTACAATGATCAGTGGTCCGTGCATGCCTATATCATGCCTGTACAGTTTCAGGTAGAGGTCCACTTTCAACATAACCAACACCATGCGACTAGACACTGTCTAAATTAAGGCAAAACAGACCACTGAATGGTTATATATTAGTGCAATTATGTCATTCGATCAGTTGTGGTATTTGCTTAGCAACCGTTGCTACCCTTACGTGTGATATTTGGTTCACTATTCTGGTCGGGTATATCTCAAATTTCACGTTAGGTTAGTACCTTCATAAAAAAAAAACGCAATCACTGAGGTTGAATTACGACGCTATAAGCTATATTTACATTTTCCAGTCAATTCCGGGTAGTTGCCTAGCAACCGTTACCAATGAGTTGCCGCGAGGCAAAGTCTCGCGATCTTATAATGATCGCTGATCCATGGGGGACAAACCTGTAAAGTTTCAGACCGGTGTCGCAATTTGAACATAATCAGCACCATGCTACTAGACACTGTCTAATTTAAGCGGACATACCACTGGGAGCCCCGGGTCAGGGTGTCGATCACTGTGGGGCGCCAGGGTTCAAAGGGTTAACATACATAGTCCTATAAACGCCGCGCCAATGTGTAAGGTCCCATGCTTCATGACTGCACAAACTCGATCGTCCGGCCGCGTGTCCGCCGCGCCGCGCCCATGTGTAAGCAGCTTTATAGTATGGATCCATGGTAGGGACACTGTATGGGAGTGACACTGTATGGAAAATCTACATGGTTGGGGAATTGTTCATATGTGTTGAGCAAGCATTTGGAGAACAGTAATTATAGTGAATTAGATTTTACCGGCAATATATTTACGACTGTATTATCTATAATTTCTTTAATAACTACAGTAATCCCCTAAATAATCGACTCCTTAACCACAGCATAATTATTGGTAATTTTTCAGAATTTAGTCGGAAATATGGCTTGTTGCCATTCATCGGAAAGTTCTCAGCCATATTGCCAACTAAATCCTGAAAAGTTACCCATAATTCTGCTGTGATTAAGGAGTTGATTATTTAGGTAATTACTGTACACTCTACCTGGATTGTTATGTGAGGTTAAAGCTCTCAGTGAGTTGATTATTTTGGACATTACTGTACACTCTACCTGGATTGTTATGTGAGGTTAAAGCTCTCAGTGAGTTGATTATTTTGGACATTACTGTACACTCTACCTGGATTGTTATGTGAGGCTATGATTGATTTGAAATATATTGTTGCAAAATTGCCTAGGAAAAGTAAATTTTTGCGTAGGCTGAATTCTCCCACCAAGGCAAAATTATTGCCTAGGCATCTTTCCCTCAATTCCCGGGGCTGGAGTTAGTAAAGTTAGTATTACTGGCTGGTTGACTCATTGCATTTTTATCAAGTGTCTGTAGAATTATGGTAATCTAGCCTTGGTTCACTGGTCGACTGCATTGATGTAATCGACCGACCACCTGCAATAGCATTATGGGAACGTGGCCTTGATAGTCTGGTGGACTTTAACATTAACATCACGGAGTGGAATTAGGAGATGCTACTGTTAGGTCTTGTTGGTCTGGTCGACTTTAACATTAACATCACGCGGGGGGGGGGGGGGGGGGGGGGGGGGGGAGGGAATTAGGAGAAGCTACTGTTAGGTCTTGTTGGTCTGGTGGACTTTAACATTAACATCACGCGGGGGGGGGGGGGGGGGAATTAGGAGAAGCTACTGTTAGGTCTTGTTGGTCTGGTCGACTTTAACATTAACATCACGCGGGGGGGGGGGGGGGGGGGAATTAGGAGAAGCTACTGTTAGGTCTTGTTGGTCTGGTCGACTTTAACATTAACATCACGCGGGGGGGGGGGGGGGGGGGATTAGGAGAAGCTACTGTTAGGTCTTGTTGGTCTGGTCGACTTTAACATTAACATCACGCGGGGGGGGGGGGGGATTAGGAGAAGCTACTGTTAGGTCTTGTTGGTCTGGTCGACTTTAACATTAACATCACGCGGGGGGGGGGGGGGGGGGGGATTAGGAGAAGCTACTGTTAGGTCTTGTTGGTCTGGTCGACTTTAACATTAAAATCACGCGGGGGGGGGGGGGGGGATTAGGAGAAGCTACTGTTAGGTCTTGTTGGTCTGGTCGACTTTAACATTAACATCACGCGGGGGGGGGGGGGGGGATTAGGAGAAGCTACTGTTAGGTCTTGTTGGTCTGGTCCACTCCATTAGTTCCATTAGTTGTTTGAAATTATGTTACTGGGAAGCTGCTGGTGTTATCAGAGGGAGGGGGGGGGGGGGGTCACCATAGGTCGCCTCGCATATATAAGAGAATGCATTGGCTTAACACATTAAAAATTATAAAATTGTTAAAGAATGTAAGAAAAAATGGTAAAAAGTGTTTTTTTTTTAGGCCATTCATCGGAAAGTGTCTTAAATATTGAGATATATGTATTTTTATGTTAGATTATTTTCTGGTGCAGAACAATTCTTATTAACACACGTTTAAACATTTACTGTCTTACTCCTTAACCCTTTACCCAACAGAAGAGAAAGCATTGGCTTAACACATTAAAAATTATAAAATTGTTAAAGAATGTAAGAAAAAATGGTAAAAAGTGTTAAAAAAAGATTTTTTTTAGGCCAATGCATTCTCTTATATATGCGAGGCGACCTATGGTCGACTCGCATATATAATAGAATGCATTGGCACAGGGCATAACTGTAACTATCACAATGTGGTCAATGAGCCGGTTCCAATGATATCCATATTTGTATGGTTCTATTGAGACAGACCGAAGATATTTTAGGCTGTTGAAGCTTTATTTGGCCGGTTTTGGCCGGTTTGTTGGGTAAAGGGTTAAAACTCCAATTCAAATATTATTTCTTTATTGTCAAATACAGTAATGCTCTTAAGTAATCGACTTCTTAACCACAGCAGAATTATGGGTAACTTTTCAGGATTTAGTCAGAAATATGGCTTGTTGCCATTCATCGGAAAGCTCTCATTCAGATTTTATAAAGTTAGCAGAAAATAAACCTTGTTGTTTCGACAATATGATCAAATGTATTTGTTTTAAAAACATATTACAACATTACAAACTAATTAACATGATGATCTGAGGGGAAGTCAGCACCTTAAATATGGAGATATATTCTATTTCATAAGTTTTTGACAATTTTGGCCGAAAACAAACATCAATGTTATGAAAATAAAGCATAATTATTTTGTTTCAAAAACATTTTTACGAAGTAATCAACACTGAAACGTAATATTAAGTCAGTGTCTTAAATATTGAGATGTATGTATTTTATATGTTAGATTATTTTCTGGTGCAGAAAAATTCTTATTAACACATGTTTAAATATTTACTGTTTTACTCCTTAAAGAGAGACTGTACCAGCCATTTATAGAGCTATCTCTTACTCTATTCAACAGTAGGGCTGCAATGATGAACTTGGTCACGATACGATACAAATCACGATACATGACCAATGATACGATACATATCACGATACATGACCAATGATATGATACATAGTGTTTCAAAATGAATACCGCCTGAATTATCAGAAACATCAAGTTTATAACTGGAGGTAGAGTTCATTTTAAACTAAAATCGATTTTAATTGTTGGCTAGATGAGTCAAATATTTTTTACACCAGCCCATCTTCAGACATTACTTGATTTCCTTTATCATGATACACATGATATGATACGCATATCTTTTGAAAGTGTATCGTGATACAATGAATTCATGATGAATCGTTGCAGCCCTAAATTTCATTGGCCCATGTCTGTGGAATGACTGACTAACCATTGACCAATGTCCATAGAATGACTGATCGACCATTGACCAATGTCCATAGATTTCGTACTAAAAAATATTAACAGTCTGAATTTATGGTGACAAATGCCAATTGAAGCGTTATGTCACGGAGTTGCATGGAGTGGAGCGACTGAGTCAGGAATGAGACTACAGTAATGCCCAAAGTAATTGACCACTTAACCACAGCAGAATTATGGGTAACTTTTCAGGATTTAGTCGGAAATGTGGCTTGTTGCCATTCATCGGAAAGTTCTCAGCGAGAGCTTTCAGATGAATGGCAACAAGCCATATTTCCGACTAAATCCTGAAATGTTACCCATAATTCTGCTGTGGTTAAGCAGTTGATTAATTAGGGCATTACTGTAGACCCTTCCCCTGCTCTGACGAACTTGATATAAATTTACAGGTTTTTGTCTCTTCAATCTCACTCGTTTTAAGATGAGATCCTCCCCAGGGATAAAGGCTCTTGTTTAATTTGATTTATATCTTATGAGCTTCTGAACTTCTGATCGAGACTTTTTATGGATTTTAAGACAAATTGTTGTCAAGTTTTCATCAAACTATAATAGATTTTTCAATGAGAATTGGTTCATCGTGTTCACGGCGGAAGTTAGACTTCAAATGATCGTGGAGTATCGTGTCATATATTCCATCCGTGATTAATGTCTTCCAACATGCTGACATCATATATAGAATATACGCATAGTATTTCTGAAGAAAAAAAACAAATTTAATCAACGAGTGGGATTGGCGATTTACACCACGAGCTTCTTCGAGTGGTGTAAATCGCCAACCCCCGAGTGGATTAAATTTGTTATTCAGAAACACTATGCATATATTTTGTTTATGCCACGATCTTTACAATGCGATGGATAAACACTTTTCCCTTCAAATTGTATGGAGAAAGTTTAATCCACTCTGCGAAGTTTATGCCACGATCTTTACAATGCGATGGATAAACACTTTTCTCGTTCAAATTGTATGGAGAATGTTTAATCCACTCTGGGAAGTTTAATCAACAGTAGGCATGTTTAATCAACAAGTGTTGATTTAATGTAAAATTTAAACAGATGGCTTTATTTATATTGTAAGATAGGCCATGGTGGTATAAATATATTTTAATAGGGGTGGCAGGTTGATTTATGGTTGGGGGGTGGGATGTTGATTTGTGGCTGTGAAGTGTGGGGTGTTGGTAATAACTGCCTGAAGTTAATACTGTTTGAAGTCTCATGGAGTATCGCTTCATATATACCATCCATGAATAATGTCCTCCAACACGATGACATCATATATATTTTAACAGAGGTGGCTCATGGAGTATCGCGTCATATATATCATCCGTGAATAATGTCTTCCAACACTATGACATCATATATATTTTAACAGGGGTGGCTCATGGAGTATCATGTCATATATACCATCCATGAATAATGTCCTCCAACTCGACGACATCATATATATTTTAACAGGGGTGGCTCATGGAGTATCGCGTCATTTATACCATCCATGAATATTGTTATCCTCCTCCCTATTTTTCACCCTTCTGATTGGCCCATGTCCTGTCACGTGCCGGGCGACAAATCACACTGTCGCCCGCTGAGCCGGGAGACATTGTTTTTGTCGCCCACCTGATGTTATATTGCAAGAATATCTCCAAACACACACTGCAGTAACTCATCGATTTCACATCACTATACATACTAAAAAATCATAGATCTTATATACCCCACGGATTCGCAATACACGCCAGTTGTGGTGTTTGCTAATTTGCATATATTTAGTGAACACTAATATTCGAACTTTTAAGTTGATATTTTTATTGGACAAGCGTTATTATTTACTTTTTACATCGAAACATCTCGGTGAATCAATTTGTTCATGTCGACATTATGATGCAAGATTGAAAGAGAGGATCCCTTGAGGTTGGTTGGTAATACATGTTCCTGGTAGACAACGTAATGCATACGTTTGTCGCGAATGAATGGTACTGTACGCTTATCCTCCGCGATGTCTGCAATGTGATCATAGAAGTATTTTATGTGAGGATCGCCATGAGCACTGACACATATGAATGTACATTAATGAAATTGACAACTTCCCAATAGCTTTCGGGGAAGACCGTTATGAAATTAACATCGTGAGTAAATTGCGCGCACGAGACGACATTGAATATGCCACATTGCAGAAGACGAGAACATACCTATATGGCCAGCGATGTATATATACGTCCATGATATGGCTTATTGGTTTACATTGCATGGACCGATATTGACGATTTAACCACCAAATTGATCGTAAATAAACGCGGATTATCAAACGCTTAACAGCTTGACTATCGTTTATGGAACAGAAATGCTATGGGACGATAAGTTTTACTGACAATATACATAATCGGGAAAGAAAGCACTCTTGACTCAGTGCAACACCGTGCATGTGGATGGCAAGGATTTTATTATGTGGTATAATCGGATAACAAAACAGTTGTTGCCCTTCTTCTCGGGAGACATTGAGATTTGTCACCCGCTCGAGAACGGAATGTCCCCCTCGGAGCTTCGCTCCTCGGGAGACATTCCGTTCTTGAGCGGGTGACAAATCTCAATGTCTCCCTCGACAACGGGCGACAACTGTATAATGTCCTCCAACACGATGACATCATATCAACATTGGGGCAACTTGGGAGATATCTTCTCCCTAAATTCCGCCACTTCTGCCTATTTTTCTCCCAGTGACTTCTCTCTCATGTACATGCAGCAGTATGCATATCTCCAAACAGAAATATGTGAGAGCTTTCCGATGAATGGCAACAAGCCATATTTCCGACTAAATCCTGAAAAATTACCCATAATTCTGCTGTGGTTAAGGAGTGGATTATTTAGGGCGTTACTGTATATTGATTATATTGATTATATTGATTATATTGATATCAATGAAACATTATTCTAGAATCGATCTTTCTCGGATATCAAATGCAAGGATTTCAAATATTTTTTATTTGAATTTTTGGTTTGAATTATCCTCCTACCAGGACCATGGTTAGCTCTGATGTGACCTAATTACACTAATCTAATGCCCGAAGTATATAACCCTTTAACCCTTTCAGTGCCAGGGTTTACAGTCTGTAAAATAGGCCCTAAAAAAATGTTAAATTAAATTTGTTTTTGAATTTTTTGGGTTGAATTTTTTTTGTGTATGCTTAAGCATGCTATAGCGAATTTAAAAACAAACTGGATAAAACCTTAGGGGCATGTTATAACTCAAAAAGTATTCATAGTAATAATTTTGATGCCCATGAAAAACGTAAGATTCCCTGGCACTAAACCTACAAAATAAGTCTGTTAAAGAAGATAAGAAAAAATTATTAAAATTGTAAAAGATTGTAAAAAATAATAACAAATGATGAAAAATTGTTAGGCCAATGCATTCTCTTATATATGCGAGGCGCCCTATGGTTGACTCGCATATATACCGGTAAGAGAATGCATTGGCACAGGGTATATGGGTTGATACACAAATCGGACCTGGCATTGAAAGGGTTAACCCCAGAAGAATTATGGGAAATTTTTCAGGATTTAGTCCGAAATATGGCTTGCTGCCATTTATCGGAAAGCTCTCGGTGAGAGCTTTCTGATGAATGTCAACAAGCCATATTTCCGACTAAATCCTGAAAAAATTTCCCATAATTCTGCTGTGGTTTAGGGGTTAATTATTTAGGACATTATACTGTAAAGCCCTGGCAAGGTGGGGTGGGGTTGAGGGGTTAGGATTGCAATTGGAATTCCCTGGCCCTGGGAATTTGGATCTATTTCAGGGAGAGTTGGATGTAGTTGCAGTTCTTGTTGTAGGTACAGTAATGTCCTAAATAATCGACCCTTAAACCACAGCAGAATTATGGGTAACTTTTCAGGCAGCAGCCATATTTCTGACTAAATCCTGAAAAGTTACCCATAATTCTGCTTTGGTTAAAGTGTCATATATATTGTGGCATTACTTTATGTCCCCGATTGTGTCTCTGGTTTATAGAATCTTTACCAATAGTCTATGTCACTTTGTCCCCCAAATGTCGCTCTCAACTCATTAATAAATAATATATCAACAGCATGCTGACATTTATTCTCAAATTCAATTTCCGTTATTGATCTATTTTCCCCAAATTGCATTTGTCCCCTCTCTGATAATATCCAGCCGCCCGGTCAGTTATCACACTTATTGAATTTTTGCCAACATCAGCAAATATTGTGGCCGAAAATTGGATTTTACGTTGAATTCTGGGATATATTTTGCTTGGGTTATATAATTGATCGGACTTGGACGTCCACAAAGTTATTGGTGGCATAATCACTTTATTTCAGAAGGCGGAATTTTCCAATAAATATCGACAGTATACAGCACCATCTGGAGGTCATCTCAGTTTCTTTTCACTGAACGAGGAGATAATTATTTTATGTCCGTTTGCTTTGTGTCACCATCCATTAGAATTAATTCTCGTAAATGAATATAAAATGAGTTACTCCACCACAAGTATGGATTGACCTGCGTGAGTGCGAGTTGACCTCGTATTTGAGGAGTGAACCCTTTGACCCTTGACTCATTCGTTAAATCCCACTTCCTTCCCGTCAGACGAATAAGGGGTTTGCACCGTGATTACACGGAGGTTATTCTCATTAAATGTGACAGTTATGGGACAAATTTAAAGTTCCAACAATCGAGATGTTGGCAGTTGGAAGCTTTAAGAATTAACCCTTTACCCAACAGAACGGCCCTGTGCCAATGCATTCTCTTATATATGCGAGTCGACCATAGGTCGCCTCGCATATATAAGAGAATGCATTGGCTTAACACATTAAAAATTATAAAATTGTTAAAGATTGTAAGAAAAAATGGTAAAAAGTGTTTTTTTTAGGCCAATGCATTCTCTTATATATGCGAGGCGACCTATGGTCGACTCGCATATATAAGAGAATGCATTGGCACAGGGTATAACTGTAACTATCACAATGTGGTCAAGGAGCCGGTTCCAATGATATCCATATTTGTATGGTTCTATTGAGACAGACCGAAGATAATTTAGGCTGTTGAAGCTTTATTTGGCCGGTTTTGGCCGGTTTGTTGGGTAAAGGGTTAAGGATGCCGCCAAATGTAGGAAGCTTAGATATCATCAAAGTGATGAGTCATCACACCCTTTGAAAACTGAATACTCGCTTTAGTGAGTACCGGGTTGTTACTTAACCCTTTGAGTGCCAGGGGCCGATATTATCGGCCCTAAACCTACACAATAAGTCTGTTAAAGAATATAATAAAATATATTAAAATTGTAAAAAATTGTAAAAAAAAGTAAAAAAAATAATAATAATTCTAAGCCAATGCATTCTCTTATATATGCGAGGCGACCTATGGTCGACTCGCATATATAAGAGAATGCATTGGCACAGGGTATATGGGTTGATACAAAAATCGGACCTGGCACTCAAAGGCTTAATTCCCATTTATTCATTTGTAGAGATGTTTAGATAATAGAGACCTTTCGCAGAATCATTATTACGATTACGGATGGGATATATTGTCCTATAGTAAGGTGGACACCATTACAATTTACTTATGATGGTTAATTGGTGATAAGTCATACATGTGTATGTCTCACTATATTCAGTTACACATATATTCGATGGATAAAGTAATGTGTGTCTCCTTTAGATCCCATGTCCTTATCCGTGTGTAATACACCACACAAATACACACACACTACACAACACAAATACACACAGATAATGTTAGAGCGTCCCCAATCAGGACCGATGGCACATCCTTGACACATCTGCATTAAACTGAATGTCATATATTTCATCTCACATAAGAACCTGCATGCATAAAGATCAAATTGTGGCCATATACTGGCAGAATATATTGTCCATATTTGTATAATCGTATTCGTGATTTTGCGAAAGGTCTCTAATAAGTTACAACAGACAGACTTACAATTTACAATCTCGTCTTCTTCCTGCCGCCTCCTCGTATTACAATCTCGTCTTCTTCCTGCCGCCTCTTCGTATTACAATCTCGTCTTCTTCCTGCCGCCTCCTCGTATTTTATTCTTAAATCTGCCACCCACCCACACCATATAAGTTTAATAGCCCACCCACACCATATAAGTTTAATAGCCCACACACACCATATAAGTTTAATAGCCCAATATAATTGACTCCTATCTGTGAAGTATCAATTTCATGCCCATGTTGTGATATGAACTTTTTTTTTTTCAAAATTTTTATTTGCCAAAAATTACATTTTGTAATTCAAGGGACATTTCATATGATGTAAAGACCAAGCCAATGCATAAATAAAATATTATTCATTACATTAACGAAAGGTAAACCAGATAAAATATTATTCAGTACATTAACGAAAGGTAAACCAGATAAAATATTATTTATTACATTAACGAAAGGTAAACCAGATAAAATATTATTCATTACATTAACGAAAGGTAAACCAGATAAAATATTATTCATTACATTAACGAAAGGTAAACCAGTTTGTTTATTTTATAATGTGCTTAACCCTTTCAGTGCCAAGTCCGATTTTTCTATCAACCCATATTTCCTTGATCATTTTTCAAATTTATTGATTATAATAATGTGATACATTGATGGAAAGAGCTCTAAGAGCAGAATGAGGTTCCCAGAGGGTGAATTTGGTGATGCTAGCCCGCTATGCGGGGTAGCATCACTAAATTCACCCTCTGGGGACCTCATTCTGCAAATGACAGACACACTATTTCAAGGCTTGGAACCTCTATGTATTTTATACAAGTGATCACTTACACATCCATATACCGTAATTGTCCACAAGATTTTGATGAGTTCGGCAGAAATGACAATATTACATAGACAAACAAATCATGAAACGATGACAGAACTGTAAGATATAATCGTCACCGGGAGATATAATCGTCCCCATATGCAAATGAGGAGGAAATTAGCTCCCTTTGTAGTTGATGTATTAGTACATTATTCTGCTAATTAGCTTCGAGGATAATTGCTTATTGTCAAATCTGTCTGACCGCAGTAATCTCAGAACGGTATGAGGTGGCCATCCGGAATACTAAACAAGGAGCGCGCACTGTCGTCGTAATCTAATCAATTCTGGGTAATTTCTCTGGACATATAAGTTCCTCGTTATATTTATGGTGACCACTGTTGTAGAGACTGTCAGTAGATATTTGGACTAGATTCTGATAAATGGCATAATGTGGATTATAAACAAATTTCTATTATAAGTTTCAGGTATTTATTTATATACATGTACATTCAGGGTTCCACACCTCATTTTCAACAACAACATCTTATTTAACCCTTCCATGACTGGAGTTACCTCCCTTATTAACCCTTCCATGACTGGAGATTCCTGAAATTTTGGGAAAACCATGTTCCATGCAATGCATTCTCATTCGCTTACATATGTGTATGAGAATACATTGTCCTAACAATATTTACCTTGACCTTGTAAGCCAGTGCTTTCTTTTATATATGCGACTCTCCCTATGGGAGAGCTTTCTGATGAATGGCAACAAGCCATATTTCCGACTAAATCCTGAAAAATTACCCATAATTCTGCAGTGGTTAAGGAGTCGATGGCATTACTGTATATCTATGTTCCTTGTTTTATTAATACTTGATAGTTGGTCAGAAATTTGGTACTTATAGACAGAAATCTACAGTAAATTAAAATACGAGAGGCTGGTTACTACTAAACAATCGCAAACAAATCGTTGCCCAGGATGGTGTAGACAACTGTGCATGTGGTTCGTGCTACTGATCATGTCTTATTCAGGCACCAAGGGCAGGATTCCTTGCAATCTGTTAATCATCAGTGTCGGTGATCGCTCATCCCGTGTAAAAAGAGGGCTGAGCTACTGGTCTGTGGCTATTTTGTGACCAATATTAAGTCAAGGTTGGGGAGGGGATTGAGTCCGCTGGCCGGCCGGCCTACCATAGTAGAGGAGGGGAATGAGGCCGCTGGACGGCCGGCCTACCATAATAGCGGAAACCCCGCTTCAGTAGATTATGATGATTTATCTGTAATTTTGTATATGGATATTTAGGATTAGGTTGGGGAGGGGATTGAGTCCGCTGGACGGCCGGCCTACCATAGTAGAGGAGGGGAATGAGTCCGCTGGCCGGCTGGCCTACCATATTAGAGGAGGGGATTGAGGCCGCTGGACGGCCGGCCTACCATAGTAGAGGAGGGGATTGAGTCCGCTGGACGGCCGGCCTACCATAGTAGAGGAGGGGAATGAGTCCGCTGGACGGCCGGCCTACCATAGTAGAGGAGGGGAATGAGTCCGCTGGACGGCCGGCCTACCATAGTAGAGGAGGGGATTGAGTCCGCTGGACGGCCGGCCTACCATAGTAGAGGAGGGGAAAGAGGCCGCTGGCCGGCCCGCCTACCATAGTAGAGGAGGGGAATGAGGCCGCTGGACGGCCGGCCTACCATAGTAGAGGAGGGGATTGAGTCCGCTGGCCGGCCGGCCTACCATAGTAGAGGAGGGGAATGAGTCCGCTGGCCGGCCCGCCTACCATAGTAGAGGAGGGGAATGAGGCTGCTGGATGGCCGGCCTACCATAGTAGCGGGAACCCTGCTTCAGTAAATGATGATGATTTATCTGTAATTTTGTATATGGATATTTAGGATTGACTATCTAGCTATTATCTTTTGTTCATATATAATGGTTAGTAAATTGCCTGCAACAACTTAAATTTCTCTAAATTGGTGCAAATTGAGGCAACAAAACCCTGTGTGACCCTCTACTTTCTGTTTGTGTGAATATTAAAGTGATGTCGAACACTTGTTTAGTTTGATCGTATGGGATTATTAAAATGATATGGAACACTCCATTAGTTTGGTTGAAGAGAAATAGAGCATAATTTTTAATTAAAGTGACGTCGAACACTAATCTAGTTTGATCATATGGGAAAAGAACATAACGGTGTAAATTTCATAACTTTTATATCAAAATTGGCAGTATACCACATGACACAATGTCATTCTTAGATATGAATTATATGTCAGATTTAAAGGGGGAATCTACATAAATCCAGCCATTTATTCGACTTTATTCATCAGAAATTATAGAATAACAGAATTAATTTGAGTAGAGAATGATAGTTAAATACACTCACGTACACAAATAGCGATAATGAATAAAAGGCTTAACCCTTTACCCAACAGAACGGCCCTGTGCCAATGCATTCTCTTATATATGCGAGTCGACCATAGGTCGCCTCGCATATATAAGAGAATGCATTGGCTTAACACATTAAAAATTATAAAATTGTTAAAGAATGTAAGAAAAAATGGTAAAAAGTGTTAAAAACAGATTTTTCTTAGGCCAATGCATTCTCTTATATATGCGAGGCGACCTATGGTCGGCTCGCATATATAAGAGAATGCATTGGCACAGGGCATAACTGTAACTATCACAATGTGGTCAAGGAGCCGGTTCCAATGATATCCATATTTGTATGGTTCTATTGAGACAGACCGAAGATATTTTAGGCTGTTGAAGCTTTATTTGGCCGGTTTTGGCCGGTTTGTTGGGTAAAGGGTTAAGTCATTTACAAATTCATTTTATTACCATGTTGTTTTACATCATTCATAGAGTATATACATTAGTGTATTTAACACACTGACTTAGTATTACTTTTCAGTGTTGATTACTTCGTAAAAATAATTATGCTTTATTTTCATAACATTGATATTTGTTTTGGGCCAAAATTGTCAAAAACTTATAAAAATAGAATATATCTCAATATTTAAGGCGATGACTTCGCATTAGATGATCATGTTGATTAGTTTGTAATGTTGTGATATGTTTTTAAAACAAAACATAGTCGTACAAAACGACCTATTTTATCGCACAGGGTTATAGATGCGTAAACTTAAACCAAAAATTGGGTACAAACATAATCATGTTTGATTACGAGATCTTTCACTCGTATATATCACTACATCATACTGCATGACATTTCAGATAAGTAAGCTATACACTGATATTGCGAAGTACTCAGACGAAAATAAAACATAATTATGAAGTACAAGTAATTTGGCAGTATTGCTATTTAGTTAGCGAATGGGGATAACTTGAAGAGCAGAATCATAGGAACTATATCTTTGGCCGGGGGATGCGCGCAGTTATACTGCGTTAAACATTCTTTCCAATAATTTCTTTGCCGAAGACAAGTCGCTTGTGTTGACAACCCTCCCTCCCTCCCTGTTTTCTGTTTTGGGACATACGCATTCGATTGATGTCTCCCCCTTTTGGCCTACATCTGTATAGGCGGTTATTGTGCCTTAATAAATTGTCACCCACATGTTTGTATTGGTTACTACTACATTTATTGTATCAGCTTCCTGTATATAATTATAATTTTTTAAACAGGTAACTATAAAACGCATTCCAGTTGTTGTCTTTCACTCTAACGCTGTGGGATAAATACATTTTATCATATTGTCGATACAAGGTTTATTTTCTGCTAACTTTGTAAAATCTTACAACAAAATTTTTCAATTAATGAGGACCACCAATTTTTTTTTAAATTATAAGGTAACATTTTTTTCTTCAAAACATCAGTTTGTTGTGAGCCAAATCATAAAATTTTGCAGCAAAAGTTTTTTAATTAGTGAGGAATCTATTTTATAAAAACCTCATTCCCTAAATATTCACACAGGGGAAGTGTTAAAATGATTCGGGGAGCTAACCACTTAAGCACGTAATCATCTTCTCAGCCACGGACTTGTTATTAAAATCCCACGCTTGGCACATTGGAACCTCCGTGATTTGGAGACTAGGAAGACGACCTTGGATTCTCTAAAAACATCAATAGATTGATTGGGAAGATTTCGGGCATCGTGCTCTCGGGGGATACGGCAGGCTGACTGACTCTTGTTAAGAAGCGGTGACTGAGATATCGACAATCATTTTGACACTGCTCTTGGCATCCAGTGACAATGCAGTGTTCTAGTCGAGTTCCCTGGCTGTAGTGTGGGGAACTGGTCTATTTACATCTTCTGGTCCTTTGTAGAGGTTGGACCTTGGATTTATAGTACGTGGGACTGTGATTCTTTAAGTGAATTCTGTGGGTCTGTTAACAATACTGTGTTCCAGTCGAGTTCCCTGGCTGCATTGTGGGGAACTGGTCTAGTTAAATCATCTGGTCCTCGGCATCTAGCATGTTGACCTCTGAACTTTTGATGTTGATCTCTTAGTTATTTTGTGTGGACTTAATAATTAAAATATTCCTGTTTCTGTAGTTAAAATGTTAAAGTGATTGCACCTCTATATGTTCATAAACTGGACCTATATTCATGTAACTATTATGTGATGACTTGAAATTTGGATCTCAATTTGAACCTGTTGACCTCTGATAGGTCCACAGAATTCAGTTAGAGGACCAATCAACATTTATCTATTCTGACCAGGACCTTTATCTATTCTGACCAGCCTGAGGACCGGTGAACATTAAATTTTTATAAATGTATGGTGAACATGTGTGGCAGGAAATTTATCTGGATTTATAATGTATTAACTTCTTCCCAGTTTCCTCAACTTATTGGAAGCACCTCAAGTGGATAATATTATTTGGATTTCCCGATGACCATGTGTGATGGCTTGAAAACATTATTTAGACAAAATGTGCTCCGACAAATGTAAAACCCATATGAATTATGTTTGAGATTCACTTCATGTGAATTTCTGATATTGACTGTGGATGCTGAACATTCTTCACTTCATCAGACCGTTGTGAATAAACCTACCGGATTCTGGAACCATTGAAACACATCATTGACTTGATAACTAGAACGAATAATAAAAACAAGGATAATTATTTAAGCCACACATATATGTATATGTACAATAACGTTCTTCGATCACAAGATATGACATTTAAAGCACTCGTCGGTGCCCTTAGAATGAGTGTTGCAGCACATTTGTAACTTCTACCTTGACACACCCCAGGAGAAGTGTCTGTGTGATTCCATTCTTATCGTTTTTAGTGGATATTGGCCTGTTTTTAGCGGATATTGACCGGTTATTAGTGGATATTGGCCGGTTTTTAGCGGATATTGACCGGTTATTAGTGCATATTGACCATGAACATCAATGATCTTGAAGTATCCAGCACCACGTCATTGTAAATGAATCTCCATATATAGAATATACATATAATACTTGTAACTTCTATCTTGAGAAGTGTCTGAGATTTCCTTCTTACAGATTTTAATGGATATTGACCGTGGACGTAGTATCCAGCACCACATTATTTTAAATGAATCTAAATATATACATGTAGATAATATAGATATTTAATAGTTGACACATCTACTGTTACAAACCCCAGGAGAATTGTCTATGACATTCACTTCTTACGGATTTGAGTGGATATTGACCGTGGATGCCAATGTTCTTGAAGTATCCAACATCACATGATAATATAGATATTTAATAGTTGAAACATCTTCTGTTACAAACCCCAGGAGAGCTGTCTATGAGATTCACTTCTTGTGGTTTTCTAAAGGTATTGACTTCGGTGTTTTGCTGACACGATAAAAACATTTTGTCCTATTGTATGAATGAAAGGTCTTCTGAGACCGTGGATCAATCGTTTGGACCTATACTCACACATACGAGACCACAGAGTTTCCATTTTTGAACAAGAGACGGAGTTCATCAAATATTTAGTGTACATGCTGTGAACGCTGTATTCTGTTTTCTTTTCGTTTGTTGACTTCATCGTGGTTTAAGGAATAATGTTCAAATCACAACGAAGGAGATTTTTCGCATTCTTTGGGAATGGGAATGGAAATGGTCCCACACAAAATAATAAACAACAGGTAAGTTTATACATTAACCCTTTACCCAACAGAAGGGCCCTGTGCCAATGCATTCTCTTATATATGCATAGGTCGCCTCGCATATATAAGAGAATGCATTGGCTTAACACATTCAAAATTATAAAATTGTTAAAGAATGTAAGAAAAACAGGTAAAAAGTGTTAAAAAAAGATTTTTTTTAGGCCAATGCATTCTCTTATATATGCGACCTATGGTCGACTCGCATATATAAGAGAATGCATTGGCACAGGGCATAACTATAACCATCACAATGTGGTCAAGGAGCCGGTTCCAATGATATCCATATTTGTATGGTTCTATTGAGACAGACCGAAGATATTTTAGGCTGTTGAAGCTTTATTTGGCCGGTTTGTTGGGTAAAGGGTTAAGATCAGGTTTTGATTGATTTTTTGATTTTGTTTACTTTCATCGGAATTGCTTTCTGTAACTGTTCGATACCTGCACTGTTATATACACTCATCATATTTTGATACACAAAATTTAGGGATGTAGCAATCATTTAAGCAATGAGAAAAGGGGTGTGGGGTGATGGACCAGCCTGGAAGTTGGCTGGAGAGACAGGGACTAGCCTAGAGGGTGACTTTGGAGACAGGGACCAGCCTAGAGGGTGACTGGAGAGACGGGGACCAGCCTAGAGGGCAACATGGGAGACAGGACCAGCCTAGAGGGCGACTTGGGAGACAGGGACCAGCCCAGAGGCGCATCTGGGGAGACGCAGAGACCAGCCTAGAGGGTGACTTGGGAGACAGGGACCAGCCTAGAGGGCGACATGGGATACAGACCAGACTAGAGGGTGACTTGGGAGACAGGGACCAGCCTAGAGGGCAACATGGGAGACAGGACCAGCCTAGAGGGCGACTTGGGAGACAGGGACCAGCCTAGAGGATGACATGGGATATGGACCAGACTAGTGGGTGTCTTGGGAGACAGGGGCCAGACTAGAGGGCGACTTGGGAGACAGGGACCAGTCTAGAGGGCGACTGGGGAGACAGGGACCAGCCTAGAGGATGACATGGGATATGGACCAGACTAGTGGGTGTCTTGGGAGACAGGGGCCAGCCTAGAGGGTGACTGGGGAGACAGGGGCCAGCCTAGAGGGTGACTTGGGAGACAGGGACCAGCCTAGAGGATGACTTGAGACAGGGGCCAGTCTAGAGGGTGACTTGTGAGACAGGGACCAGTCTAGAGGGTGACTTGGGAGACAGGGACCAGCCTAGAGGATGACATGAGATATGGACCAGACTAGTGGGTGTCTTGGGAGACAGGGGCCAGCCTAGAGGGTGACTTGTGAGACAGGGACCAGTCTAGAGGGTGACTTGTGAGACAGGGACCAGTCTAGAGGGTGACTGGGGAGACACGGGCCAGCCTAGAGGGTGACTTGTGAGACAGGGACCAGTCTAGAGGGTGACTGGGGAGACAGGGACCAGTCTAGAGGGCGACTGGGGAGACAGGGACCAGCCTAGAGGATGACATGGGATACGGACCAGACTAGTGGGTGTCTTGGGAGACAGGGGCCAGACTAGTGGGTGTCTTGGGAGACAGGGGCCAGACTAGTGGGTGTCTTGGGAGACAGGGACCAGTCTAGAGGGCAACATGGGAGACAGGACCAGCCTAGAGGGTGACTGGGGAGACAGGGACCAGACTAGAGGGCAACATGGGAGACAGGACCAGCCTAGAGGGCAACATGGGAGACAGGACCAGCCTAGAGGGTGACTTGGGAGACAGGGACCAGACTAGAGGACGACATGGGATACGGACCAGACTAGTGGGTGTCTTGGGAGACAGGGGCCAGACTAGTGGGTGTCTTGGGAGACAGGGGCCAGACTAGTGGGTGTCTTGGGAGACAGGGACCAGTGTAGAGGGCAACATGGGAGACAGGACCAGCCTAGAGGGTGACTGGGGAGACAGGGACCAGACTAGAGGGCAACATGGGAGACAGGACCAGCCTAGAGGGCAACATGGGAGACAGGACCAGCCTAGAGGGTGACTTGGGAGACAGGGACCAGACTAGAGGACGACATGGGATACGGACCAGACTAGTGGGTGTCTTGGGAGACAGGGGCCAGCCTAGAGGGTGTCTTGGGAGACAGGGGCCAGACTAGTGGGTGTCTTGGGAGACAGGGGCCAGCCTAGAGGGTGACTTGTGAGACAGGGACCAGCCTAGAGGGTGACTTGGGAGACAGGGACCAGCCTAGAGGATGACATGGGATACGGACCAGACTAGTGGGTGTCTTGGGAGACAGGGGCCAGACTAGTGGGTGTCTTGGGAGACAGGGACCAGTCTAGAGGGTGACTTGGGATATGGACCAGACTAGTGGGTGTCTTGGGAGACAGGGGCCAGCCTAGAGGGTGACTTGTGAGACAGGGACCAGTCTAGAGGGTGACTGGGGAGACAGGGACCAGACTAGAGGACGACATGGGATATGGACCAGACTAGTGGGTGTCTTGGGAGACAGGGGCCAGCCTAGAGGGTGACTTGTGAGACAGGGACCAGTCTAGAGGGTGACTTGGGAGACAGGGACCAGACTAGAGGACGACATGGGATACGGACCAGACTAGTGGGTGTCTTGGGAGACAGGGGCCAGCCTAGAGGGTGTCTTTGGAGACAGGGGCCAGACTAGTGGGTGTCTTGGGAGACAGGGGCCAGCCTAGAGGGTGACTTGTGAGACAGGGACCAGCCTAGAGGGTGACTTGGGAGACAGGGACCAGCCTAGAGGATGACATGGGATACGGACCAGACTAGTGGGTGTCTTGGGAGACAGGGGCCAGACTAGTGGGTGTCTTGGGAGACAGGGGCCAGACTAGTGGGTGTCTTGGGAGACAGGGACCAGTCTAGAGGGCAACATGGGAGACAGGACCAGCCTAGAGGGTGACTTGGGAGACAGGGACCAGACTAGAGGACGACATGGGATACGGACCAGACTAGTGGGTGTCTTGGGAGACAGGGGCCAGACTAGTGGGTGTCTTGGGAGACAGGGACCAGTCTAGAGGGCGACTGGGGAGACAGGGACCAGCCTAGAGGATGACATGGGATACGGACCAGACCAGTGGGTGTCTTGGGAGACAGGGGGCAGCCTAGAGGGTGACTTGGGATATGGACCAGACTAGTGGGTGTCTTGGGAGACAGGGGGCAGCCTAGAGGGTGACTTGGGAGACAGGGACCAGCCTGGAAGGCGACTGGAGAGGCAGGGACCAGCACAGAGGGATATAGGGATCAGCATGTGTTTTTGATACAAATTTATTGAAGTACTTGCATGGTTTTAGCAAGTTTGTTTGCTGTGAGCCGCAAACAGTGTTCAAAATCACCTTAATAGAAATACAGAGTAAACTGGAAATATTTGTAAAATTTTGCAGTTTATTTGCAGTCTTCTCTAATCTCTAGCGGTGAATTGAAACATAAAAATCTGGATTACAGCTTAGTTTTAAATATTGCTCCATATTGGAGTAACTGTTGACAGCGAATGATTGATGATTTTGCTGCCGCAAATTGAGGGACATATAGCAATCAGGCTGTGAGGATAAAGTACCTCCCTCAATGGCAGACTTAAATTTCAAATTGAATATTTGAGGGTTTAATTCACAAAAGTAGGAAAATTCAATCATCAAGATAATAGAAATCTGTTGGTTAAATACCTTTAAATTTTTCGATTTTTATTTTATAGTTTCAATTTCTCTCCCTGATGGATTCAAATAGGAACGTTAACATCAGAATTACTGTCTCGCTTGAAATTGCCTGGTTTCAATATTGACCAAACAGCGTACGCCATTGGTACTACAATATCCCGCTTATGAATATGAACGAGAGTTAGATCCCGTTATATAACCGGAATTATCTGCAATATCTTACAATTTATAGGGGCTCTCTGTATTAATGGATTCTCAAACAAACGCACACGGCATAAAGTTAGTAATTATACTGCGTATTGGAAAACTCAATCTTTCTGATGCAGAGAGTTGAATGGCACATCATGGTATAGATAGAGAGTACTCAATTGGTTTCGAAGATTACATGAAATAATTCACAAGGGGAGCTGGGCCTGGTAAATAAATTTTACCAATAGGACGGGCTCCCCGAGTGAATTACGTCACGTAATCATCAAAACCAATTATTATTCTGTTAATTACACACAGTCCACCACTAAAACGCACTAATTCTGAGATAATATGTGACAAAATAGTGATCAGCTGATGGTGTGCGGGGGCATAGCAAGCATGTACAGATCCCGATCCATAGTGTGCGGGGGCGGGGGGGGGGGGGGGGGGCATAGCATGTGGGTACGGATCCTGATCCATTGTGTGCAGGGGGGGGCATAGCAAGCGGGTATGACCGGATCCCGATCCATAGTGTCTCACAATCGAAATACTGGAAATTTGAGGGTCTAAGTCACAAAAGTATGAAAATTCAGTCATGAAGATACAGTAATGAAGATACAGTAATGCCCTAAATAATTGACTCCTTAACCACAGAAGAATTATGGGTAACTTTTCAGGATTTAGTCGGAAATATGACTTGTTGCCATTCATTTGAAAGCTCTCAGTGAGAGCTTTCCGTGAGAGCTTTCCGACTAAATCCTGAGAAGTTACCCATAATTCTGCTGTGGTTAAGGAGTCGATTATTTAGGGCATTACTGTATGTATGCGAATGAGAATGCGTTGGAACTGGGTTTTCATAAAAATTTCAGGAATCTCCAAACATGGAAGGGTTAAACTACCCTTTTGGAGCCTCTCACAGATGTGAGCAGACGACACTCAGCAATACAAGCTGCTATTATGTTTTATAGTTTGAATCCAATATTTCCTCTCTGAGCTGCTCTGAGCGTAAATATCAGAATTACTTTCTTGCTCCAAATTGCTGCATGTTACAGTAATTCTCCATCAGTACAGTAATAATCCAGCTTATGAATATGAACAAGCCTGCAAATAGCGTGTCTGTCATTTGCAGAATGAGGTCCCTAGAGGGTGAATTTAGTGAGCTATCCCGCAAAGCGGGGACCTCAAAGTCACCTCATTCTGCTTAGGCCCTCAATTGCTATGGTAGATCTAGGATCAGATTGAAGTTCCCCAGTTGAAGTTGGTGATGTTCACCCATTGGGCACCTCGATTATGCATTTTACCTTCTGCATATTAGGGGATATTGAGAAACTTCCCAGATGGGAAAACGTAACTAAAAACAATGTTAATTTGATACTATAGATACTTCCCAGAATATGAGACCTAAGCAGAATGAGGTCTCCAGAGGGTGAATTTGGTGATGCTATCCCGAAAAGCAGGCTAGCATCACTAAATTCACCATCTGGGGACCTCATTCTGCAAGTGACGGACACGCATCACATGCTATTTGCAGGCTTGAATATGAACTGGACTTAGATCCCGTTATATAACCAGAATTGTCGGCAATATCTTACAATTTATAGGGGCTCTCTGTCGTAATGGACTCTCAAACAAACGCACACAGCATAAAGTTAGTAATTACTGTGTATTGGAAAACTCAATCCTTGTAATGACGAGGTTCGTGTTTTGATGGAGTTGAATCGAACAATGGATTTATGGATTTGTGTAACAAATCCCGCGGCGTGCTTCACAATGCTTCATCAGCATTTCCATCTCTATGTACTGATCGCGCCTCTGATCAGTATTTTATAGCTGGCTATGTCTGGTGGTTGTCCATTTAAAATCAGTATTTTATAGCCTTATGCGCAGTCATAGTTAAGGGGTTTCGTTTCCGCATCTAAGCTGTGTCAGGAGGTGGAAAGTTTAGATGGACCTACACAGAAAACTATGTAATTGTTAAACTATAGTGCACCACCTGAAAAAAATCTATGCTATCTGAAGACCACATCAAGCATTTTCTATAAAAATAAATAAAAATGTCAAAAAGATGGGAACTTTTGGGAAGAGCATTCTCAGCAAGTACAAAACATTTATTGGCAATGAATAACTGCCATAAAAAGTACATGATCTGAACTAGTAAAAGGCTTGAATGACAATTTAATAAAGAGCAACATGCACTGCTTTAAGACTGTTAAAAGAATGTTAGTTTGTGCTGGAAAATCATAAGCATCCATTTACAAGAACTGTTACATTGAAGAACGACCCTAATGGATACAAATGTTGGTATGCAGGTCATTCACTCAAGCAGGGTGCAATCAACTTTAAATAGGCCACAGTATTAGAGACAGCTGATCAGCTGGGGATTTGGCTATGGACATACAGTAGTGCCCTAAGTAATCGACCCCTTAGCCACAGCAGAATTATGGGTAACTTTTCAGGATTTAGTCGGAAATATGGCTTGTTGCCATTCATCGGAAAGCTCTCGGCGTGAGCTTTCTGATGAATGGCAACAAGCCATATTTCCGACTAAATCCTGAAAAGTTACCCATAATTCTGCTGTGGTTAAGGGGTCGATTACTTAGGCCATTACTGTATAATTTAAAACGCATCTCAGCCTAAAGGTTTATATTATATTAGTTCTTGCAAAATGGATGCTTACAATTTTCCAGCATATCTCAAAATTTGTACTGTAATTAAAAACGCTATGTGTCCCTTTAATTAGCCAAATGGTGAGCATCAGAACTTGTTAACAAATATTTGAAGCCACATGAAATGATACAGTTACGCAAAGCTTCCAAATCGATTTTAGCAATCGTGCAAAGTTTACGTACATGACTTCTCGGCAGCTAATAGCTGTACTCCGGGGGATGTAAATCAATAAAGACTGTGAGAATATATAGCTATTTACGCGAGATATTCGGCGACGCTTCTCTCCCTTTATTACCTCTATACGTCTCTCAGACGGCCCTCGGTAAATCCGATTGATTGGCGATATACTTCACGAAAGGTTTTAATACGACTGAGTCGGTCACAATAAGATCCAATCCAATATTGGTTTATTATAGGCTTTATAACGCAGTCAGATGCGGTCATTTATTGTTATGTTGTCCTTGATGAACGCTCTGAATTCTAATTTCATCAGTAGGGGGGCCTCGGTAGCTCAGTCGGTTAGGGGTACAACTCCATCGCCCCTCCAGCGCTGGCGATGAGGGTTCAAATCCTCATGTTTCCATCATGGACTTGATAAGCCGAAATCTTTATCTGGTGAAGTTGCCAGTTTCTACCCGATGGCCGAGTTTATCAGCCATTGCAATCATTGTTAGATTAGTTGTAAGTGTGCGGATTTCCTCCACCACTAAAACTGGCATTGTTGTGATATGGCCTTAGTTGCTAAAAGTGACATTAAACCCCAATCAATCACCCATTTTCATCAGTAGACTCAGTCTGTGCCCGCTGAAATTTAACCCTTTCAGTGCCAAGTCCGTTTTTTGTATCAACCCATATTTCCTTGTTTATTTATTGATTATAATAATGTGATACATTCATGGAAAGAGCTCTAAGAACTCTTTCCATCAATGTATCACATTATTATAATCAATTAATTTGAAAAATGATCAAGGAAATATGGGTTGATACAAAATTCGGACTTGGCACTGAAAGGGTTAAATTTCAGTTCACGTAGCAAAGAAAGTCTCTGAAATACTAATTGTCTCATTCTAAATCTTAACCCTTCCATGACTATAGAGCTTCCTGAATTTTTGTGAAATCCATTACCCTGCAGGGAGCCCCACACATATATAGAATCATATAGAAGAGTGTCGTCTGCTCATGTTTGTCTGGGGCTCTGTATGGGTGAAATTATAAAATTGTTAAAGAATACAAGAAAAAATTATTAAAATTGTAAAAAATTGTTAGGCCAATGCATTCTCTTATATATGCGAGGCGACCTATGGTCGACTCGCATATATAAGAGAATGCATTGGCATTGGCACAGGGGTAAAAAAAATATCTTATACATAGGGCGCCTCACATATATAAGAGAACACATTGGCTTAACAATATTTACCTTGACCTTGTAAGCCAGTGCATTCTCTTAGATATGCGAGGCTCCCTAAGAAAATGCACTGGCACAGGGTGTTTTATGCTGCACCAGCGCAGCTCCTGTTTTGAAAGGGTTAAAGGTAGAACCCCCCCCCCCCGATGGCACAGATATTTAGCACCATGGTAATATGGGCAACTAGCTGTGATTATGAGGTCTGTCAAACTTCTTTTTAGTGGTTAATTATAGCCCCCTTTTTCGACTTAGAAATTTTTCGCCTACATGTAATTTTGTTCGAGCTTTTATTCCTTGTATGTCAATATGGCTACCCATTAATGTAATCCAAATGTACTGCGGGGGTATCCTTGGTACCCTTAATGTAGTCTAAATGCACTGCGGGGTATCCTTAATACCATGGGGTCAGTTATTAGCTTGATTCCTATTGATTCATTTGTAGGGATGTTCAGCTAAAACGGAACATTTATGGCAAATAAAATTAGATCATATCCCAATTATTCTTGGTGCATAAAACAAGATGGCTTTGGATAACATTACATATGAGTACCAAGAGACGTGAAACAGAGAAACAGGCTGTATAAACGTTCATGATTCTATCCCATGAGTAACATAAAGAATGAGTTGATAGTTTCGTCATGTCCCACAGGAATATTGAATTCAAAGAGTTTCAAACAATGATATAATTATGTTATTAGTATTTTTAGGTTTTAATCTCATTAATAAATTAATGGCTTGAGTCATTTGGTATAATGTCACGCTGATAAACTTAACAGGAGGATGCACCAATGAATCGAGTCAGTAATGAGGTCATATCCTAATGTAACCATTTGTACATGTATTTGTCAATCTCCTAATGTAACCTTTTTATGATGAATACAGTAATGCTCTAAATAATCAACTCCTTAACTACAGTAGAACTATGGGTAATTTTTCACGATTTAGTCGGAAATATGGCTTGTTGCCATTCATCGGAAAGCTCTCACTGAGAGCTTTCCGTTGAATGGCAACAAGCCAATATATTTCCGGCTAAATCCTGAAAAATTTCCCATAATTCTGCTGTGGTTAAGGAGTCGATTATTTAGGGCATTACAGTATGATGATGAGTTTTTATTAGATTTCTATTTCATTGCTTGGATCGTCAGTTAATCCATTCAACTGGATTTCTTTGGCTAATAAGTTGAAATTAATTTTCAACAAGTATGCTAGATTCATTTACATTAAGAAGCCATCCACTCCCCTTAATTTCATGTTTACCTCTTCATGTGAACCTATCCGGGGGTGGGGGTGGGGTCACTCATAAGCCACCCAGCAATGCATATTGGTTCGATTTTTAATAGGTGCGAGTTTGTCATCAATGAATGGTCTTTTGTTTACTGTTGGAGAGGGGGGGGGGGGGGTGTTGTTGTTTCCAAATTTAAACCAAACCTAAGTTTCATCCAGCTGGTCCTCCCATCATATGGCTGTGGGTCCTTGGCACAACTCTTTGAGCTGAAATTTGCCCTCCACCCCCATAATCTTTCCCTGTGCCGGCTTGAACCAGTTTTGTTTAGAACCATCTGCTCTGATTCCCTTCCAGATATTTCGGTCATGCCCTTTTGAATTTCAGTCAAAATATCCATGTCAGTTCCATTTAATACAATATAGATTGACGATAGAGTGTTACGCTATCCCAGAATTCTCAATACATATTCGTTAATCAGACATTGACGATCAATGGGATCATTAAACCCTATACATCACGTGTTAATTTAATCTGAGAATCACTTCCTTGAGCTGGTCACACGGAAAATAGATTTCCGTATTGAGATATTTTCATCAGGAAAGTCTTATTGAATAAGATGATGTTTAACCCACAGGGAGTTTCTCCCACAGATGGAAGCATGCACTACAGAGTGTCGTCTGCTCCAGTGTATGTGGGGCTCTCTATGGGTTAAATGACAGACACACTATTTCCAAGCTTATACTCACCAGTGACAAAATAACTTCAAACATAAACATGAGAAGAACAGAAGGAATATTACAAATACAGTAATGCCCTAAATAATCAACTCCTTAACCACTGCAGAAGTATGGGTAACTTTTCAGGATTTAATCGGAAATATGGCTTGTTGCCATTCAACGGAATGCTCTCCGCGAGAGCTTTCCGATGAATGGCAACAAGCCATATTTCCGACTAAATCCTGAAAAATGACCCATAATTCTGCTGTGGTTAAGGAGTCGATTATTAGGGCATTACTGTACCTCAACAAACCTTGATAGAGTGTGTCTGTCATTTGTAGAATGAGGTCCCCAGAGGGTGAATTTAGTTATGCTATCTTGCATAGTGGGCTAGGATATACCAAATTCACCCTCTAGGAGCCTCATTCTGCTAAGGCCCTCAACTGCTATGGGAGACCTAGGATCAGATTGTAGTTCCCCAGTTGAAGTTCACCCATTAGTCGCCTTGATTATGCATTTTATCTTCTGTAAATTAGGGGATATAGAAACTGAACAGAACAGAGTAGCATCCTTAATTCATCCTCTGGGGATCTCATTCTGCAAATGACAGACACTAAAGCATTGAAGATCCTGTGCCAGTGCATTCTCTTAATATGCGAATCTCCCATAGGGAGCCTCACATATATAAGGGTCGAGGTAAATACTGTTAGTCCAATGCATTCTCTTATATACGTGAGGCTCCCTATGGAAGACTCACATATAGAACAGAATGCATTGGCACATGGTTTTCGCTAAATTTTTGGAAGCTCCAGCCATGAAAGGGTTAATCAACACTGAAATTCCATTTGTAACACCGCCCCAGATTAAAAACTTTCTGATACCTTATGTTTTCCTTCTGCTGAAAATTTTAACAAGACACTCCCCACCCCCAACTCACCTATGATTTGATATTTTCCAAGTTTGATTGTTAAATTGAAATACCCTCCAGCCACATCCCTGTACCGCTCTTCCCATTATTTACCAGTAGCTGGTCTCTCAATTACAAACATTGATGAAATTCGTTTGTTTTATTTTGTTTCAAGGAGGTTGGGTATACAGTTGGAAATCTGAACGTAGATACAGTAATGCCCTAAATAATCAACTTTTTAATCACAGCAGAATTAAGGGTAATTTTTCGGGATTTAGTGGGCAATATGGCTTGTTGTCATTCATCTGAAAGCTCTCACTGAGAGCTTTCCGATGAATGGCAACAAGCCATATTTCCGACTAAATCCTGAAAAGTTACCCATAATTCTGCTGTGGTTAAGGAGTCGATTATTTAGGGCATTACTGTACTTAAACAATGACTCTACCCCATACACAGCCCTAATTATTAGCAGCTCTTTCATAAACAAATGGTAAAAATTATCAAAATTGTTCCAATTTGTTTGTGATGTGGTTCGAATTTTATTCCTTAAGCATGCAATGTCCCTGCGCCCACACACTACCCTACTTATTAGCCACTCTCTCGTAAACAAACATTCTTGTGTGCTCACATGACTGGCCACTATATTCATTCTATAACCCAATCAGTAAACACACGCCTCGCGATATAAATGATCAGATCCCATGCATTGATTTTATGTCCAAAGACGACACCTCACTTTAACTATTTCCTGCTGACATAGACACCTTTTTGGCCCCTATTGTCAGTTACAATCCATCACGATGGATAAACTCTCCCAGCCAGAAATTAGGTTAGCATAGAAAGTGTTCAACGATTGGTAGTCTGGGTTACCATAGCAAGTGTTCAACGGTTGGTAGGCTGGGTTACTGTAGAAAGTGTTCAACTACAATTGGTAGTCTGGCACTATGCGTAAACTCTCCCGGCACTATGCGTAAACTCTCCCGGCCAGAAATTAGGTTACCAGAGAAAGTGTTCAATGATAGGTAGTCTGGCACTATGCGTAAACTCTCCCGGCCAGAAATTAGGTTACCAGAGAAAGTGTTCGATTGGTAGTCTGGCTCTAGCATCGTAAATTTAGTATCTAGAACAGGCTAGAGATACACATTGAAAAACATATATATCAAATTATAATTAATTCTTTATTTGTTTATTATATATACACCTGTTTTTAAAAAATGGGACATATTATGTTATTGGTCCGTCTGTCCGTCTGTTGGTCCGTCCATTCACTTTTGGTTTCAGATTGATAACTTTAAAATACAGGTCAAGTTCGAATTTGGATTCCACCCACCAATTTTCATGAGAATTATGGCCTTTTGTTTGAATTACCACTGGCATATTTTTCCACGCCCCAGTGATGCTCTTGTTTAATGATAGGATATTGACCAAGAACTGGCACAATAACAATAATACATGCAATAATGATAGATTTGTCCATGACAATTATCTCCCCTTGTTACTCCTCACCCCCTCCTCACTCCCTCCCCTCCCCCACCCTGCCCACACTTGCTCCCACGCAATTTGTAAGTATCTCTCTAACCACAGAATGTTTCCCCATGCAGTATTAGATCCCCCAGCTCCCCCTCCACTCCTCCAGACCCCCTCCCCCGCTCCCCTCCCCTCCCTGCTACCTAACTCTAATGACATCATGGAATGTTTGATCCTGATTTGACCTCGACCACCCTCCACCAGCCCATCTCCCTCCCCTCCACAGCCTCCCTCCCCTGCCGCAGCTACCTAACTCTGTAACGACGTCATGGAATGTTTGCCCTGCAGACAGACTGTTTGATCCTGATATGACCTCGACCACCCTCCCCAGCCCCCCTTCCTCCCATCCCCAGCACCCTCCCTCCACTCCCCCTCCCAGCCACCCTCCTTCCCCAGCCCCTCCATCCCCTCCCCAGCCTACCCTCCCCTCCCAGCTACCTAACTCTGTAATGACATCATGGAATGTTTGCCCTGCAGACAGACTGTTTGATCCTGATATGACCTCGACCACCCTCCCCTCCCCATCCTCCCCTCCCCTCCCAGCTACCTAACTCTGTAACGACATCATGGAATGTTTGCCCTGCAGACAGACTGTTTGATCCTGATATGACCTTGACCACCCTTCCCTCCCCTCCCCATCCTCCCCTCCCCTCCCCATCCTCCCCTCCCCTCCCAGCTACCTAACTCTGTAACGACATCATGGAATGTTTGCCCTGCAGACAGACTGTTTGATCCTGATTTGACCTCGACCACCCTCCCCTCACCCTCCCTCCCCTCCCCATCCTCCCCTCCCAGCTACCTAACTCTGTAACGACATCATGGAATGTTTGCCCTGCAGACAGACTGTTTGATCCTGATTTGACCTCGACCACCCTCCCCTCACCCTCCCTCCCCTCCCCATCCTCCCCTCCCAGCTACCTAACTCTGTAACGACATCATGGAATGTTTGCCCTGCAGACAGACTGTTTGATCCTGATTTGACCTCGACCACCCTCCCCTCACCCTCCCTCCCCTCCCCATCCTCCCCTCCCAGCTACCTAACTCTGTAACGACATCATGGAATGTTTGCCCTGCAGACAGACTGTTTGATCCTGATATGACCTCGACCACCCTCCCCTCGCCCTCCCTCCCCTCCCCATCCTCCCCTCCCCATCCTCCCCTCCCCTCCCAGCTACGTAACTCTGTAACGACATCATGGAATGTTTGCCCTGCAGACAGACTGTTTGATCCCGATATGACCTCAACCACCCTCCCCTCGCCCTCCCTCCCCTCCCCATCCTCCCCTCCCCTCCCAGCTACCTAACTCTGTAAGGACATCATGGAATGTTTGCCCTGCAGACAGACTGTTTGATCCTGATTTGACCTCGAACACTGAACTCACTATTGAGAGCTTATGTCAACAATCATTGGATTTGCTTCAAATTTACACGGCACCATCTAACAGTTTGATGTAAATATCAGCAGACCATCTCATGTGTTAGATCCTCAATGTTTTATGCTCATCTAGAATCTCCGTAATGGATTTACTATTATTCTCTAAAAGGTAATTTCGATCTCATTATTATAATGGGGGTGGGGTGCCTCGGTGTGTTTCCATCATGGACTTTATAACTTAAAAATAAATAGTTTTCTGGTGGCTTTGCTAGTTAGTCCCCGATGGCCGGTGGTTTGCCGAACATGGTCGATGAGTTTATCAGCCATTGAAATCACTGTTAGATTAGCCGTAAGTGTGCTATTTCCTCCACCACTAAAACTGGCAATGTAGTGATATGGCCTTAGTTGCTGAAAGCGACATTAAACCCCAATCAATCATTAATATATCCGCTAAATGTATTTGAAAAAAATATTATATGACCAATGTGGAAGGCTGCAAATATCTCGACTGTATATCTGCTGACGCATGTTACCCCTTTCATGACCCATAGAGAGCCCCATATAGACTGTGGCAGACGACACTCCACAGTGCATGCTTCCATCTGTGTGAGGCTCCCTGTGGGTTAAACATTAAACTTTGGTTATTATCCCTTTCATAACGGGAGCTGCGCTGGTGCAGCATTAAAGATCCTGTGCCAATGCATTCTCTGTTATATGCGAGTTCCCATAGGGTTGCATTAATTAGATAAGAATTAAATATGAATCTTATTAATATATAAGAATGAATGTGTGTTTTGTCAATTTGGATTAATATCTGAGCAAGATTATTCTCAAGTTGTATTTGATCACCCATCACTTTAACATACATATACATGTAACAATGATCACCCTACCGGAATGTTTCCCATCACTTTAACATACATATACATGTAACAATGATCACCCTACCGGAATGTTTCCCATCACTTTAACATACATATACATGTAACATGTAACATAGGTCGCCTCGCATATATAAGAGAATGCATTGGCTTAACACATTAAAAATTATAAAATTGTTAAAGAATGTAAGAAAAAATGGTAAAAAGTGTTAAAAAAAGATTTTTTTTAGGCCAATGCATTCTCTTATATATGCGAGGCGACCTATGGACGACTCGCATATATAAGAGAATGCATTGGCACAGGGCATAACTGTAACTATCACAATGTGGTCAAGGAGCCGGTTCCAATGATTTCCATATTTGTATGGTGTTATTGAGACAGACCGAAGATATTTTAGGCTGTTGAAGCTTTATTTGGCCGGTTTTGGCCGGATTGTTGGGTAAAGGGTTAATTTGAAAGTATTATCAATTTCCCAGTTATGATGAAACCTTTGAGCCTCTCTATACATGCCAATGGAATTGATATCCCTTCAAACCTGTCAGCCAATTATGTCAAGGCCTTGATATAGAATTTAGTTATCATGTTTATATAATAAATGGCAATCAACATGACATCATGAGGTGTTTTGACTGATACAAGTGCAGTCGATGATGCAAACACCTAGAGATAATACCTCACTAATCCAAATCAATTAAACAAATACATCTCTGTGTATGCATGTCTCTGCCTCCGAGAGATGGCGCTCTGACAAGGTTATGTCACCTGTCTTGTTTGTTGTGTAAGAGTCCTGTCATACTAGCTCCACGATGTCCACATGTCAGATGTATCTCGTCCATTTACTTAATGCGAATTTATGTGTGAGAAGGATTTATCATGGAATTTACTTGTAATATTCCTTGGGTTCTTCTCACAATTTATGTTTGAAGTTCTTTTGTATTTGGTGAGTACACTAATGCCCTAAATAATCAACTCCTTAACCACAGCAGAATTATGGGTAATTTTTCAGGATTTAGTCGGAAATATGGCTTGTTACGTACCATAATGGTACGTAACAAGCCATATTTCCGACTAAATCCTGAAAAATTACCCATACTACCATTCATCGGTAAGCTCTCGGTGAAGTCTTAAAAAATACAACTTTGAACTTGGTATTTGGCATGGGTCCCAAACAAACAACAGCCATGTGCACGGCATGGAACAGAAAAGAGCGTTCGTGTTAGTCTATTCCTGATATGGTAGAAATAAAGTACCTACTTCTGTAGTCTGGCTTAATAAAACCATATTGCTGACCACCCATACCTACAGTAATGCCCTTAATAATCGACTCCTTAACCACAGCAGAATTATGGGTAACTTTTCAGGATTTAGTTGGAAATATGGCCATATTTCCGACTAAATCCTGAAAAGTTACCCACAATTCTGCTGTGGTTAAGGAGTTGATTATTCCGGGCATTACTGTACTTGTAATATTCCTTCTGTTCTTCTCACAATTTATGTTTGAAGTTATTTTGTCACTGGTGAGTACAAGTTTGGAAATAGTATGTCTGTTACTTGCAGAATGAGGTCACTGGAGGGTGAAATTAGTGATGCTAGACTAGAATCACCAAATTCACCCTCATGTTTAAGCCTTCCATGACTGGAGCTTCTTGAAATTTTGCGAAAACCCTGCGCTAATGCATTATCTTATATTTGTGAGTCTCCCATAGGGAGCCTCACATATGTAAGAGAATGCATTGGCCTAAGAATATTAGCTTGACCTTTTCAGTCAGTGCATTCTCTTATATATGGGAGGCTCTCTATGGGGGACTTGCAAAAATAAGATAATGCGCTGGCACATAATCTTTAATGCTGCACCAGCACAGCTCCCATCATGAAAGAGTTAAGCTCTTTAACAAGAGCATTATGTATGATTTTAATGGATCTGAACCCAGTGGCTCAGTCAGTGAGCTGCATAGAACATCATGTTCCTCGATAATTGAACAAATAGAGCCCTGTCTATACATGTCTCTGAGATATCATCGCTCATGATAAGGTTATATCACCGGTGGTGTGTATTGTGTAAGCATCCTATCATCAGAGTTATTCTGTCTCCTGTGTCAGGGCCATTTACTCTATGGGCATCTCAGTATGTGTTCTCAGCATGTATTACAGCACTTCTGTGGAATAATTTTTCTCACAAATCATTTCTGAAGTGAAGTTTTTTTCTTGGTTATGTTCTATTTACTGAATAGTTATCAGTGAGTAAATACCTCATTCCTAATATTTTATTGCAAAGTCAGATAAGTACATGTAAATGAAACAAGCAAAAAATATATATATATCTTTATTGCCTCCAGTATTGAAGATTAAACAAGACTTAGTATACATGAATGTAACATAAATACATTTAGCAATCAAGAAGTAATGAAAAGACAGACAAGAGAACAAACTACTGAGGAAAAGAATATCATTCTAATTGTATGTACACGAACACGAGCTTACATATCACATCAACAGACAACACACACCCTCTCGACCACACCCGTACGCATATACAATCTAACACATGACGCAGACACAAACACAACCGTACATACATACGTTATGATGCACTGTCACAACAGCACACCATACGCAGGTGCATACAATTACAAAAGGAACTCTAGTTGGAGTTGGATTCGCTTAGAAGAATCTCTCTCCCCAAAGAGTCAGCAAACGCAATGCCCTTGCTCGACAATAGCTCCCCTATAAATGTATGCACCCATTAAGTGGAATAGACTATATGTAGAATGATGTTGCGACAGTGCAAACGCTAGCGCAAGAAAACATATACACACACGTATACACCCTCACACACACACACACACACCCTCTCACACCCTCAAGCACACACACACCCTCACCCTCACACACACACCCTCACACCCTCATATACACATACCTATGCATACATATATATATATATATATATATATATATATATATATATATATATATATATATATATAATGATTTATTAATTTATTCATGTTTATTTAATTTGTCGCGTCTTCGGATTTTATGGACAGGACAGAATGTGGTACATTTAAGTACGACTTATGGTGAACACCCGTAACGTTCAAACTTCAAAGATCAAATGTTGTTTAACACAAACCGTCATGCGTAGTGGCTGAAAGTTCGACATAGCGCCTCCAAATTAAGTTTGTGTGAAGAACAATGAATCTCGTAAACTTTGATGTATCCTCAACTTGCTCAAGAAATATATCACGTGGAAGATGTGTGAGATGGAGCAATACGAGGTCGCTGTTGCTGAGACTCGTAGCCCATACGAATAGCGGTATGCCGAAACGATCAATCATCTGGTACCACATTTCGTTTCTGTGGGAATGCATAAGTGGGCTACTGCATGAGATAAGTGTGTGCTCGATAATATCAGAGTGTGACTGACAGCATAATGTGCATGTGTTTTGTTGAGAGAATGCGCTTCCTGCGATGAGCTGACCGACTGTGATAAATGCAATCTTATGCATAGGGTATTTACGACATGTTCTCCATAAGTGACACATAGTAGGGTTTGGTTGAATTTCTCGAAAACGCGCAAATGAAGTGTCACAATTTGTTCTCTCTGTCCATTTCTGTACGCATTTGTCGTTAATCGCGGTTTTTGTAATGCGTTTCCATTCGGATTTCAGAGGAAATGAGCAGAAATGAGCATACTGATGCATATGCTCGGATAGGTTGTATTCAACAAGAGTGTTGTTAATGTCGCTGATGAAGGAATTTGGGTTTTCCAGTTGTCCCGTGAAGTACATGTGAAGTCTTGTGACAAAAATTTCCTTGCAAGCTTTACCAGGAGGCATACGGCATAGGCTTCCAAATAAATTGAGTTTCCTGGCATCAATCAATGACTTGATAGGATGGATGCCAAGCATCCCCAAAACGATATCAGTGCGAGCACGTACAGGAAGTCCCTGGATATGCTTGAGGCAGAAGCGATGAATTTTCTCAAGAGTTGACCAATGGGTTTCTGATAGACCACATAAGAGTTCAGATCCGTATAGACCCTTTGGAATAATTATGGATCTGTAAAGAGTTTCGCAACTTTAAGGAGTGATTCCACCTGCATACATACCAGCATTGCTCAGCATGAAGTAGGTGGATCTTATTTTGTTGACAATACAGTCGATGAACTCACGAGCGAAGTCGCTTCTATGCAACATTATGCCAAGATGGGTTATGTGATCAGTTTCGTCTACATACCCGTCACCAAGTTTCCATCTCCTTGGATGCACGGGCAGATTCTTCACTTTTTCATTGAATACAATGGTTTTACATTTCTGTGCGTTGTATGTAAACCGCCACAATCGGCTATACATTGTGCAAATATCACAGAGGCGTTGTAGGCCCACGTTTGTGAGCGAAAAAAGCGTCGTATCATCCGCTTGAGTTGGCGACGCGCAGTTTGTGGAGACAATCCGAAGACCATAGTTCGATGCCTCGAGTTCATATAACAGATCATCTATATACAACATGTATAAAAGAGGGGATAAAATTTCCCCTTGTCGCGTCCCTTGTAGTATTTTGATTTCCCTTGACATTGATTTGCCATAATTGACGAAGCACGAAAAGCCCGACAACATCTCCCGTAGTATGAACCATATATGTCCACGGAAACCGCGATTGTAAAGTTTGATCAATAGGCCGTCTAACCACACAGTATCAAAGGCTTTACGGACATCTAGGAAACATGCATAAAGCTTACTATTCTGCTCTGATGTGTAATTGATGCATTCGCTAACAACATATGATGACATTAAGCAACTTATTTCTTTCTGGAACCCGTTCTGAAGGGGGTGAACTTTAACGAGATATGGTGTATTAATTTCGAAGCGATTGAGCAGAACCTTTTCCAGGAGCTTATAGAATATGGGTAAGAGTGTAATTGCTCTGTAGCTATCGAACTTGTTCTTTGGTTTGTCTCCACCCTTATGCAAGGAAATCATTAATCCCGTCTTGGCCATTTTTGGAACATGTCTGAGTTTCAACATCATAGACAGCATGTATGCTGTGCAGTTGAGCAATGCATCGCCACCATGTACCACATGCTCATAGCATATGCGGTCGGGACCTGGGGCTTTCCCCTTTTTGGCATTACTAATAGCGTTATTGAGCTCTCTGTGTGATATCTCATAAATGAGAGATTGGTCTACTTTAGAAGGTGACTTATGTTCAGAAATATCTGCAATCAAAAGTTGTATCTTCTCCAGATGTTCTGAATCGAAAGTGGGCGATTGTAGAGGTGAATATAGTTGTTCATAGTAATCTGCCCATGCAGCGGTAATGTCCGACGTATTCCGGATTATTTTGCCATTTACATTGAATAATTTACTATCCGGTTTTGATTTCGATCTTTTGTTGTTAAAGAGCTTGAAAAAGAGACCCTGGTCTAACTCAGCTGAATTATCAATTTGTTCATTTTGAGCAGACATGTATTGCCCATTACATTTGCGAAGTTCGCGGCAAAATTTGCGTTTAGCTTCTTTATAGTTGCCGTAGCTGATATTTACAATACCTCTCGGTCTCCCTTCTTCTAGCCAGCTATTTCTAGTATTGCGCATTTCGCAGTGGAGTGATTCCAAAGAGTCGTTCCAATACGGTTTGGCGAAAGATTTGAAAGACTTTTTTGGTATGTGCTGCATTGTAGCTTTGTTTATCGCACTAACAACAGAATCGTAGTACGAATCGAGATCATCGATGTCAGATATGGCAAAGTTCGGAAGACTGTCCTGCACGGCGGATTGATAAGCATTGATTAAGTCTTCCGAGACAGTGAACTTTTTCCAATTGCATGCTGAAATTTGGTTTTCTGAGCGACCCATTTTATTATTATGTGGGTAATTTATGACCATTTTAATTGGCCTATGATTAGAGACATCCAGTGAATTGTCGTCGATGATTTCGATTTTCTGTACTAGGTACGATTCTTCCTCGGGAATGAGGATGTGGTCTATCATGGTACCTGGTCCACCATCGGTGGGTACGTATGTCGCAGAAGGCCCAATACAAGCGTCAGTATTGTTGACAGACACCAGTGATTTTTGTGAGATAAGTTTGGATAAACTTCTATTTCTGGCATCCGATCTCTGTACACTGCCGTTAAAGTCACCCATTACAATGACGTGCCCTATTTCTGTGTACATATCGATAAGGTCTTGCACACGATTTATATAGTCTCTATACATTGTGACTGGGTAATTGCTGGAAGGGAGGTACACCTGAAAGATGTATACATACTGTGATTCTGATATCTGTATTTGAATGCCACAAATGCGATTGTCGTCGAATTGGATGACTGAAACGGCACTGTCCAAACTAGCATGCCATATAATGGCAACTCCGCCTTTCGGCCTTCCCGCCCTTCTCATTTGTAACGGTATTCTTTGTGAATAGTCACAAACAATATGGTAGCGATAATTTTGGTGTAATGTGTTGAGAAAATGAGAATTGTGCTCCCAGAGCCAATGCTCACTCACTCCAATTACACCAACATTTTCCTGTGCGAGAAGGCTCGAGAGGTAGGAACTGCTACCGAAAATCCCAGTAGCGTTCCATGTGCAAATATTCAACAACATTATGAAAATTATCAATAAGTTGCACAAACAGTGGCAAGCGCTAGATTCACCAGCATAATTACGTAATACGTGTAACATGGTTGAGCGATTCAAGGTTCAAATGCATATACAGGCACAAGCTTTGGTATTTGATTTGTTGCTATGCGAGTTGATTTTATTGTTGTTGTTGTTGTTCTCGTTGTTGTTGGTATTGATGTTTCCACGTATATCCTCAGTTGTGTTATGGTAGTTATTGTCACGTCTATCGTCAAAGGAACGTTTGGACAGCCATGGTCTACAGAATACGGCAATAGGCCAGAAACCTTTCCTGAGTACTTCATCAACATCATCCACATGAATATTTATTCTGGCTGACACAGGACCGTCAGCTCTTCCACCTTGCAGGATTCGAACAACTGAGTGACGCACTTCAAATTCATTCAGATAATCAGAAAGCACATATGCATCGACTTTAACATCTAGGTTACCGAGGAACACACGCGATGTTCTAATAGGGCCGTCGTTTGACTTTTGATAGAACCTGGAAAAAGATGCGTTGTTCGATGAGTAGTTATTTCGCGAAGGGCGTCTGTTGTGGTTTGAATGATCATCGTTAGCACCAGGCTTCTCTGATTGCAGGTGGCTCCGTTTATTGGAGTGTCGAGTGTCTTCTGTGGAATCGTGGTGGGTGTCGTCACAATCATCCACAGGAATATCACGGAGGTCATAATTGGATTGTTGGTTGTCAACGTGCGTGTCATGATTAGCGTGACGCGCATAGTTAATAGAGTTATTCTTCTTGTCTAGTGGTGTGTTTGTCGGCTCTTTATCTGTGCGTTTAACGTGAGAAGAACTTGGTGTGGACGTTTCCTGCGGGTTGAATTTTGAAGCACTAGGTATGGGAGAAGATGGGTGCTTGCTGATGCCAACCGGCTGAATGTCTGCATGGCTAACTGACGGCGATTGTGGGTATCCTCTTGTATCAATTGGGTTTTGCGATCGGTTAGCGTGGATTGTGTTCCATGTCAAGTGGGCGAATTTGTTGAGTTCGCCATATATATGGCCGACGAAACTTTGCATATCAGCTTTGAGGTTCTCTGTGCAGCGATGTTCACAATCACAATTGGCATTGTCAGATGTTTTTTGTGAGTTCGATTTGCCCTCCAAGTTGTTCTTGTTGTGTAACTCTTCGAGTGTTTTAATCCTTCCACCAATGGATGCTATTGAGCCTTTGGTTGAGTTGACTTGAGTTGAGTTGACTATTTACTGAATAGTTATCAGTGAGTAAATACCTCATTCCTAATATTTTATTGCAAAGTCAGATAAGTACATGTAAATGAAACAAGCAAAAAATATACACTGTAGTACATTGTACAAATATTTGGATATCATATTCATGATTGGTTATTTCATATAGATACAAATATGCATGAGTATATACATCTGTTTTTACATCAGAAATTAAATAACAGTAATGCCCTAAATAATCGACTCCTTAACCACAGGAGAATTATGGGCAATTTTCAGGATTTAGTCGGAAATATGGCTTGTTGCCATTCATTGGAAAGCTCTCAGTAAGAGCTTTCCAATGAATGGCAACAAGCCATATTTCCGACTAAATCCTGAAAAGTTACCCATAATTCTCTGTGATTAAGGAGTTGATTATTTAGGGCATTACTGTAGGTGACAGGAATTTCTCTCTTGATTCCTATTGATTCATTTGTAGGTATGTTTAGCTTATAAGTTCAACAAGTGGCCTTTAACCCTTTAAAAGGGTTAAGGTACCTCAGTGGAACGAACCAAGGGAGTGGTGCATTGGTCGAAATAGGAACTGAATAAGTATTAATCATGCAGGATTAAGCCAAGTGACGACGTGCCCGCTGTGACCTTAATCCCTAAGGGATTATCTGCAGGTCCTAACGGAAATATTTAAAAGTTCCGAATTACTCAGAAATCCACATGGAGTCGTAAGTTCTGTAAATTGTGAACTTTATTTGTTTATTCTTTTAACCCTAATAAAGCTTCAACAGCCTAAAATATCTTCGGTCTGTCTCAATAACACCATACAAATATGGATATCATTGGAACCGGTTCATTGACCACATTGTGATAGTTACAGTTATGCCCTGTGCCAATGCATTCTCTTATATATGCGAGTTGACCATAGGTCGCCTCGCATATATAAGAGAATGCATTGGCCTTTTTTTTTTTTTTTTACTTTTTACCATTTTTTCTTACATTCTTTAACAATTTTATAATTTTTAATGTGTTAAGCCAATGCATTCTCTTATATATGCGAGGCGACCTATGGTCGACTCGCATATATAAGAGAATGCATTGGCACAGGGCCGTTCTGTTGGGTAAAGGGTTAATATAGGCTGTTTGTTTGTTGAAGAATGGATCATCGCAAATAGAACACTGCATGTCTCTCCCTCTGGGATATGGCATGCATTCCCTCCTTTAGATATGTCAGGCATGGCAGGAAGCATACCAAGGTTATGTCACCCATATTGTTTGTAGTGTAAGAGTCCTGTCATCAGAGGCTCAGAGCAGATCCGCTCTCTCCATGTACTAGGATTGGGTCCATTTACTTGATGTGCATACCGTCTTATAGCATTTGCCAAGGATTTAACGTGGAATTTTCTTGGAATATTTCTTCTCTTCTGAAGTTATTTTTCAATCTATGTACTGAATATTCAATAGTTTGTAAATATGTGAGTCTTAATGATTCATTTGTACATGTAGGTATATTTAGCTTATAAGTTCAACAAATTTCTAACAGAATTAAACCCACATTGTCTGGTCTCTGACTCAATAAGTTGTTTTATCCACTTGAATGTACAGTAAAACGTCAGGGATGGCAAACACCATTTAAAAAAATAATTCCAAAAATAGAAATCTCATTGGCTTCTGAAATGGCAGATTGACTAAACAATTTTTGGTGAAAATGAAATTAGATACCAATTATTGTGGACTATGGGGTCTGAGTCTGTTCTGTAGTGGTTTAGAAATTTCATGATTGTAAGCATTGCAAATTAAAATAGGCTCAACAATGCCACCTAAATCATGCAGTATCAGTTGGGACTTCACCTACTGTAAAATACATTATTAAGGACAGCTAGGTATTAAGTTACTATTAACCCTTTACCCAACAAACCGGCCAAAACCGGCCAAATAAAGCTTCAACATCCTAAAATATCTTCGGTCTGTCTCAATAGAACCATACAAATATGGATATCATTGGAACCGGCTCCTTGACCACATTGTGATAGTTACAGTTATGCCCTGTGCCAATGCATTCTCTTATATATGCGAGTCGACCATAGGTCGCCTCGCATATATAAGAGAATGCATTGGCCTAAAATAAATCTTTTTTTTACCATTTTTCTTACATTCTTTAACAATTTTATAATTTTTAATGTGTTAAGCCAATGCATTCTCTTATATATGCGAGGCGACCTATGGTCGACTCGCATATATAAGAGAATGCATTGGCACAGGGCCGTTCTGTTGGGTAAAGGGTTAACTAAGAAATATATTACCTGCACTGCTTTTCAATGTTATTAACTTCCCTGTCACAAGATCGAAAAGTTCCGAGGTTTTGGACTGGTGGATTATAATATCTGGAGGCGTTGTCAGATTAGAGATACATGTACATGACATGATCTAGATGCGCACCAGTCTCTTCGAAAATAGGACGAAAATCCAATCAGATGTACATATTTATATCTCTCACTTACTTTTAATTTCTATGATGACGCGGCATTCCTACATGACATAATAAACCGTTTTCAAATATCGAATGCATTCCTTATTATGTTATGTCATTAACCAATGAAATTGCGCCACTAACCAATGAAATGGAGGGAATTTTAAACCACAGAAATAGAGACGTACATATGATAGGATTTTCATCGGCTTTTCAGAAAGACTGGACGGGCACATGCCTAGATCATGCTTTTCAGAAAGACTGGATGGGCACATGCCTAGATCATGCTATGAATCTCTACCCTGACTAACCCTCCGTAGAGATCATAATAATTTTTTTTATAAAATATGACAACAAAAATATAAAAAATGACAAAAAAATTATAAAAAATGACAATTTTGTTTAAAGAATGTATTATAAAGAAAAGATTATAATAATAATTTTAGTTATGAGATATATTCGATACTTGCATCCTTGCTCCAGCTAAATGACAACACTAACCAATGCTTATTTTTAAAACGTATCTGTGTTGTATAGAGTAAAACGCCTCTTGACTTCTTTCCGCACTTGACAGTAATTTGATACTTGAGTGTATCATGTCACCCTAATAGTCCACAATACTCGGTCCTCCACATCTCATGTTTGTTTGGTAATCCTCTACACTCCCTATCAGATACCACTGTGCAATGTCTGTGCTTGTCTGGCCATGTTTATCAACAGTGGAGTCTCCGATCATGCTCTCCCCATCAGCCACCCCGTCTAGTACCCGATAATGGTACTTAGTTTGTGATCTCCGCCTTCTTCTTTGTGTCCCCATGTAGCAGCTTTATGTGAAATGTCAACAAAATTAAATTTTATATGAACTTTCCCTCCCTTGCTGTCAATGCAGGTGTTGGTGTCCGAGGCTTTTGAGGTCTCCCAAGTGAAGCAAACACTGGGTGCATTATGGCTGAATTTATAATCTTATTTATATTAACCCTTTACCCAACAAAACGGCCAAAACCGGCCAAATAAAGCTTCAACAGCCTAAAATATCTTCGGTCTGTCTCAATAGAACCATACAAATATGGATATCATTGGAACCGGCTCATTGACCACATTGTGATAGTTACAGTTATGCCCTGTGCCAATGCATTCTCTTATATATGCGAGTCGACCATAGGTCGCCTCGCATATATAAGAGAATGCATTGGCCTAAAAAAAATCTTTTTTTAACACTTTTTACCATTTTTTCTTACATTCTTTAACAATTTTATAATTTTTAATGTGTTAAGCCAATGCATTCTCTTGTATATGCGAGGCGACCTATGGTCGACTCGCATATATAAGAGAATGCATTGGCACAGGGCCCTTCTGTTGGGTAAAGGGTTAAGTGTTTAATGAAGGGATGGGTTAACATCTGGGATCACCATCGGCCTCTTGTTACAATGTGTTAGTTGAGTTGTATTATAAACTTTCTGGGATTCACTAGTACTAATCTCTGGCCAGTCTGTGAAATATGAGAATGGAATGTAAATGTAATAACAAACTAATGTAAATAAAAAAGGGATTTTCATCCATATGTCAGCAGGAAAAAACTAATGTCAATTGTTGGACTGGTTCAGATGTCCAGAAATTTGTTTTCACAATCTATCGCTTAGATTGTACAAGGTTTACCAGCTAATCTATAATGGTCAGTCTGTGAAATATGAGAATGGAATCCTAAATCTCTTAACAAATTGCTGTAAGGATTATCAGACACATGGTAGTGATCTTCTCAGGGACAATGTCCTCTGTATTCTCTATAGACCAACTTGATGTCACCTAGAAACATTTACTGCCGAGCATTACACAGGACACCATTTACTTCTGATGGTCAGTCTGGAAATATGAGAACACAATCCTTAACCCTTTACCCAACAGAAGGGCCCTGTGCCAATGCATTCTCTTATATATGCGAGTCGACCATAGGTCACCTCGCATATATAAGAGAATGCATTGGCTTAACACATTAAAAATTATAAAATTGTTAAAGAATGTAAGAAAAAATGGTAAAAAGTGTTAAAAAAAGATTTTTTTTAGGCCAATGCATTCTCTTATATATGCGAGGCGACCTTATATAAGAGAATGCATTGGCACAGGGCATAACTGTAACCATCACAATGTGGTCAATGAGCCGGTTCCAATGATATCCATATTTGTATGGTTCTATTGAGACAGACCGAAGATATTTTAGGCTGTTGAAGCTTTGTTTGGCCGGTTTTGGCCGTTTTGTTGGGTAAAGGGTTAATCTGACAACAAATTGCTCTAAGGATTATCAGTCGTATGTTAGCACCATCTCCCATCTCTACACAGTCAATTTTTAACCCTCCCATTACTGGAACTTCCTGAAAGGCTGCGAAAACCCTGTGCCGATGCACTATCTTAAATATGTGAGTCTCCCATAGGGAGCCTCATATATATAAGATAATACATTGGCCTAACAATGCCCTCTTCATACAATTTTAAGTGTGTATCCACCCTTAGGTTCCAAGTCAATAGTCTCACAAAACAAGAGTTTTATACCCCTTTCATGTCTGGAGCTTCCTGAACTTTTTAGTAAACCCTGTGCCAGTGCATTCTCTTATATATGCGAGTCTTCCATATAAAGGTGCCTAGCATATATAAGTGAATACATTAGCCTATATATAACAATATTTACATTGTCTTTGTAAGCCAGTGCATTATCTTATATGTGGGAGGCTCTCTATGGGAGAATGCACTGGCACGTGATATTTAATGCTGCACCAGCACAGCTCCCATCATGAAAGGGTTAAGAGTTTAACCCTTTACCCAACAGAAGGGCCCTGTGCCAATGCATTCTCTTATATATGCGAGTCGACCATAGGTCGCCTCGCATATATAAGAGAATGCATTGGCTTAACACATTAAAAATTATAAAATTGTTAAAGAATGTAAGAAAAAATGGTAAAAAGTGTTAAAAAAAGATTTTTTTTAGGCCAATGCATTCTCTTATATATGCGAGGCGACCTATGGTCGACTCGCATATATAAGAGAATGCATTGGCACAGGGCATAACTGTAACTATCACAATGTGGTCAAGGAGCCGGTTCCAATGATATCCATATTTGTATGGTTCTATTGAGACAGACCGAAGATATTTTAGGCTGTTGAAGCTTTATTTGGCCGGTTTTGGCCGGTTTGTTGGGTAAAGGGTTAAGAGTTATGCAACATTGTTTCTCAATGCAGAATGTAAATAGGAACGAGTCATTTTGGGGTCATTTGGCCAAAAAAATATGGCTGCCAGCGGCCATCTTGGATTTTAAAATTTGCAACAAAATACAACACGATAACTGCCTGCAGTGAGTTTAGCAGTTAGAATTACATTATTTCTCTTATTCTAAGGTCTTTTAAGCCAAACTCATTGCAAAAACAGTCGAAAAACTTGCATGAATTTTTTTTTGAGTTGCAGAAAAAATTGTTTATTGGTCCCATCGACCACCCACCCACCCCGGCATACATGCCCGGAATTTTTTTGTTGTTTCCCCTCCCCCTGAATAAATCCTGAAAATTACCCATAATTCTTTTGTCACATTATGGAGTCGATTATTTAGGGCATTGCTGTATGTAAAAGTTGGACTAAGATGGGAGTCCCTGACTTGGTTTTCATAGTGAATCATTTGGTTTGTTTCTGAGAATCATAAATCTAACAACAAATTCCTGCCTACAGTTTATACTATATGGATGATCAGACACATGGTAGCAGCATCTCGCAGGGCTGATGACCTCTTCATGATCTCTATAAACTATGTTTATATCCACTTGATGGCCAATTACGAGCTTTACACAGGACATGTGTATTTTCTTTAGTGTAATTTGGTCCCTGAAGTAACCCCGAGCTTTACACAGGACATGTGTATTTTCTTTAGTGTAATTTGGTCCCTGAAGTAACCCCCCATGCTGATCATTGTTAATAACACATCTTCTCTATTGTCTTAATTATTCCAGCAGATGGTAGCTGAGGTGGTTAATTATTCCAGCAGACCATGGCTGAGGTGGTTGGTCAGTTGTCTTTCACAATCGCATTATTTCCAGTCAGAGTTAAGGTGGTCATTTTTATACCCCACTTTAAAAAAATGGGGGGTACACTGTATTGACTTTGATTGTGTTTTCTTTTGTCTGTTTATCTGTCTAGGCAGGGGCGGCCCCATGGGGAGGGGTCAGGGGACTTAGCCTGTTGGGGAGATCTGCAATGGTCAGCCATCAGGGGATCGTAGCCCCTGTGTCTGGTAAACCCTAGTGTCCTCCACGTCAAGGTAAATATCTCATGCATGGGTTACCTGATCTGACTGAAATTTAATATACATTTTCACCACTCTAACTGCTTTAAAATGTTACTGTTTTCCATTCTAGAGTTATGGTTCTTTGTTTATCTGGAAATGACTGGTTTTTTTTGTCCATCCACCTGAGAATCTCAGCCATGGATTACAGGATATTGATGTGTTCATCATTATAAGGTCTTTCAATACAGTGCTGTTACCTTTTGGAGTTATTTAAATTTTGATTCTGTGGTGTCCATGTTTTAATTTGGCCCTGGCCAGCACTTGGGTGCAAAAGTCACTTATTCTCTCCCTTAAATCGAGTTATTTGTTGTGCCACTGGATGACTGTGGCAGTATGTAGTAGTCACTCTCTCCCTTAAATCGAGTTATTTGTTGTGCACCTGGATGATTATGAAGGAGATATTTGTCTGGTCAGCTTTCTTCTTTAATTAAGATAGGTGCCGTCAGCTTGAGAATGATTGACATATAGGGCGGGGCCATGAGAATGATTGACACATAGGGTGGGGTATCTGGTCACTTATCATGCCTCTATCTCTAGATTCGGCAAAAAATGTGATGTTTGGTAATTTTGTTTTCCACCTGCCCATTATGCTTGCTGACTTGTTTTTCCGATCATTAGGCTTTCTACAGTGATGCCCTAAATAATCGACTCCTTAACCACACAAGCCTGGATATAATTTTTTTTTGAGTGTCTGACAAAATGACAGGCACCAAAGATTCGGCGTCTGACATTTGAAAAGTGTGTCTGTCATTTACCTGGCTTTCTACAGTGATGCCCTAAATAATCGACTCCTTAACCACAGAAGAACTATTGGTAATTTTTCAGGATTTAGTCAGAAATATGGCTTGTTGCCATTCATCGGAAAGCTCTCGGCGTTAAGCCGGGTATAAAGATGATTGAGGAAATTTAAATTGAATTGATGAATATTTGTTTTTCTAGAGATGTACCTGTACCAAATTTCAAACTTGATCTAAGTTAATATACCAGTTATGGAGGTACTGACTCAGGATGAGTGTCCATGCTTCAAATTGGTCGTACGTGAGAATTAGGCTGAAACAACCTGTTTGAACCAGGAATATATCTTTACATTCAAGAAAAATATTTTACATCTGCCTTCAAGTATCCAGATTCCAGACACACATTATAACTGATGATGACTTAAATTCTCAAACACTCCCATGAGCTGCAAACTTCCGATTAACCTCCAATTGTTTTCTATGCCTGGTAATGTCAAGCCATTTGTTGAGTCTAGAAGGAATTTGCTCTTAAAGAAAATCAAAATAGTATGGAGTATATTTAACACATGGTAAAGATTCCACTTCCTATTCCTGTATTCAAGCCTGACAATAGTGTGTCTGTCATCTGCAGAATGAGGTCCCCAGAGGGTGAATTTAGTGATGGTATCCCGCACGGCAGACTATAGCATCAAAGAATTCACCCTCTTGGACCTCATTCTGCCAAGGCTTAAAATGGGAGATATAGACTCAGATTGAAGTTCCTCAGTTGAAGTTGGTGATGTTCACCCATTATTCACCTCGATCATTTATTTCACCTTCTGCAAATTAGGGGGATATAGAAACTTCCCGGAAGGGAAAGAGTAACTAAAAACAATGTTAATTTGAGATTATAGATACTTCCCAGAAGATGAGTCCTGAGCAGAATGTAGGTCCCCAGAGGGTGAATTTGGTGATGCAGTGTGGGATAGTATTAATAAATTCAGCCTCCGAGGACCTCATTCTGCAAATGACAGACACACTATTTGCAGACTTGTGTACAACTGATCAGGGAGTGTGCTACGTTGTCAAGTTAACCCTTTACCCAACAAAGCGGCCAAATAAGGCTTCAACAGCCTAAAATATCTTCGGTCTGTCTCAATAACACCATACAAATATGGATATCATTGGAACCGGCTCCTTGACACACATTATAACTGATGATGACTTAACTTCTCAAACACTCCCATCAGAGCTCCAAACTTCGGATTAACCTCGAACTCTTTTCTATGCCTGGTAATGTCAAGCCATTTGTTGAGTCTAGAAGGAATTTCCTCTTAAAGAAAATCAAAATAGTATGGAGTAAATTTAACACATGGTAAAGATTCCACTTCCTATTCATGTATTCAAGCCTGACAATAGTGTGTCTGTCATCTGCAGAATGAGGTACCCAGAGGGTGAATTTAGCCGGCTGTGCGGGATAGAATCACAAAATTCACCTATTGGAACCTCATTCTGCTCAGACCACAACTGCTATAGGAGATCTGGAATCAGATTGAAGTTCCTCAGTTGAAGTTGGTGATCTTCACCCATTAGTCACCTCGATCATTCATTTCACCTTCTGCAAATTAGGGGATATAGAAACTGAACAGAAGGGAGAATGTAACTAAAAACAATGTTAATTTGAGACTATAGATACTTCCCAGAAGATGAGTCCTGAGCAGAATGAGGTCCTCAAGGGGTGAATTTGGTGATGCTAGCCCACTGTGCAGGATAGTATCAATAAATTCACCCTCTGTGGACCTCATTCTGCAAATGACAGACACATTATTTGCAGACTTGTCTATAACTGCTCAGGGAGTGTGCTACGTTGTCAAGTTAACCCTTTACCCAACAAAGCAGCCAAAAACGCCCAAATAAAGCTTCAACAGCCTAAAATATCTTCGGAAATATGGATATCATTGGAACTGGTTCATTGACCACATTGTGATGGTTACAGTTATGCCCTGTGCCAATGCATTCTCTTATATATGCGAGTCGACCATAGGTCGCCTAGCATATATAAGAGAATGCATTTTTTAACAATTTTTATAATATTTTTCTACATTCATTGACAATTTTATCATTTTTAATATGTGTTAAGCCAATGCATTCTCTTATATATGCGAGGCGACCTATAACTTGAAGAAGTTACAGGAGCTAGGCATGAGCTTATTGTAATTTTATTGTAATGGTTACATCTGGTTATTAGTTACAGTAATGCCCTAAATATTCGACTCCTTAACCACAGCAGAATTATGGGTAACTTTTCAGGATTTAGTCGAAAATATGGCTTGTTGCCATTCATTGGAAAGATCTCACTAAGAACAATTTTTATAATATTTTGCTACATTCTTTGACAATTTTATCATTTTTAATATGTGTTAAGCCAATGCATTCTCTTATATATGCGAGGCGACCTATGGGCGACTCGCACATATATAAGAGAATGCATTGGCACAGGGCCGCGTTCTGTTGGGTAAAGGGTTAAAAGAATAAACAAATAAACAAATAAAGTTCACAATTCACAGAACTCCATGTGGATTTATGAGTAATTCGGAACTTTTAAATATTTCTGTTAGGACCTGCAGATAATCCTACAGGGATTAAGGTCACAGCGGGCATGTCGTCACTTGGCTTAATCCTGCTTAATCCTGATTAATACTTTATATTCAGTTCCTATTTCGACCAATGCACCACTCCCTTGGTTCATTCCACTGAGGTACCTTAATTAACCCTTTTATGACGGGAGCTGCGCTGGTGCAGCATTAAAAATCATGTGACGGCACATTCTCTTATATATGCGAGTCACCCATAGGGAGCCTCACATATATAAGAGAATGCACTGGCTTATAAGGAGAAGTTAAATATTATTAAGATTGTGCATTCTCTTATATATGCGAGGCTTCCTATTTTTAAAGTATGTAAGAAAATATGATAAAATTGTTAAAGAATATAAGAAAAAAATGATAATTTTTTTTAAAGAATGTAAGAGAAAATGATAAAAAATGTTAAAAATTGTTAAAAAATGTAAGAAAAATTGATTAAAAATTGTTAGGCAACCTATGGTCGACTCGAATATATAAAAAAATGCATTGGCACAGGGTTTTTAATGCTGCACCAACGCAGCTCCCGTCATGAAAGGGTTAAAATCCAAAAAATTTTGGCGAAAATCAAAATATAGCGGTCCTATACAGCGAATCAGCTGCTTTTTATGAGCATCAAAATAAGAGTAAGATTTTAAGCCCTGTCTAGGACCTATATCTATAATTGCTCCAGGGTGGGACATGAAGTGAAAGAAATATTCAACACCAATAATCTCCACAATTTATAAACCTTGTGACTCCATGTGGATTTCTAGGTGATTCCTAACTTTTAAATATCACTCAGATAATCTCAGAGAGATTACGTTAACAGCGGGCACCTAGTCATATGGCTGAATCATGGCTAGTTAAATCGGTAAACATCTCTGATTTGTCTGATATAGTGACCTATGCTGATAATGCACCACTACCTTGCTTCATTTTCACCAAGGTAAAATTTAGCAATTTGAATTGGAAGAAACAAAAAATATGCTGATTATATTCACAGTTTACAGAAGTTATGACTGCATGTGGATTTCTGGGTAATCCCTGACTTTTAAATATTTCTGTTAGAGGCTGTGTATAATCCATGATGGATAAGGGTCACAGCGGGTATGTAGTCAACTTGGCTAATGTCTGCATGGTTAGATGCAGTTCTGCTATAGCAGTCTTCTACCAAACTCAAAAATATGGAAATGGAAGGCCGCCCACACACACACCCTGATCACCTGTTTCGATCTACGTGTAATGGAAGGCCGCCCACACACACACCCTGATCACCTGTTTCGATCTACGTGTAATGGATGGCTGCCCACACACACACCCTGATCACTGTTTCGATCTACATGTAGATGTTCTACAGACCCCCCCCCCCCTCATTCTATCCAGGAATGTGATGTTCATTTTGAATATTCTTAGCTTTAATGAAAGCTAACCCAAATATAACATATATAACTTTAACATATGATATTCCAATGTGGTATGTACTGCGTTCTTTGATGATGTTATCTAATTGGTCCACAGACGTCTATTTCTCAAAGAAATCTGTGAGGTACGCTGCCTGTGGGACGCATTTCTAGAAAGGAAAAACAGGACGTTGCGCAGAATCGTTCCCAATGAAATATTTACTGTTCTGCTCTATAATCACAACCGAATCCGTGAATAATTTACAGTGTTCGATGAGTTTATAATGTTCTACCGCGTCTGATGGGAGATTCCGCAGCGAAAACTAAATCAGTCAAGTGCTCCCTGGTGACACTCAGGAAGAACTATACGCAAAAAGATTTCTTTATTTTCTCATTTATAGAGCTGAAAACGAAATGTCTTAGGCTTGGATATTGATCTTTAACCCTTTCAGTGCCAAGTACGATTTTAATGTTTTTGTTAAGAATATAAGAAAAAATAATAATAATTGTAAAGAATGTAACAAAAATTATTAAAAAAAATTATAAAAATTGTAAAGAATGTAAGAAAAATTATTTTAAAAATGATAAAAATTGTAAAGAATGTAAGAAAAATAACAATAATTGTAAAGAATGTAAGAAAAATTATAAAACAAAATGATAAAAATTGTAAAAAATGTAAGAAAAAATGATAAAAATTGTAAAGAATGTAAGAAAAATTATTTTAAAAATGATGAAAATTGTAAAGAATGTAAGAATAATTAAACAAAATTGTTAGGCCAATGCATTCTCTAATATATGTGAGGCGACCTATGGTCGACTCGCATATATAAGAGAATGCATTGGCACAGGATTTTTAATCTTAGAGCTCTTTCCATCAATGTATCACATTATTATAATCAATAAATTTGAAAAATGATCAAGGAAATATGGGTTGATACAAAAATCGGTCTTGGCACTGAAAGGGTTAAAGTGATTTGAAACACTCTGGTAAAGTGGACAAATAAAAATCGAGAATACTTTTGTTCAAAGTAGTAATTTTGACAAACATTATATCCAAATTGACAACGCACACCGTCATTTTTATATAAGAATTAAGTGCAGTGATTCTCGATGCGAAATCGGTTTCAATAGTTTATCGCCAATAGATGTGTCCCGAATCGAGTAGTAAATATTTACAAATGAGCGTAGTTCTGACGATGTTTTCTATGGAGTGATACGGTCGATTTTCTTAAAGATTTCGGCGATGTTAGAAGAATGTTACATTCCTCTAGTTGGCATAGCACCTGAATACTAACTTATCAGTTTCAATCACCCGAACAAGTCCATAATATGTCTTTACTATCATTGTAATGCAACAGGATTTTAGTCAGAGGTCTCTCACGATATATATATTTGCTCCATCCGCTACTCATTCAATAAAAGATTCTCGATTAAGATTCGCGTTGTTTTCTGTCTATGTCTATAATAACAACGCCCACTGAAAACAGAGCAATGGCAAGGTTTATAGTTTATGAACCAGTCATATTTAAATGTAATGCTTCTATAACTGAATGGGTGAATGATCTGAATTCAGAAGCGAATAGGTTAAAAAACACAATTTATATCGTAGTGACAGAACACTTCACAGTCTGTGGATTAGATTGTTTATGAAGAGATTAAAACACTCAATAATCCTTTAAAAAAAACTCAATAAGGCCACAACAGTAAAATAGTCTGGTTTACGAACATTTAATAAAATAGCCGGGTTTACAAACATTTAATAAAATAGCCGGTTTTACGAACATTTAGGTTGAAAAAAAGTAGATGCAGGAGGGAAAAAAAATAAAAATAAAAAAAAATTGTCCCCCCAATTTATATCAAATAAATCGTTGAATTTTGCATAAATTTTACAAAAATTGTGAAAAAATGTTTTTGAATGAAATTCTGAACCTAACAAGACATTTCTTGTCATGAAATATATGAAAATATGGATCTGTAAATGATCATAAGCAGAACCGGATGCGTCAGCACATGAAAATCAGTACGCGTGTAAAAAAGATTTGGGAGAATATTTATATATTTTTTCATGAAATGGAAAAAAAGTTGTAGGAGGTGTTCGCAAACCAGACTTAAAAATTGGTGTCGCCTTTAAATCCTTTAAAAAAAATTCAATAATTGCAGCTTTCGTTTCAGTCTCTTACTCCCGGTGTGAGTATATTGGATGAATATTTAACTCTATGAAGGGAACAGTTAATCGAAGTCCTCGACTCTTTTGTTGAGCGGAAATTAGTTACTAACTACAATCCCGTAACAATAATAATCAATACCAAATCAGATCTGAAGCGAAAAAAACTATTAATGATCAACTTCTATGTCAGAAAGTATGTTTGGGAGTCAAGGGCGATTGATTTGGGTGAGAACGAGGTTGGCTTATGTGGTGCACTGTTCGTTCATTTATAAACTAACGCCAATCTTCACCGCGCTTCGTTCCCCCTGCTTCTATATAAGAAAGTACAGTAATGCCCTAATTAATCGACTCCATAACCACAGTGAGAGCTTTCCGATGAATGGCAACAAGCCATATTTCCGACTAAATCCTGAAAAATTACCCATAATTCTGCTGTGGTTATGGTGGAGTCGATTAATTAGGGCATTACTATATGTTTGGGAGCCATGGGATATTGATTCCGGCAAGAATGCAGTAGATTTGTGCAATGTCTTTGTGTGATGAGTAAATGGGGGATGCTCAATGACATGATAAGAGGTACATGTACCGGTCAATGACATGATAAGAGGTACATGTACCGGTCAATGACATGATAAGAGGTACATGTACCGGTCAATGACATGATAAGAGGTACATGTACTGGTCAATGACATGATAAGAGGTACCATGTACCGGTCAATGACATGATAAGAGGTACGATGTACCGGTCAATGACATGATAAGAGGTACATGTACCGGTCAATGACATGATAAGAGGTACATGTACCATGTCTTGCCCACCGGAAGTGACATAAGTTAATGATAGGCAGAACACCTTGCTGTAAAGGCAGTTTTAGAATCAGTCAGAAAGTCAGAAAGTTATCCCATATGGATCCCCAAACAAATAGATGAATGTACTGATGAGTGTCGTCTGCTCAATGCTCTGTGGGGCTCACTGTGGGCTGACATAAGGTAATGATAGGCAGAACACCTTGCTGTAAAGGAAGTTTTAGAATCAGTCAGAAAGTCAGAAAGTTATCCCATATGGATCCCCAAACAAATAGATGAATGTACTGATGAGTGTCGTCTGCTCAATGCTCTGTGGGGCTCACTGTGGGCTGACATAAGGTAATGATAGGCAGAACACCCTGCTGTAAAGGCAGTTTTAGAATCAGTCAGAAAGTTATCCCATATGGATCCCCAAACAAATAGATGAATGTACTGATGAGTGTCGTCTGCTCAATGCTCTGTGGGGCTCACTGTGGGCTGACATAAGCTAATGATAGGCAGAACACCTTGCTGTAAAGACAGTTTTAGAATCAGTCAGAAAGTTGAAATAAAATAAGCAAGAAAGCCCTCAATCATTCTGTATATAGGGTATACTGAGCTTATCATATATATATCATACCTGAATTAAAGGTACACGCATTTATAGATAAGTTTATTTACAGATAAAATTTCCCAAATAACAGTAACTCATAACAGTAAAAATTAAGTTAATTTTTTTGCAAGTAAGATATATGTATTTTTGCATACTATATAAAGCATTAAAGTGTGCTGCCTGTATGGGAAGGGTAGGGAGTGTTTTAGAAAGCCCCCCTCTCAGCTTTGTCCAAAGTTTTCAATAGTTGGACATGTCAGGTGTCAAATTTCAGAAATACCTTAATGCTCTAAATAAATAATTTTTCAGGATTTAGTCGGAAATATGGCTTGTTGTCATTCATATGAAAGCTCTCACCTTTCCGATGAATGGTAACAAGCCATATTTCCGACTAAATCCTGAAAACTTACCCATAATTCTGCTGTGGTTAAGGAGTCGATTATTTAGGGCATTACTGAGGGAATGTTGTAGTCTCTTCTATCTAAGTTCTTACAGTGCAACCATTCATTGTCCACCAACTTATCACATTTGTAAGGTGTGGAAATTTTAAATGTAGTAATATAGAGCTAAATCCATCATGCAGGATGGTCTCCAAATGTAAGATGAACGTTATTTATGCCCACAAGAGTGGGTGGCCCACACGCCGGGGTTTCCCTAGGAAATGAGTCAAGATTCCAGATGTGTTTCAAGCCAGGTTTTCAAGAGCATCTAAGTGAATGATATGATTGGATTGAGCCATACTGTGGGAGTGGGTACTCCATTTAAGATGTTCTGTTCAGACAGATCTAACATAGGTACAGTATGGTGAGCGATATGGTTTTATTAAGCCAGACTACAGAAGTGAGTACTTGAGATGTAACATTGATGCCAGTAATTAATACCCAGATATCTCTTCCCCTCTGATATCACACTATTTATAAATCCCCAAGGATTATCTCTCCTATTAAAATTCACAAGATATCTCAATCTATGGAAGCCCGAATCATCATGTATCAAGATTCAGATTTCTCAACCATGATTTGTCTACAGGAAGTCTGTTAGGTTATATGCCAAATTATGTCTTGTGATCACCTCAAAGGAATAAAACTGGTTTGAATGTTTATGATCTCCCTATATGAATTCACAAGATATATTAATCTATGGAAGCCTGCAAGTATCATTATTCAGATTTATGAGCTGCAATCTACATGTGTGGTTACAATTGTTTGAAACTCTCAATATACATGTCCATTGTGCATGATATGAGCTACACATTTATAGTACATAACAAAAATTCAACAAGTTCTTACCTTCGCATTAAAGGGAAGTACGGTGCAACCTTAAAGAGATAGACCTGGTTTGAATCTTGAAAGCTGATAAAAATGAGTCAATATCTGACTTTAAAAGTGTCATTCAAAATATCTAGGGTTCCCCACCATATGGTCTTATTAACGAATAAACTTTGATTGATTGATTTACCCTTTGATGGTGGGAGCTGCGCTGGTGCAGCATTAAATATCCTGTGCCAGTGCATTCTCTGATATATGTGAGTCTCCCATAGGGAGCCTCTCATAAGTCTCGCATATATAAGAGAATGCACTGGCTTACAAGGTCAAGGTAAATATTGTTAGGCCGAAGTATATGCTCTTATATGCGAGGCTCCCAATGGGAGACTCGCATATATAAGGGAATGGGGTTTTCGCAAAAATACAGGAAGTTCCAGTCAAAACGGTCTATAAGAGTATGTACTTCAAATGTAGCATGAGTGCAGGTACAGTAATGCCCTAAATAATCGACTCCTTAACCACAGCAGAATTATGGGTAACTTTTCAGGATTTAGTCGGAAATATGGCTTGTTGCCATTAATCGGAAAGCTCTCAGTGAGATCTTTCCGATGAATGGCAACAAGCCATATTTTCGACTAAATCCTGCAAAGTTACCCATAATTCTGCTGTGGTTAAGGAGTGGAATATTTAGGGCATTACTGTAACTAATAACCAGATGTAACCATTACAATAAAATTACAATAATCTTATGCCTTGTTCCTGTAACTCCTTCAACTTAATGTAAAAATAGCATAAGAAAGCAGTTTTCCAAATTACAGAAAATGCATTCGTTCTTGTGGTCTGATTAAATAAACACATCAATAAACTCATTGATGTAATATGTCCATTTTGTGAACAGATTATCAGCTATTTCTCCTGAGTTCTGTCTCGGAAACAGATTCATCACCAGGGAAGATGTTTTCCAGTGTTAGGCCACATACTGTCATTTCTAAGTTTCCGTAGTCTTATTTTTATACTTTTAGTGATATATATTTGTATGGAGTTTGGTTTTAATCATCTTATTGGGAATTTGCATTCATCTGGTTGCGTTTTCTTTCTAGCAGTTGGTCACTAGGTTGCCATTTTCCCATTTTGGCAAGTCCGTGGTAGACAAAATGGGCAATTGCTTTTAGTACGTTTAGTTGGCACAGGGTTTTCACAAAATTTCAGGAAGCTCCAATCATGAAAGGATTAACCCTTTACCCAACAAACCGGCCAAAACCGGCCAAATAAAGCTTCAACAGCCTAAAATATCTTCGGTCTGTCTCAATAGAACCATACAAATATGGATATCATTGGAACCGGCTCCTTGACCACATTGTGATAGTTACAGTTATGCCCTGTGCCAATGCATTCTCTTATATATGCGAGTCGACCATAGGTCGCCTCGCATATATAAGAGAATGCATTGGCCTAAAAAAAATCTTTTTTTAACACTTTTTACCATTTTTTCTTACATTCTTTAACAATTTTATAATTTTTAATGTGTTAAGCCAATGCATTCTCTTATATATGCGAGGCGACCTATGGTCGACTCGCATATATAAGAGAATGCATTGGCACAGGGCCGTTCTATTGGGTAAAGGGTTAACATGTAAAATAGCATAGTACCGGTAAGATATTTTTCCTAATTACATGCATGAGTTTTTGGTACACTGTGCTCAAGCCTGCAAATAGTGTGTCTGTCATTTGCAGAATGAGGTCCCCAGAGGGTGAATTTAGTGACGCTATCCCGCATAGCGGGCTAGCATCACTAAATTCAACCTCTGGGGACCTCATTCTGCTTAGGCCCTCAACTGCTATGGCAAACCTAGGATCAGATTGAAGTTCCCCAGTTGAAGTTGGTGATGATCATCCATTGGGCACCTCGATTATGTATTTTATCTTCTGCAAATTAGGGGATATAGAAACTTCCCAAAAGGGAAATGTAACTAAAAACAATATTAATTTGATACAATAGATACTTCCCAGAAGATGAGGCCTAAAGCAGAATGAGGTCCCCAGAGGGATAGCGTCACTAAATTCACCCTCTGGGGACCTCATTCTGCAAATGACAGACACCCTATTTGCAGGCTTTACTGTGCTTCAATAAGATAAACATTGAGGAACTCATCAATGTGATATGTCCATTTCTCTTTACAGAATGTTAGCTATTTCATACACACAGAGTCTCCCATTCACAATAGACTCATCTGCTGTCTTACTGCATCTCCCTGTCTGTAGAACAGATTCCTCGTGGAATAATAGCTTTTGCAGTTTTAGGCCATAATATTTCACTTCTCAGTATCTTTAATCTATTTATCTTCCTGTACTTTGTGCATTTCAGCAAATATAGTTTTACAGCCTAAATTTCAACTAAATTCATCACCCCCCCCCCCCCCCCCACTTGCCATTGGCTGACCATCAGTACTGCCTGTACCAATGTGTAGTTTACGTTTAATAGGAAAAGTGTCTTCAATGAGCAAAACACTTCTCAGTATCTGTAGTCTACTTATCTTCATGTACAGTAATGCCCTAAATAATCGACTTCTTAATAACAGCAGAATTATGGGTAACTTTTCAGGATTTAGTCAGAAATATGGCTTGTTGCCATTCATCGGAAAACTCTCCCCGAGAGCTTTCTGATGAATGGCAACAAGCCATATTTCCGACTAAATCCTGAAAAGTTACCCATAATTCTGCTGTCATTAAGGAGACGATTATTTAGGGCATTACTGTACTTTATGTGCATTTTAGAAAATTTAGTGTTAATTATTACCTAAGCTTGAAAAAAATTCTTCTGTCCCTACTGGCCATTGGCTGACCATCACTACTGCCTATACCAATGTGTAATTTACATTGGCTGACCATCACTACTGCCTATACCAATGTGTAATTATACCCCCTTTAAAAAAAAAAAGGGGGGTATACTGTTTTGCACCTGTCCGTCCGTCCGTCCGTGCGTGCGTCCGTGAGTCTGTACGTCCATCCGATGTCTGTTCGTGCCATAACTTGAACAGTAGTGCTCGGATCTCAATGAAATTAGGTATGGATGTTCACTATTATGAGGACATTAAATAGAGGGTTCCTTCGTTTTGTTTGGATTTTCCATTCTAGAGTTATTCATCTTTGTTTATCTGGAAATAGTGGCTTTTTGGTCTGTCTGGTGTCTGTTCATGTCGTAACTTCAACAGTTGTGCTGGGATCTCAACCAAATTTGGTGTGGATGTTCACAACTATGAGGACATTAAATAGAGGGTTCCATCGTTTTGTTCGGATTTTCCATTCTAGAGTTATTCATCTTTGTTTATCTTGAAATGTTGGATTTTTGGTCCATCTGGTGTCTGTTCATGTCATAACCTGAACAGTAGTGCTCGGATCTCAATGAAATTTAGTATGGATGTTCACTGCTATGAGGGCATTCAATAGAGGGTTCCATCGTTTTGTTCGGATTTTCCATTCTAGAGTTATACATCTTTGTTCATCTGGAAATGTTGGCTTTTTGGTTCGTCTGGTGTCTGTTCATATTGTAACTTCGACAGTTGTACTGGGATCTCAATGGGATTTGGTATGGATGTTCACTACTATGAGGACATTAAAAAGAGGGTTCCATCGTTTTGTTCCGCTTTTCCATTCTAGAGTTATTCATCTTTGTTCATCTGGAAATGTTGGCTTTTTGGTCCATCTGGTGTCTGTTCATGTCGTAACTTCAACAGTTGTGCTGGGATCTCAATGGAATTTGGTATAGATGTTCACCACTATGAGGACATTCAATAGGGGGTTCCATTGTTATGTTCTGCTTTTCCATTCTAGAGTAATTCATCTTTGTTTATCTGGAAATGTTGGCTGTTTGATCCATCCGATGTCTGTTCAGCTCATAACTTGAACAGTAATGCTCGGATCTCAATGAAATTTTGTATGGATGTTCACCACTATGAGGACATTTAATGGCACATTCAAATGTTTGTTTTGGTTTTTTGTTCTATAGTTATTCATCTTTGTTTATATGAAAATGCTGATTTCTGGGTCCATATGTCTGAGTATAGCCATCATAAGTTATAGATGTGCCCACACTAGGCAGTATGCCATGAGGGGGTATGCACCGGACGACAGTCCATCTCTTGTTTACATTGGGTAGAGTGTCCTTGGCTGACCATCACTACTGCCTATACCAATGTGTAATTTACATTGGGTAGAGTGTCCTTGGCTGACCATCACTAACATCTTTTACAGAAATTTTACTTCTGAAGGCCTGGTAGTGTAGTACATGTGCCTTCCATCTGTACAGGCATTCTGTTCTCTGTGCCTTCCATCTGTACAGGCATTCTGTTCTCTGTGCCTTCCATCTGTACAGGCAGTCTGTTCTCTGCAGCTAATCTCATCTCATAGTGCAGTACATGTGCCTTCCATCTGTACAAGCAGTCTGTTCTCTGCAGCTTATCTCATCTACAATAACTCCTTTGTGCAAGGCAGGTAATGAGTGATAAAAAATTCATCAATAGCAGTGTGTACCTGCAGTTAATGAAGCGTTAATTAGTCACAGGTGCCACACAGATGTTACTATATAACCAGTTAACATGTTCCTCTGTCTCCAGTTTGTTGCTGTGTCTGCACATGTGACATGCATTTTCAACAAGAAACCATCTGGGGCTGTATGCATTTCTCAACCTTGTTACACTCTCGTAATGAGTTATGGGTTATATACAATGTAGGTGTAACAGAACGAGAGAGAGAAGTGCGTGAGTTGCACCGAAAGTTGGCAGCACCTGGAATCCCAAGCAGGTCACCCACCCAAGGACTAACCGAGCGTGACGTTGCTTAACTTCGGCGATCACACATAGCGTCTAACGACTGTGACCATGAGATCTAGACCCCTCAAGCAGAGAAGTCATCGGCCTTCTATATTTACAACGTGACTGCTACATAGGAATCAGCTTGTACGCCTGTCTGTCTATCTGTGCATCCGTAGTGACAACTTTGTCCTAGCTTTCCTACATTTTTCAGTAAATTTTGTTTAAATTGGCACATATTTAGTACCGTGGGATCATGGTGCACCTGTGATTATGTATGTCCCTGTATGTCCCTGTATGTCCCTGTATGTCCCTGTTTGTCCCTGTATGTCCCTGTATGTCCCTGTATGTCCCTGTATGTCCATGTATGTCCCTGTATGTCCCTGTATGTCCCTGTATGTCCGTATGTCCCTGTATGTCCCTGTATGTCCCTGTATGTCCGTATGTCCCTGTATGTCCCTCCTGTATGTCCCTCTATGTCCCTGTATGTCCCTGTATGTCCCTGTATGTCCCTCCTGTATGTCCCTGTATGTCCCTCCTGTATGTCCCTGTATGTCCCTGTATGTCCCTGTATGTCCCTGTATGTCCCTCCTGTATGTCCCTGTATGTCCCTCCTGTATGTCCCTGTTTGTCCCTGTATGTCCCTGTATGTCCCTGTATGTCCCTGTATGTCGGGATGATGGTGCACAGTGTGATTATGAGGTATGTCCCTGTTTGTCCCTGTATGTCCATGTACGTCCCTGTACATCCCGGTATGTCCCGGTATGTCCCTGTATGTCGGGATGATGGTGCACAGTGTGATTATGAGGTTTGTCCCTGTATGTCCCTGTATGTCCCTGTTTGTCCCTGTATGTCCCTGTATGTCCCTGTATGTCCCTGTACGTCTGTCCCTGTATGTCCCTGTATGTCCCTGTATGTCCCTGTGTGTCCCTGTATGTCCCTGTTTGTCCCTGTATGTCCCTGTATGTCCCGTCCCTGTACGTCTGTCCCTGTATGTCCCTGTATGTCCCTGTTTGTCCCTGTATGTCCCTGTTTGTCCCTGTATGTCCCTGTATGTCCCGTCCCTGTACGTCTGTCCCTGTATGTCCCTGTATGTCCCTGTATGTCCCTGTTTGTCCCTGTATGTCCCTGTATGTCCCGTCCCTGTACGTCTGTCCCTGTATGTCCCTGTATGTCCCGTCCCTGTACGTCTGTCCCTGTATGTCCCGTCCCTGTACGTCTGTCCCTGTATGTCCCTGTATGTCCCGTCCCTGTACGTCTGTCCCTGTATGTCCCTGTATGTCCCATCCCTGTACGTCTGTCCCTGTATGTCCCTGTATGTCCCTGTATGTCCCGTCCCTGTACGTCTGTCCCTGTATGTCCCTGTATGTCCCGTCCCTGTACGTCTGTCCCTGTATGTCCCTGTATGTCCCGTCCCTGTACGTCTGTCCCTGTATGTCCCTGTATGTCCCGTCCCTGTACGTCTGTCCCTAGGTCGACTCGCATATACATGTATAAGAGAATGCATTGGCACAGGGTATATGGACACAAAAATCGGACCTGGCACTGAAAGGGTTAACAGCACAGTGTACCTGCAGTAGATGGAGCATTAATTAGGTGCAGGTGCCACACAGGGGTACTGTGTGAAGTAATGAGTTAGCATGTTCTTCTGTCTACAAAGAAAGTTACTGTTCCTTTACTGCACATGCATTATCTTCAACACATGTTGTTACTGTTCCTTTACTGCACATGCATTATATTCAACACATAACGGACGATTTATTTCAGATTTTCGGAAATGTTAGTAGAAAGCTACATTCATCCAGTTGACATAGCCCCTGAATAACTGATCAGTTTCACGCACCAGAACAAGTACATAATATGTATTTAAGGGTAGGCTACTTTTTAAAACTTCTACACTGCTTTCTGCTTAACCCTTTACCCAACATAACGGCCCTGTGCCAATGCATTCTCTTATATATGCGAGTCGACCATAGGTCGCCTCGCATATATAAGAGAATGCATTGGCTTAACACATTAAAAATTATAAAATTGTTAAAGAATGTAAGAAAAAATGGTAAAAAGTGTTAAAAAAAGATTTTTTTTTGGCCAATGCATTCTCTTATATATGCGAGGCGACCTATGGTCGACTCGCATATATAAGAGAATGCATTGGCACAGGGCATAACTGTAACCATCACAATGTGGTCAATGAGCCGGTTCCAAAGATATCCATATTTGTATGGTTTTATTGAGACAGACCCAAGATAATTTAGGCTGTTGCAGCTTTATTTGGCCGTTTTTGGCCGGTTTGTTGGGTAAAGGGTTAAGCACACAACTAGAGGACCTAATGTTGATTTGACCAAGGGCCAAATATCTCTGACAATTAAATTCCCTAAAATGTGACAAAGTTTTCTGTATACCATTTTTATTCACAAAAAGCAAGCCATATTTTCTGATAGGTCATGTCAAAATATATATTTAAAAAAAAATTGCCACCTTCAACACATGTTGTTACATGTTAATTAATGCTTCATAAAACATTATTATTCAGAAAGTTAACAAAAACTATCAAAATTTTCCTTTCGGTCTTGTCAAAATAGGTTTAAAACATTACCCTGTAAAATGTGTTGCGTCTTTAAACAAAATTGGTACATGTAAGTGGGTTAATTACAGCGAAAACATTAAATTCAGTCTCGTTTGATAAGCAATTTGAGAGAATCGTGGAATTAAGACAGGCGTAATGGAAGAAATTGTCAAATCACTGCTACAGGCCTGAAGCAACTCTCTCAAAAAGGCTTCAAAAATCGATTGAGTTTTGTCATTTGTTAAAACGAAATGAAGCCATGTTGTGATCAATTACATTAGCTTGATATCATTGTAACTCAATAATCAAACTCCCGGAGAATAAAGAAATAATCGACGACCTTCACATTAATGCTACTCAATAATGTAACTAGATATCGCACATCCCGGAGAAACTAAATAACAATCAATAATCTTACAATTAAAGACAACGTAATCCCCATGATTGCAAGACCAAACTTCAGCAATATTGGTCATTCGACCTAATTCAGTGCCATCAGTATCGCTGAATAGGTCATTGTCACATGGTTTCTGGCAAAAAGACACCCAGGATCTCTTAAACTGTCAAAAAGACACCCAGGATCTCGTAAACTGTCAAAAAGGCACCCAGGATCTCAAAGTCTCACCAAACAACGGGAATTTTGTTTAGTCGTCTGCTATTAATATTATGATAATTATTTGTTTGTGATCGGAGTAAAATATCAACGAAATTTAATTCGGCTTTGAGTCTGACTGACAGCGCAATTCCGCATGCTTCGTAGTTGGACCAATATTAATAGCAGACAAAATTCCGTTGTTTGGTGAGACTGAGATCCTGGGTGTCTTTTTGACAGTTTAAGAGATCCTGGGTGTCTTTTTGACAGTTTAAGAGATCCTGGGTGTCTTTTTGACAGTTTAAGAGATCCTGGGTGTCTTTTTGCCAGAAACCATGCGACATTGACCTATTCAGCATCAGTATCATCAAATATCGCAACAATAAAATAAAAATATGAGCGTTTCTTGCATTGAAATTGCTCATCATGTTCTGTTTTAAGGGAATATCAATCAATATCTTTAATATAAAAAAATGATGTAAGGGTATGTACAGTAATGCTCTAAGTAATCGACTTCTTAACTACAGCAGAATTATGGGTAACTTTTCAGTATTCAGTATTTATTTCAGTATTTCCGACTAAATCCTGAAAAGTTACCCATAATTCTGCTGTGGTTAAGAAGTCGATACTTAGAGCATTACTGTAGAAAACTCCATGATTTCATCAACAATAAACCTATTGTTAAACGCATTTAAGAAAAAATTGGTCATATGATCTTCTCCCTATGTCAGCTCCACCATCACATCTGTCTCATCAAATATCGTGACAATAAAAATTAAATGTCATCAAATATCGTGACAATAAAAATTAAAACGACAACCTTTGTTGACTTTGTTGACTATGAGATTGAAAGATTCATTTTCTTTTAATTAATTTGTTGATGTTTTGTGATTTTTGACACATTGGTCTTCCATTCTATTCCTAATTACAGGATCCACTATTTGTTCAGCCCAGCAGCAGAGAGGAAATTAACATAAAATAAAGCTTTAACCCTCTCTTTACTAAATACTCATTGATGAATAGTTCCCTTATTAACCCTCTCTTTACTAAATACTCATTGATGAATAGTTCCCTTATTAACCCTCTCTTTAATAAATACTCATTGATGAATAGTTCCCTTATTAACCCTCTCTTTACTAAATACTTATTTATGAGTAGTTCCATTATTAACCCTCTCTGTACCAAATACTTATTGATGAATAGTTCCCTTATTAACCCTCTCTTTACTAAATACTCATTGATGAATAGTTCCCTTATTAACCCTCTCTTTACTAAATACTCATTGATGAATAGTTCCCTTATTAACCCTCTCTTTACTAAATACTCATTGATGAATAGTTCCCTTATTAACCCTCTCTTTACTAAATACTCATTGATGAATAGTTCCCTTATTAACCCTCTCTTTACTAAATACTCATTGATGAATAGTTCCCTTATTAACCCTCTCTTTACTAAATACTCATTGATGAATAGTTCCCTTATTAACCCTCTCTTTACTAAATACTCATTGATGAATAGTTCCCTTATTAACCCTCTCTTTACTAAATACTCATTGATGAATAGTTCCCTTATTAACCCTCTCTTTACTAAATACTCATTGACGCACTGATTGACGAGTAGTTTTCCCTCAGGAAGGTTATTTGTTGAACTTATAATCTGAATATATCCTTCTGATAATTAGGACTTCTTTTGGACAGTAATGCCTTAAGTAATCGACTCCTTAACCACAGCAGAATGATGGGTAACTTTTCAGGATTTAGTTGGAAATATGGCTTATTGCCATTCATCGGAAAACTCTCCCAAGAGCTTTCCGATAAATGGTAACATACCATATTTCCGACTAAATCCTGAAAAGTTACCCATAATTCTTCTGTGGTTAAGGAGTTGATTATTTAGAGCATTACTGTACTTTTATCACCAGTTGTCTGCTTATTTTTCCTGAACACCCCTCCAGATGAATAGTAGACCATTCCAATGTATACTTTAATAACTGAATGGAAGAATCCATTATATAGAAAGGGTTAAACTGATCTTGTAAATGTTATCCTGCTGGTAGATGTGGGGCTCTTAACAACCATAAAACTAACTGTAATTTATAGGAGATCGTGTTTCCATACATCTATCCGGGGATGTTGTAGCTTCAAATGACATTTAATGCCCACCAAAATGACCTATAATAATTACTAAAAATGATCTCTAATTGTTGTGGGTCATGTTTCCATAGATGTAATCTCCATGTTGCTCTTGGTGGATTATAAAATGACAAAGGTACAAATAGAGACGCCGTTAGCAACCAAGGTCAAGGGGGCACAACTTTCTGTAAAGGGCACTTTTTCAGTCTGATCTATTGGCATAAACAGGCATACATGTAAAAAATGGGGAAAAAAATTGATATTTTATTACATTTTAATTTACTTTCTATGTCGCTCATATTGAACTTCTAGAATAGGCATATTTGTCTCTTAGGACAATAGAACAATGCTGTTTTAGCTTATACAGTAATGCCCTAAATAATCGACTCCTAGTGACCAACTGCTAGACAGAATACGCGACCAGACAAATGCAAATTCCCAATAAGACAAAAAAATTCCAAAATCAATACAAATATATATATAAATATATATAACTACAATATTATGTGCGACATACTGTGTCTTATGAATACATGTACATGTTCTTTCAATACACTGTTATAAATTATGTTTCTATATTATGTATGTATACACTTGACCATATTTGGTGTAAAAGTATATTAAATTGAATTGAATTGAACTTAACCACAGCAGAATTATGGGTAACTTTTCAGGATTTAGTCGCAAATATGGCTTGTTGCCATTCATCGGAAAGCTCTCACTGAGAACTTTCCGATGAATGGTAACAAACCCTATTTCCGACTAAATCCTGAAAAGTTGCCTATAATTCTGCTGTGGTTAAGGAATTTATTATTTAGGGCAGTACTGTATTTGGCATTCTATGAAGTATGACAGGGCAACCCCCCCCCCCCCCTTTGAGAAGTGGTCCCACACCCCTGGGTACAAATGCTGGCATATCCAATCTTTTAATATCTACTAGGCTAATGACAGGATCATATTTCCATAGTTTTATAGGTCTATGGCACCATAGGGAGTTGAATGGCCACATGTCATCTCTCTACACATCACATGGCATGATAATCAGTCATAAAATTAACTGTAATTTATACAGGATCGGGTTTCCATATTTGTATAGTTCTTTGATGCTGTTTGTTGCTTTGTTTGAGAAAGAGATTAACCCTTTACCCAACAGAAGGGCCCTGTGCCAATGCATTCTCTTATATATGCGAGTCGACCATAGGTCGCCTCGCATATATAAGAGAATGCATTGGCTTAACACATTAAAAATTATAAAATTGTTAAAGAATGTAAGAAAAAATGGTAAAAAGTGTTAAAAAAAGATTTTTTTAGGCCAATGCATTCTCTTATATATGCGAGGCGACCTATGGTCGACTCGCATATATAAGAGAATGCATTGGCACAGGGCATAACTAACTATCAGAATGTGGTCAAGGAGCTGGTTCCAATGATATCCATATTTGTATGGTTTTATTGAGACAGACCCAAGATAATTTAGGCTGCTGCAGCTTTATTTGGCCGGTTTTGGCCGGTTTGTTGGGTAAAGGGTTAAATGCTAACCAGATATCATCTCTCTTCATAACACAATCAGTCATTAAATTAACTGTAATTTTTATAGAATTGGGTTTCCATACTTTTATAGTTCTTTGATGCTGTTTGTGGCTTTGTTTGAGAAAGAGATTAAATGCTAACCAGATATCATCTCTCTACATAACACAATCAGTCATTAAATTAACTGTAATTTTTATAGAATTGGGTTTCCATACTTTTATAGTTCTTTGATGCTGTTTGTTGCTTTGTTTGAGAAAGAGATTAAATGCTAACCAGATATCATCTCTCTTCATAACACAATCAGTCATTAAATTAACTGTAATTTTTATAGAATTGGGTTTCCATACTTTTATAGTTCTTTGATGCTGTTGGTGGCTTGTCATAGACAATATTTAAATACTATCCAGATGTGTGGAGGCACTTAGCAGCTCCATGGAGGCATGAGATTTAAACTAGAGTCTGTGTATACATGCTTCTCCATGGTAAACACACCTCTGTATGCCCATCAGAAAGCTTCTAGCTTCTGAACTGGAGCCACTGTTCTCTCAGCATTAGGTTTAATTAATTCCATGTTGGCCGTCTTTTGTCTCCAACTTCCAAGTACCATTCTGTGTTAATCTCTCTTTAGTTCTGTTCTTACCTCTGGATATATTTCGTTTTTGGGATTTAACTTTTTTCGATTCTATTTGGATAATGTTTGTGGATATCTGAGAAGTGTTGTGAAACTTTTGATGACGGATTTATTTATTAAAGGTTTGTAATTTTTAGACATTCTACCTGTTTCTTCATTGACTCTATGTCAGAAACATGGCCGCAACGGGAATGCAGAAAAAATATGAAGATAAGTCAAATGGTCTTCCTTTTCAGTTGCTTTGAAATGCTAGACATTGTGGAATGTACCATAATTCTATGACCCGGTCTGGATTAGTAGGAAATTGATCTCATGGTGAAAAGATCATTTATAAAATATATTTATAATGTATCAAACACACATCGATCGAGGTACCTGTGATGTTTCTCTGTGGTAAATACACTTGTATTAAGGGTCAGGAGCACCTCCATTTGTATCAAACTGGAAAAAATATTTGTGTCCATCTAAAATATACAATTAATAACACACAAGTTGACCTACCGGTATCTGTAAAAGATGCAGAAAAAACATTGTACATGTAGATGCCAATTGTGTAACAAAGACAAGAAATTTACCGTGATATACATTGATATAGCGTGATATATATTGATCTATTTACCCCGATATATATTGATCTATTTACCCTGATATATATTGATCTATTTACCCTGATATATATTGATCTATTTACCCTGATGTATATTGATATATATTTACCCTGATATATATTGATTTATTTACCCTGATATATATTGATATAGCGTGATATATATTTACCCTGATATATATTGATATATATTTACCGTGATATATATTGATCTATTTACCCTGATATATATTTTTCTATTTACACTGATGAATCTCATACTGTAGATAAGATGTTTAACATGAAAGCATTTCACTCATGTATTATGCATGAAGGCTCAAAGAAATGATCATTTATCATATATACATGGCTCTATTTGGACTGCAGGACTCACTTAACAATGTAAATGTAAGTTGGTAACCACTGGAAATCTGGTCTTCATTACCAACTCATTGTACCAGAGTGGAGTAGAGGGGGGTGTTACATATCCAGTAATGCCCTAAATAATCGACTCCTCAACCACAGCAGAATTATGGGTAATTTTTCAGGATTTAGTCGGAAAAGTCATAATTTTCGACTAAATCCTGAAAAGTTACCCATAATTGTGCTGTGGTTAAGGAGTTGATTATTTATGGTATTACTCTATAGGTTGGGGGGCACCTGTGGTTAAGGAGTTGATTATTTATGGTATTACTCTTTAGGTTGGGGGCACACTTAACACTGCTAACCATTGGGAGCATCTTGGTTTCCTGCCCAGACGTGAATTCTGGTGACATGCCAGTCTGTCTATGATCTCATTTCTCATGCCAGAATTGTACCCTATCCTATCCTATCTGATCCTATGTTATAATACTGGTACCCTATGAATTGTACCTATCTTGGTGGCTACACCTATCCTATGCTATAATACTGGTACCCTATGAATTATACCTGTCTGGGTGGCCTTTAGTAAATTCAAGCCTGCAAATAGTGTGTCCGCCAATTGCAGAATGAGGTCCCCAAAGGGTGAATTTAGTGATACTATCCCACACGAGCTAGAATAACCAAATTCACCCTCTGGGGACCTCCTTCTGCTTAGGCCTCATCTTCTGGGAAGTATCTACCGGTAGAGTCTCCAATTAACATTGATTTTGGTTACTATTTCCTTTCTTGGAAGTTTCTATATCCCCTAATTAGCAGAAGATAAAATGAATAATCGAGGTGACTAATGGGTGAACATCACCAACTTCAACTGGGTTCACCCTCTGGGGACCTCATTCTGCAAATGACAGACACACTATTTGCAGGATTGAGTAAATCTGTGAACCACATACACCTGGTGTATTTATAATAACGGGCTGGAGATTCAATCATACAACAATAATATATGTCGGAAATGCGGCTTGTTGCCATGCATCGGAAAGCTATCGGCGAGAGCTTTCCGATGAATGGCAACAAGCCATATTTCCGACTAAATCCTGAAAAATTACCCATAATTCTGCTGTGGTTAAGTGGTCAATTACTTTGGGCATTACTGTACACCTGGTGTATTTATAATAACCGGCTGGAGATTCAATCATACAACAATAATATGTTCTGTATTCTGCACCATTTTTTCACAGATGATAGTTTTAGTGTGTATTCCTGATATTATAAATATCATAGGTTATCAATATGAAGGTGTGTGACTGACACAAGGTCATAGCCAATGGCTCAGTGATTCTAGATCATGCCATGAATCTCTACTCTAGCTAACACCCGTAGATATCAAATTCCACCAGTACAAAACTTGGGAACTTTATGATGTTGTAACAGAGAAGTTTATAATATTGAAATGCAGCGCAGGTTATATGTGTTAATACCGGCTTATTAACCATTTTGTGTCAGGAGCTGAGCTGATGCAGCAATAAAGACCCTGTGCCAGTGCATCCTCTTATATATGTGATTCTCCCATAGAGAGCCTCTCATATATAAGAGAATGGCTTACAAGGTCAATGTAAATATTGTTAGGCCAATGCATTCTCTAAAATGTATGATGCCTGATTAGTATACAGCCCCTCATCCATATACACCCAGACCCTCCCCCATATACTCCCAGACCCTCCCCCTTTCTACCCAGGCTATCTATAGCCCCTCATCCATATACTCCCAGACCCTCCCCTTCCTTACCCAGGCTATCCCACTCAGTATTTTACTTATTATTTACTATTAACTAATAACTTCCAGAGGAACTATATTTGATTTTCTCTGGTGAGAATTTAGCATGTGTACACACACTACAGTGACCAGGGAACCCAGGGGGCCATGATTATAGTAAATGGTCTATTTAACATCCATAATCTAATGAAAGGTAGTATGAATAGGCAGCCCCCTGGGGCAGACTCTAAAACCATGTTATATAAACCTAATTTGGTTGCCATGGAAACGGTGAATTGGTGCAGCCATGTTATAAGGGGAGATAATTAGCAGGCATCCTGGAGAGCTTCCTGATGCCAAAGGGTGAAGAATTCCCTTATTATTCTCTTGTTATAGTGCCTTGTTTAGTGACACGCAATAAACCGTGAATCTCATGCGTGTACAATACAGTAATGCCCTAAATTATCGACTCCTTAACCACACCTCTCACCGAGAGAGCTTTCTGATGAATGTCAACAAGCGATATTTCCGACTAAATCCTGAAAAGTTACCCATAATTCCGCTGTGGTTAAGGAGTCGATTATTAAGAGCATTACAGTTAGACCTACACTACATGTACTAGTATAATGACTGAAAGAAACACTCAGTAGTTGATTTTGTATCCTGAATTGTTCTAAGAAGACACCAGAAGATACCAATTTCTGGACGCCCACCAAAATATACTGGTATGATTTCTATTTTAACATGATTAATTTAATTACACATATGTCCTTGATTGACCTCGGATTAAGGAGATATCGGTATTTGGAGTGTGGTAGGAGTGTCAGAAACATGAATTATGAGTAATGTACTGGTAGTAAACATCGAATCCTATAAATATAAACACTCGTAGCAGCCGCTTCCTGTGGTACTTCACTGTAGGGATTAACAGAAGCTCTTCATGCCTCTGGGCTTCTTTACAGCTACCGTAGCTTTCATGGAAAATTAAGGTAGCGATTAATTACCAAGTTTAGAAGATTACTGTTGTAGTTTTAGTATTATACTTAGTCAAAAATAGGTGATATCATTTTAAGCAGTAAATTTTTTTAAATCAATTTAAATCAAAATGGCTTATTAAACACTATACTATGTAATATTGTGACCATGTATACTTACATGTAATAGTTCATAATTATATTAGTATGTTATGTTTTTGGTTGAAGAATATTTTTTCCTTCAAAACTATTGTAATAAGTGTACTGAAAATTAGCTTTAAAAATACATTTCTGAAGAAAATAAACCAGTTCTCATGTAGTCTGATGATGTAGGATCATTGTTTTCCATTTTCACTATAATTCGCAAACAAAAACATTGAATCTTATAAATAAACCACACGTAGCAGCCACTTCCGCCTGTGGTACTTCAACATGTTTACTGTAGGGATTTACAGAAGATCTTCACGCCTCTGAAGCCACTCAGTATCTGTAGATATCTCCACCTCGTATCCGCAAGACGCTTTGTGGCTTCCCCAGGAAGGATTTTCTTCGAAAACCCCATTGAGTTATAAGACAAAGTACACAGGCTTCTACATAGCTTTCAGGGAAAATTTGGTAACTTCATTTTGACACGTTTCAAATGAATCAAAAGATTAAGGTGAAACTCATAAACCTTCCGTGGGGGGATTGTGCACCCTGCTAATGATTGTGAACCCTGCTAATGATTGTGAACCCTGCTAATGATTGTGAACCCTGCTAAAGAGAGCATTTGTACATCATATACAGTAATGCTTTGAATAATCGACTCCTTAACCACAGCAGAATTATGGGTTATTTTTCAGGATTTAGTCGGAAATATGGTTTGTTGCCATTCATTGGAAAGCTCTCAGTGAGAGCTTTCCGATGAATGGCAACAATCCATATTTCCGACTAAATCCTGAAAAATTACCAATAATTCTGCTATGGTTAAGTGGTCAATTACTTTGAGCATTACTGTATTGTTTGTTATTGTCATGCTAGTAGTAGTGGTGCTAAAAACAAAATCTCATTTATCTTTATGAAAAATGCATAATTAATTGAGATTGTAATTGATATAAAAAATAAATAATCAATGGCACAAACTTCAACTCTGGAATTAGGAGAGACTGAATGGTGTGCAATCATGGAGGCCTTTGTTAAGATTAACTCGTGAAACACCAGCTGGACTCCCCCCCCCCCCCCAATTCATGGAGACCGTTGTTAAGATTATCTCGTGAAACACCAGCTGGACTACCCCCCCCCCCCCCAATTCATGGAGGCCTTTGTTAAGATTATCTTGTGAAACACCAGTTGGACTACCCCTACCCCCTCTCCTGATTCATGGAGGCCCTCCTTAAGTTTCTTTCCTGGTACACCAGCTGGACTGACCATGAATTTCTGACAGTAATAGCTCACACGGGAATCTGTTTGAGTTTGGATTTCACACTGATCCCATTCTCACCTTCACCGGTGCACGCTCCGCCCGAGATTCTAATGTATTTATAGAATCACGTTTACCCGCGTGCATGCACTAAGGAAATGCACATTTTTAAACCCTCAGGTATGGTTTCATCAGCTGTGTGGTACTTTTGGGTGTAACTTTGTCAACGTAATCTGTTTACACACGTCTGGTGCTTCCCGTCTTCTGTTTCCGTGTTGTGTGTGATTTGTTTGCGATGCATTGACTATGCATTATGGTAAACACATCGAAGTCAGAGTTTAGGATGTATCACGGCGATGTGATTTCTCATGTTCATCTCCATGTCTAGATCTTGTAGAAACACTAAGACTGGAGCTTCCTGTAGGGAACCCCATAAAGGTGGCAGCTTGTATTGCTGAGTGTCGTCTGCTCACGTCTGTGAGGGGCTCCATAAGGGTCTAGATCTTGTAGAAAGACTAAGAAAGTTGTCATCTTTATTTTTATTTACATGCAAAAATGGAGCAAATGTTTTCAAAAGTGGAAATCATTATCTAAAACATAAAGGTGATCTATAACATAAAGGTGATCTATAGCGTTTGAATTTGGGGTCACTATACTTGTATTAGACATATTTTCAACTCATTGGGAGTAATATATATATAAATATAAATATATATATGCCGTTGTTTGAGGCATGCGTACAGTTGTATATAAGAATAAATTGAAAGCATGGCTTAGAAAACATTATTGTATTGTAACAACCCGGTAGGCCTTTCACAGCTACTGCTGATATTCAGGTTACACAATGTATAATATCATAATGTATAATGAATATTAACGTCACTTCCGAATTTTGGTTTCATTGTGACGTCACTTCCCTGGATATTTATTCCAGTGATGGTTTTAATTTTTTTTCTGAATTTAGTTTCGGACGAAGTTTTTTTTATCAACATTGTTTTCGTCCGAATTCTTTTCAATGGGTCCATTGATAGCATTTTGTATAATGGAAACACTGTGAATATATTATACTGAAGCATCATTGACGAGTAGTTATCCCAAAGGAAATGTTCAGGTAGTTCAACAAACAACTATAGAACGTATTATTAAGAATTTCCGTAGGACTCTTTCTGTACTTATATTTATCTGTCGTCTGCTAATATATAATACCTGTACATCCCTGCAAATGAATAATAGATCATTCCGATGTACACGTTTTAACTGAATGGGAGAATCCATTTAGTATAGAAAGTCTTAATCCTTCCATGACTGCATGGAGCTTCCTGTAGGGAGCCCCATAAAGGTGGCAGCTTGTATTGCTGAGTGTCGTCTGCTCATGTCTATGAGGGGCTCCATAAGGGTAGTTTAAAACTTCCATGACTGGAGCTTCCTGTAGGGAGCCCCATAAAGCTGGCAGCTTGTATTGCTGAGTGTCGTCTGCTCATGTCTGTGAGGGGCTCCATAAGGGTAGTTTAACACTTCCATGACTGGAGCTTCCTGTAGGGAGCCCCATAAAGGTGGCAGCTTGTATTGCTGAGTATCGTCTGCTCATGTCTGTGAGGGGCTCCATAAGGGTAGCTTAACCCTTCCATGACTGGAGCTTCCTCAATTTTTGCGAAAACCCTGTGCCAATGCATGCTCTTATATATGCAAGTCTCCCATAAGGATCCTCGCACATATAAGAGAATACATTGGCCTAACAGCATATATATGAGAATGCACTGGAACAGAATCTTTAATGCTGCACCAGTGCAGCTCCTGTCATGACAGTGTTAACCCTTTACCCAACAGAACGGCCCTGTGCCAATGCATTCTCTTATATATGCGAGTCGACCATAGGTCGCCTCGCATATATAAGAGAATGCATTGGCTTAACACATTAAAAATTATAAAAATGTAAGAAAAAATGGTAAAAAGTGTTAAAAAAGATTTTTTTTTAGGCCAATGCATTCTCTTATATATGCGAGGCGACCTATGGTTGACTCGCATATATAAGAGAATGCATTGGCACAGGGCATAACTGTAACTATCACAATGTGGTCAAGGAGCCGGTTCCAATGATATCCATATTTGTATGGTTCTATTGAGACAGACCGAAGATATTTTAGGCTGTTGAAGCTTTATTTGGCCGGTTTTGGCCGGTTTGTTGGGTAAAGGGTTAACATGACAAAATTATGTAGACTTACAATGTACGGTACATATAAATATGATAAACTTTAGAACTGACCATCTGTCGTCTTGTTTTTCAGGGACAAGACTCCGATGACACCGGAACAGTCAAGCGGCGGAACAAGACGGTCGTGACACCGAAGATGGCCATGGAGAGCTTCCGGTTCTCCTTCCTCAACAACGACGGTACGTCTTCAAACTCGACAGCTGTGACATGTCACAACTAAGAATAATTATGACACCTCCCCCCTCACAAGTAAGCCTTCCATGACTGGAGCTTCCTGAAATTTTGCGAAAACCCTGTGCCAATGCAGTCTCTTATACATGCATGTCTCCCAAAGGGAGACTCACATATATAAGAGAATGTTTTGGCCTAACAATATTTAACTTGACCTTGTAAGCCAGTGCATTTTCTTATATATGTGAGTATCGCTATGGGAGACTCGCATACCCTGCTTGACAAAACCAGTGTCCACCTAACCGCGGTGCAGTTAGCGTTGCCACCGTGGCTGAAATGCAACTACACCGCGGCTCCACCGGCTAACTACAGTTGGGCCGCGGTGTACTTGCCGTTCGGCCATGGTGTAATTGCCGCAGTGTACGTTCATTAAACTGAAAAAAGACGATACTAACCAGAAATCTAACCACGGTGTACATGCCGTTCGGCTGCGGTGTAGTTGCCTTTCGGCCGCAGTGTACTTGCTGTTGGGCCACGGTGTACTTGCCGTTCGGCCGCGGTGCTCAACTGCAGTTACAAACTCTGACACCGCGGCCGAACGGCAAATACACCGCGGTGCCAATGGACACTTGTTTTGTCCAGCGGGGTATATACTGTTAAGACAATGCACTGGCACATGATCTTTAATGCTGCACCAGCGCAGCTCCCATCATGAAAGGGCTTACCATCACTACACCCCTTTCTTCATGGTTCTCATATTGTCCAGCGGTCATCAATATTTCCATTTCATATATTGTCCAGCGGTCATCAATATTCCATGTTATATATTGTCCAGCGGTCATCAATATTCCTTGTTATATATTGTCCAGCGGTCATCAATATTCCATGTTATTTATTGACCAAGAAAGAAGACAGGACAGCTCTATGCAACAATTGGCCACAGCTAACAATGATTGGGAGGTACACCTCCTTCCCCTGTCCATCACCCCTGTCTGTATTCGTACATGTACCGGTAGGTCCACTCAGTTAGGTACCATTAAGCTTGCTTTAAAGAGCAAGCTGAAGAGGGGTGCTGCATCGTGTAATACCATGCCATTCCATACAGCTCAGCACTTATTAACTACCCAAAGAGCAAGCTGAAGAGGGGTGCTGCATCCTGTAATACCATGCCATTCCATACAGCTCAGCACTTATTAACTACCCAAAGAGCAAGCTGAAGAGGGGTGCTGCATCCTGTAATACCATGCCATTCCATACAGCTCAGCACTTATTAACTACCCAAAGAGCAAGCTGAAGAGGGGTGCTGCATCCTGTAATACCATGCCATTCCATACAGCTCAGCACTTATTAACTACCCAAAGAGCAAGCTGAAGAGGGGTGCTGCATCCTGTAATACCATGCCATTCCATACAGCTCAGCACTTATTAACTACCCAAAGAACAAGCTGAAGAGGGGTGCTGCATCGTGTAATACCATGCCATTCCATACAGCTCAGCACTTATTAACTACCCAAAGAGCAAGCTGTTGGGGAAAGGGACCGAGCCGTTTTTTTGCATACAGCAAGGAACCCCAGCAGTTAAATAACATAATTCCTCTTGATACCTGATAAAAACCACATGTGCAATTCCAATATTGGAGTCAGTAAGTAAATATAATGTTATTTATTTAATTATAATTGACATTTTGTGAAAGATTTCATGATAAAACAGTGCTTTTAAAAGTTTGCTGTGTGGTGTAATGTGAACATCCAGCATCAACCCATGTGGTTACCATTTGGAGCTTAATAAAGCAAGAAGCTCAATGGTGTAATCGCACCTTTAGAGTTCTCATATGAACTATCCATTGGTCATCAATACAGTAATGCCCTAAGTAATCGACCCCTTAACCACAGCAGAATAATGGGTAACTTCAGGATTTAGTCGGAAATATGGCTTGTTGCCATTCATCGGAAAGCTCTCCTGAAAAGTTACCCATAACTCTGCTGTGGTTAAGGGGTCAATTACTTAGGACATTACTGTATATCCTGTGTAAGCTGTGTTATATATTGACCAAGATACACCCTGACAGCTGCGCCTGTCTGTATTCATGGCTCCTCTCAGAGTCACCATGTTAATAACTGCACTGGTCATCAATGTCCCATGTTATATAGTGACCAGAAAGACAGGACAGCTGCTATGTAAATATTGACCACAACTAACAATGATTGGGAGACTCCCCTCCCAGTCACAACACACCTGTCTCTATTCATTCACTACACCCAGTCTGTGTTCATGGGTCCATTTAAAGATCTATCAAATGACCATGGGTCATCAGTATTGCCTATTATATATTGACAGAGATAACTCTGACATATTGACCATTGGCCACAGCTAACAATGTTCACAAGATACCCCTCTCCCCTGCCCTGTCTCTATTAATACATCCATTCCCCTGGTCATCAATATCTTTAGTTAATACTGTTATATATATATTGACCAAAAACTCGCCAGCTGCTATGTAACAGCTAAGGATGATTACTGGCTGTGATTGGTAATATGTTTTGATTTGGAGAGGTGGTGGTGATTTCTCATCAATAACTGGTGCTCTCTGCTCTCTAGGCTGCTCAGACTAATTTATCCCTGGAATGAATTCCCCATCTGTTAATACTCACAGTTTGGATTCCATGATTCCTGGTTAATTAAACATGCATCCAGTTAAGTGCTAAATTCAATACTGTTCTCATCTCAGTCAGAGAGTCAGGATTACAGCATTCATAATAGATTTACATGGAGCCAAATACACTGCAACTTCACATGAAATACACTGCAACTTCACATGGACGGAACACACTGCAACTTCACATGGGTGTCTTTTGTGTTTGTTTTTTGAACAGTGGATTTTAAACAGGATTATTGAATGGTGTATTCATCAGTTACAGTTTACGTTAGAGGTCAGTCTGTCTTTACTTATTGTGAATTTGTTATCATATTGAAATTTCCAGGCTAATTTTGACGCAACCATTTTAGTGACAGATTATTTTCAAACTGGACACTCCCCTTAAACTCTTCCATAAACCGCAAACAACCAAACAGAGGGAAGACAGTGTTGTGATGGGACAGTAGTTCTAATATCTGTACAGGTACAGTAATGCCCTAAGTAATCAACTCCTTAACCACAGCATAATTATAGGTAACTTTTCAGGATTTAGTCGGAAATATGGCTTGTTGCCATTCATCGGAAAGCTCTCAGAAATCCTGAAAAGTTACCCATAATTCTACTGTTGTTAAGGAGTCAATTATTTAGGGCATTACGTACTAGTAGTTCTAGATCTCAGTCAGAGCCAGAGTTTACACATTCGTAATAGCTACCGTAACTTGGCTCATCCAATTTAATATATAAAAGAAGCACTTTACATCAAACTGTCTACTATTAAAAGTTAACTTGATGTAGATCAAATCCAGTTATATAGAAGCCTTCCAAAATACTGACTCACTGATGCTTTCTTCAAGAAACTCTTTGATACCTGCCACATCTGAGTGATGTTTTATCATTGGATATCTCGTTCTGTTGATATTGGCTTCATTTAAAGTGTGTTTTTAACAGTGGTAGCATTCCAACATCATAAATAAGACAACTTCTACAGAAAAGTGTCATATTTTCTGTTTAAATCTTTAGCAATGAATAGTTAATTGATTCCCATTCATTCATTTGTAGGTTTTTTTTTACAGGAAACAAAGTCTAAATTTCTTTCACCCTTTTATAACAAGGTGTGTTCAAAGCCTGCAAATAGTGTGTCTGTCATTTGCAGAATGAGGTCCCCAGAGGGTGAATTTAGTGATGCTATCCAGCATAATGGGCTAGAATAACCAAACTCACCCTCCGGGGACCTCATTCTGCTAAGGCCATCAACAGCTATGACAGACCTAGGATCAGATTAAAGTTCCCCAGTTGAAGTTGGTGATGTTCACCCATTGGGCACCTCAATTATGAATTTTATCTCCTGCAAATTAGGGGATATAGAAACTACCTAGAAGGGAAATGTAACTAAAAACAATGTTAATTTTATACTATAGATACTTCCCAGAAGATGAGGCATAAGCAGAATGAGGTCTCCAGAGGGTGAATTTGGTGATGCTAGCCCGCTGTGCGGGATAGCATCACTAAATTCACCCTCTGGGGACCTCATTCTGCATATGACAGGCACGCTATTTGCAGGCTTGGGTGTGTTATTTTCAGCTCTTCCTCTGTTGATATTGGCATTATTAAAGGTGTTTCAGCCGACTTCCAGTCTTTGTGGGTCCAGTTTTACACACACACTGCCAATATTACTTTGTCAGAAACATGTCAAATTGTCTGTTAATTTTTTTTTTGCTTTATTAAGTGCATCTTTCCTTGTGAATTGTTAATTGGTTCATTTCAAATCATTTGTAGGAAAATTTAGTTTTCACTATAACCAAAGTCTTCTTTTCTTTTCATCTCTTTTATAAGAAGTCGTATTGTTTTGATATCTGCGAGATCTGAGTGATGTTTTTATCATTGGATATCTCACTCTGTTGATATTGGCTTTGTTAACCCTTTACCCAACAGAAGGGCCCTGTGCCAATGCATTCTCTTATATATGCGAGTCGACCATAGGTCGCCTCGCATATATAAGAGAATGCATTGGCTTAACACATTAAAAATTCTAAAATTGTTAAAGAATGTAAGAAAAAATGGTAAAAAGTGTTTTTTTTAGGCAAATGCATTCTCTTATATATGCGAGGCGACCTATGGTCGACTCGCATATATAAGAGAATGCATTGGCACATGGCATAACTGTAACTATCACAATGTGGTCAAGGAGCCGGTTCCAATGATATCCATATTTGTATGGTTTTATTGAGACAGACCGAAGATATTTTAGGCTGTTGAAGCTTTATTTGGCCGGTTTTGGCCGTTTTGTTGGGTAAAGGGTTAAAGGTGTTCAGGCTGTGATGGTTATTAACCCTTTGGTGATGGAGCTTGCTGGTGCAACATTAATGACCCTGTGCCAATGCATTCTCTTATATATGCAAGTTGACCATATGTCACCTCGCAAAAATAAGAGAATGCATTGGCCTAACAATTTTTTATCACTTTTCTTACATTCTTTAACAATTTTTTATATTTTTTTCTTATATTCTTTAACAATTTTCATTATTTTTCTTACATTCTATAACAATATTATTTACAAATTTTATCATTTATATAATTTGTTCTTTACATTCTTTAACAATTTTATCATTTTTTTTTCTTACATTCTTTATCATTTTTTCTTGCATTCTTTTATCAATTTTTATCATTATTTCTTATATTCCTTAACATTTTTTAAAACATTTTTTTTCATTTTTCTTACATTCTTTAACAATTCTAAAAAATAATATATAATTTGTTAGGCCAATGCATTCTCTTATATATGCGAGGCGACCTATGGTCGACTCGCATACTAGTATGTAAGAGAATGCATTGGCACAGGATTTTCGCAAAAATCTGCTAGATCTGAGTGATGTTTTTTATCATTGGATATCTGACTGTTGATATTGGCTTCATTAAGGGTGTTCTGGCTGGATGGTTTCATACAATGCTAACATTCCTGGGTCAGAAAAGTGTCAAATTATCAGTCAAATTTACCTTTACTTTGCAAAGTGCATCTTTACTGATAATTAATTACTTGATTCCCATTGATTTATTTGTAGGTATTTTGAGTTTTCACTGTAACTGATGTCTGCTTATTATCTACAGTAATGCCCTGAATAATCGACTCCTTAACCACAGCAGAATTATGGGTAATTTTTCAGGATTTAGTCGGAAATATGGCTTGTTGCCATTCATTGGAAAGCTATCACTGAGAGCTTTCCGATGAATGGCAACAAGCCATATTTCCGACTAAATCCTGAAAAGTTACCCATAATTCTGCTGTGGTTAAGCAGTCGATTATTTAGGGCATTACTGTAGTTCTCTGTGAATACAGTATGTCTGTTTTATAAGAAGTTGCATTATTTTGGTATTTATCAGATCTGAGTGGTGGTTTCTCTATCATGGGATATCTTACTGTGTTGATATTGGCATCATTAAAGATGTTTAGACTGTGTGTCACTCTAAAGTGCAGCCTGTTTTCACTCATTGTGAATTTTGGAGTGCAATTGTGTTTACATTAGTTTTCTGGAAAAAAAATTCAAAATATCAGAATGTTTACTTCTAATTATTTTCATTTTTTAATCTTCCAAAATACTTCATAGTTAACAATGATGCTTTACTTTAGAAAACACTTGACTTTTTCATCACTTCTCTTGTAAGAATGTATTCTATTTTGATATCTTCTTGATTTGAGTGATGTTTTTATCGTAGGATATCTTGCTCTGTTTATATGGTCGACTCGCATATATAAGAGAATGCATTGGCACAGGGTTTTTGCAAAAACTCAGAAAGCTCCAGTAATGAAAGTGTTAATTGGGAAGGGAAGTGTGATGACAGGGTTAAATATTCATAATATTTTAAATACATTATAGGAATCCATAGCTCTGTAAAAAGATCAATAATTCCCTCATAAGTTCATGAACGATTGCATGTGAAATAAAACATTAATGTTTTGATCCAACTCAAATCAGATTATTCTATAATGTAATTGAGATATACACCTTAATTATGTGATCAAGATCATAATAGCCACAGGATATTAACATACAACTGTAGTTAGAACAGTATGCTTATCTCCTTTGTAAAATTATTTTGAACTTGCCGTCCTAATATCTGATGATCGTAATAAGGAAACAGATAAGTCATTTCCTTTGTTTTTATGAAAGTTAATCCCAATTCTTTGTGATTTGATTTTGATAGTACATATCGTGAGTTTCAGCATTCCTTTATTCGTTGGATATGTGACCATGTTTATTTCTCATTTTGATAGCTCCTGTCTGAGTTCGCGTGTATCTATGTTCATGGGATATGTGACCATGTTTTTCAGAAGATATTCATCAATGTACTTGAGGTTATTACATGTATAGTGATAAATTGAGTCAGTGTTATCTAGCTTCTCATCTCTCTCTTCAGTTAAAGCAATAATGTATCTTCAATTCTTCAAATTAGACTTTGTTCAGTAATGCCCTAAATAATCGACTCCTTAACCACAGCAGAATTATGTAATTACTGTAATTGAGTGCTATTGTCATGTTCTGGAGATCAATATAGTCTGTTAAGTATATGAAATAGATTTATACGAACTTAACCCTTTCATGAAGGGAACTTACTGATTTTTTTGCGAAAACCCTGTACCAATGCATTCTCTTATACATGTATATGCGAGTCAACCATAGGTCACCTCGCATATATAAGAGAATGCATTGGCCTAACAAATTTTATATTATTTTTTTATAATTGTTGAAGAAAGTAAGAATTTTTTTTTTTAATTAATAAAAAAATGTTAAAGAATATAAGAAATAATGATAAAAATTGTTAAAAGAATGTAAGAAAAAATGATAAAGAATGTAAGAAAAAAATCTTTAAAAATGATAAAATTGTTAAAGAATGTAAGAACAAATTATATAAATGATAAAATTTGTAAAGAATATAAGAAAAAAATAGTAAATATTGTTATGGAATGTAAGAAAATTTATGAAAATTGTTAAAGAATATAAGAAAAAATTCTAAAAATTGTTAAAGAATGTAAGAAAAGTGATAAAAAATTGTTAGGCCAATGCATTCTCTTATATATGCGAGGCGACCTATGGTCGACTCACATATATAAGAGAATGCATTGGCACAGGGTCATTAATGTTGCACCAGCGCAGCTCCGTCATCAAAGGGTTAATCAGTCTATGGTACACTGCCATATAATTGCCTCAGATCTGTGGAGAAACACCCTGCAAGGCCATTAAAATTATTCCTTCCACAACACAGTTCCTGGGCATATACGCTATACTGTAATATGCTTTTGAAAGATGTAAATCTAGTGTCCACTGCTTTCAGCTTATTTCTCAGGTTCTGAATAAGTCAGCCGAAATGTGAATTTAAAATTCAGGGTTGAGAATTGTACTAAATATAATGTTGTTTTCACATCACACCTCACAATTCAAATTGTCCTACAAAGGGTTAAATTTGCCAAAGGGGGGGGGGGGTGTGGGGTATTATTTGACCTATATATACATACTAGCCGATGAGCCCGACGTTGTCCGGGCTATTCAAAAACCAAATTTCAAGTCGATAGCTCCACCCGTTTCCGAGATCTGGTCTGCCCATGCGCGAAGCTTGCGTCGCACGGGCTCGGCGACCCGATAAAATTTGTATCCGGGGCAAGATACATTCACATAGCAAATTTCAAGTCGATAGCTCCACCCGTTCACATAGCAAATTTCAAGTCGATAGCTCCACCCGTTTCCGAGATCTCGTCTGCGCATGCGCGAAGCTGGCGTCACACGGGCTCGGCCAACCGATAAAATTCGTATCCGGGGCAAGATACATTCACATAGCAAATTTCAAGTCGATAGCTCTACCCGTTCACATAGCAAATTTCAAGTCGATAGCTCCACCCGTTTCCGAGATCTCGTCTGCGCATGCGTTGCACGGGCGTCGCACGGGCTCGCCAATACGACAACGACGACCGCCTGGTCAAACTACACACACGTACCAAGTTTCGTCCCGATCGGTCGAGAATCGTAGATTTGTATAAATGACATACATACATACAGACAGACAGAAGTCTTCAAAATATATAGGAGATATACATGTATCTTTAGTTCCTCCATGTCTGTATATTTGTCGTCCTGTTGGTTATTATGGCTTGATTCGCTTGAAACTTAGATACATGGCTAAGCATGTCAGAATTTATTTCACCATTAATGGATGCTTTGCTTTAAACTTATATACATGGCTAAGCATGTCAGAATTTATTTCACCATTAATGGATGCTTTGCTTTAAACTTATATACATGGCTAAGCATGTCAGAATTTATTTCACCATTAATGGATGCTTTGCTTTAAACTTATATACATGGCTAAGCATGTCAGAATTTATTTCACCATTAATGGATGCTTTGCTTTAAACTTATATACATGGCTAAGCATGTCAGAATTTATTTCACCATTAATGGATGCTTTGCTTTAAACTTATATACATGGCTAAGCATGTCAGAATTTATTTCACGGTTAATGGATGCTTTGCTATAATCGTGCTATAATCCCTTCTACATGGCTTTAATTGCGGAGCATCACTGTCTTCCATTATTTGAAGTACCTTGAAGAATATGATGTAATGCAGACACTTCAAGGATAATCAACACTCTTAAGAGGAGATTCATGTTGGCGCCAACATAAAGCACTGATATACATCCCTCTCATCTACTCTCAGGCCACACAATACAAACGTAAGCTCTGATATACATCCCTTTTCCATCTTCTGTCAGGCCACCCCAATATCAATGTAAAACACCGATATACATCCTTGATCCATCTCTTGTCAGACCACACAATACAAATGTAAAACACCGATATAAATCCCTTTTCCATCTTCTGTCAGACCACACAATACAAATGTAAAACACCGATATACATCCTTTATCCATCTCTTGTCAGACCACACAATACAAATGTAAAACACCGATATACATCCTTTATCCATCTCTTGTCAGACCACACAATACAAATGTAAAATACCGATATACATCCTTTATCCATCTCTTGTCAGACCACACAATACAAATGTAAAACACTGATATACATCCTTTATCCATCTCTTGTCAGACCACACAATACAAATGTAAAACACCGATATACATCCTTTATCCATCTCTTGTCAGACCACACAATACAAATGTAAAACACCGATATACATCCTTTATCCATCTCTTGTCAGACCACACAATACAAATGTAAAATACCGATATACATCCTTTATCCATCTCTTGTCAGACCACACAATACAAATGTAAAACACCGATATACATCCTTTATCCATCTCTTGTCAGACCACACAATACAAATGTAAAACACCGATATACATCCTTTATCCATCTCTTGTCAGACCACACAATACAAATGTAAAACACCGATATACATCCCTTTTCCATCATCTCTCAGGCCACACAATACAAATGTAAAACACCGATATACATCCTTTATCCATCTCTTGTCAGACCACACAATACAAATGTAAAACACCGATATACATCCCTTTTCCATCTTCTGTCAGACCACACCAATATTAAGGAGGTTTAGATTGAAAGACTACATGTATATTTTTCTTTGCCCAGGGCGGGAAAGTATTATCCAGTGGTCGGACAGCTATGTTCTATTTCCAAACAAAATCTGTGTAACATAACACTGATTTGCTTAGTTGTCAATGAGACACAAACATTGCATAGCCTTATACATGTATAAGGCCTTATGTATAATAACTACTAGTAACACTTGGTGTTTAATATGCAGAGTTAGTCAACATACTATACCGGTAGTTGTTTTACTTTTGCCACGATCGCCTACCACTACCCACTAGTATAGCCTGGTTTCCTACCACTACCCACTAGTATAGCCTGGTTTCCTACCACTACCCACTAGCATAGCCTGGTTTATGAACAAACAAGCCTGCAAATAGCGTGTCTGTCATTTGCAGAATGAGGTCCCCAGAGGGTGAATTTAGTGACGCTACCCCGCATAGCGGGCTAGCATTACTAAATTCACCCTCTGGAGACCTCATTCTGCTTAGGCATCATCTTCTGGGAAGTATCTATAGTATCAAATTAACATTGTTTTTAGTTGCATTTCCCTTCTAGGAAGTTTCTATATCCCCTAATTTGCAGAAGATAAATTTCATAATTGAGGTGCCCAATGGGTGAACATTACCAACTTCAACTGGGGAACTTCAATCTGATCCTAGGTCTGCCATAGCAGTTGAGGGCCTTAGCAGAATGAGGTCCTATGCGGCATAGCGTCATTAAATTCACCCTCTGGGGACCTCATTCTGCAAATGACAGACACGCTATTTGCAGGCTTGTGAACAAATGAGTGGAAAAAGTTACATATGCAGGAGCGAACAAAAATAATGAAATGAAAGAATCTTCCTTGATAATCACCACAACAACCGACAAACTGTGGAACTTACAGGAATTTCGCAAGATTTTTTGTAAAAGATACCTTGTATTTTAATTATAAAAGTCAGCTTTATTCTTTCCATAAAATAGATTAAATAATAAAAATGAAGGAGACAGCAAAGAAAGAAATCTTCCATCAACGACCAGTATTTACTTGTCCGCATTCTTCATATTATAAATCAACATACATGTAATGAGCATAATATATTAAGGTCAAAACATCTTCCATCAACGACCAGTATTTACTTGTCCGCATTCTTCATATTATAATCAACGACCAGTATTTACTTGTCTGCATTCTTCATATTATAAATAGACAACCAGTATTTACTTGTCCGCATTCGATCTTCATATCATAATCAACATAATGAGCATAATCTATTAAGGCCAAAACAAAACATCTCTGTTTCCGATAACATTGGAAAAAATTTCCGGACAGACAGGCAGGGGATTTTTTTTTTATCCCCCGCCAAATTAAAAATTTGCGGGGGATTTAGTAATGGGTTCCGTTCCGTCCATCCGTCTGTCTGTCTGTCTGTCTGTCTGTTCCGAATTTGTAAGAGTCATAACTTGAATAAATGTCAACGGATTTAAAAGATTTGTGGTATATGAGTTCACCTAACCATTACCTAGAATGAGTTCGCAGGTCCGGCCGGATATTTTTACCGGAGTTATTGGACTTTGCTAAAAAAAAAAAAAAAAAGACGCAAATAGACGACGTCACAGGGCTCATTTCCACAAATCTCAACGGATTTCAAAGATTTTTGGTAAATGAGTTCACATGACCAGTATCTAGAAAAAGTTCGCAAACAAGGTCCGGCCAGATATTTTCAGCAGAGTTATTGGACGTTGTTTATTTTTTTGTGTGCAAATGGACGACGTCACAGGGCTAATTTCCACGAATGTCAATGGATTTCAAAGATTTTTGGTATATTCGTTCCCATGACCAGTACCTAAAATGAGTTCGCAAGCCAGGCTTTTTGACAAAATCCCACCTCTTGTTTCATTCGTAATTGATATTATAGTGTAGTCACGGTCCCATGGAATATGGTAGATCTTTTAAATGAACCGAGCATTGGATAATACACGTTGTCCCTTTAATTCATTCACTCTGCAGTAAGATCTCTACCAATGTTGAGCTTAATAACCAACTTATTTTTGCTTTTGGGATTGGAAAAAATGATAAATATTCACATTGACACTCTGACAGGTAACTATATGTAGAAAATTGAGAAAACAAAATTGAGGCAGCCAAGAAAATCTCAGCCAGACAGGGTTATCGGAAACAACAGGGATTTTTTTTTTTGCCTAAATTATTTTTTTTATTTTTTATAGAACAAAAAGTTGAGGGATGGGTTCTTAACTGGGCTATTAAATTACTGTTGCCTCGGCAACATGATACACACATACAGGTATCTCATCTATATTCAACAGGATTTCCCTCCACTTAGTTTCTCACCACTTGATACCAGATGTTCCAGGATACTCTTATGTTAAATCGACTCTATTTCCATTGGAATTTTGTGTAGCACACATGCTAATATTCCCAGGTGTTCTCCAGCGAGCTATTCTTACAAACTTCTCTATTTTCTTACCCCTTGATGACTTGTTCATTCTGTGTAATGCTCCTGGCAACAAGAATATTTATATTACCCGTGTTAGAATTATTACAAAATATGTACAATGTATAGACGGGGCGCTCGATACAATGAGAATATTTAATATTTATTTCGGCCAATTTGGCCGGTTACTTCATGTGACTTTTTCATCTGACGTGTGTGTCGGATAATTGATCTGGAGGATTTATGTAAATGTTAGCCCAAACTACATTTCCAAGTAACGATGGTTTTGTTGTTTATTTTGAGGAATAATACCGCGTCAGATGAATTCAGCCCAAATATGTTAACAGTTGTCGTGTCAAACATTCGGCAGTAGGTTAGCGTTATTTAGTATTTGTGGATGTCCTTTAACATGGGGAAAATAGACTACTGCGCTTGAACGAGCATGTGAATTTGTCGTTTTTAATGTACAGCAACTTGATAATCAATAACAGAGGCATTCTCTGTCAAATATGGTCGCTCTATTTACGGTATTAATTGCGGAACTTTCTAAAGTAAACTACGCGTAAACGGATACATACGGTAAATTCTAGAATGTGCCGGAATCGGCCTAATCGCCCCAGGGCCAACTCGCCCAGTCGACGTGTGTCAATTCGGTACCTACTATAACATGTACCCGAGTCCGATACGGAATAAAAGATGTATACGGGTGTTATATAGCGTTTGGTCCGTTGTTTCTCAATGAATATTATTGAAATTTGGTGTATATGTCCGGGCTGGGACATGGAATACAACAACGTTTGAATTGTTTTTAAATTTACAAATTTGTTGATTTTATTCAATTTGTTTTCGTTCTGAAAACACACTATAAAGTGTATATAATATAATAACGAACACGAGACATACATAATTTATAAACTGTTAACAAAAGATATCAAATTCAATACATGACAAAGATGACTCAGTGGAGTTTATAAAGTGAACATAAAAACATTGAGGTAAGCATCTTTTTAAGGAATGCAACTTTATTTAATGATAATAAACACATAAATTAAAATAACAAACATAAGACATACATGATTTATAAACTGTTAACAAAAGATATCAAACTCAATACATGACAAAGATGACTCAGTGAAGTTTATAAAGTGAACATAAAAATATTAAGGTAAGAATCTTTTTAAGCATTACTAAACCGTTTAGCACAGACCACAGTCCACTTCACTCATCCGATCATCACCAAACTTCATATTTATCTTGATATTGATCTATCAGATGAGAGCTATCAAATATTTTTTTAATTTCATAGGAAAAAATGGTCGCCAGCGGCCATATTGCATTTACGTTATATTATATCGCGTCATGTCGATATCTAGTATTACTTAGAAATTTCACCTTTCCAGATTCATAATTGCTCCATTGACTGTAACAGATGAAATTATTCCCCTCTTCGGATAGAGTGTCACTGAAACTTTATTTTGTCAGACTGTCTGTATAATCACTGATTATATATGGCAATAATCTGTAATAAGATGTAGCACTATTTTATTTTATATTTACATGCAGTGCTGTTTTTATACATCAATTCTAATCCCCCTAGATCATCATGTGATCGATCATACATCGCGCGAGGACCTGGTTGAATTAAGGGGGGTTTTATGGATCACTTCTGTCCTCAAGCTAGATTATACTTATGACATTTAATGGCATGTTTCTAACGTGGAGGGTTAGATATGCTTGAGAAACCACCACTCTTTAATTCACACCAAGTTCTCAGCTGTCATGTTCGGATATTAGAACCCATAGCCATGATATATGGTTTATTTTGTGTATACTAGTAATATAGTTATTTTCAGTACCTTTATATACCAGTACTGTGTATAACAATGCATATAAATTAATCCATGTATACATGTATATTGATTCAACGGATTCAGTGGTTTTGTCCATCAGTCTATCAAATTTGCGGGGAAAACATGGCCACAAGCAGTACACCCTGCTAAATTTCGAATTTGAATCAATTGGCGCACCCTGCAGCCAGCTTTTATTGGAGAACTTTTTCTTATGTGGATATTTTGGGTCACCGCTAGATGTGAGCCATATTTTGTTCTCAAACTGTCCTTGTGAAGACATCACTGCCAGCGGTGATCTTCAATTTTACTATTTTTATGGCTAAATAATTTGGTTGATCCTACAGACGACACCCCTTGTCCGATCGTCATCAGATTCCACAATTATCTTCTGGATAACCAGGGTGAGAGTAATCTAATTTTCCCGAATTTCGTTAAAAAACATTACCACAGGCAGCAATTTGGTATCTTACTCTTTGATCCTCTTTTGCATGACTGAATTGTTTAGCAACTGTACAGACATATCCCTCATCTGGTTTTTATATACATGTATATCTCTTCATGCGGATAGCCAGTATTACGTAGGTATACTCCAACTTTCTGCATTCCTGTCATCATTTGAAATATAAATATTTACCTGATACATGCACCCTTCAAAATTTGTTTCGTCGTATCTATTTTAATGACCCGTATGGTAATATTGATACAGATATATTTGTCAAACATTTCTTTGTACAATATACAGGTATTTAGTTTGTAACTAAATCTAGAAATATATAATAGTAGCTCGTGGACCCCACTTCGTCCGGGATGTTCCCCTCTGATTATCGGAGAAATACGCGATTTAACCTTGAATTGACTATTTTAAAGGTGAAGGTCATGTCGGGGTCACGATTTGACCCGTCCAAAACACTCCCCGGACAAAAGTCACGACAAAAGTACCCGTCGAAATCCGCCCGGCTTTATACCCGATTTGACCTTGAATTGACAATTTTGAATGTCAAGATCAGGTCATGGTCATGATTTGACCCACCCGAAACACTCCTGGGACAAAAGTAACAGTAGGTATCAAATTTCGTTGAAATACTTCCGTTTTACCAGATTTGACCTTGAATTGATCTTTTTGAATGTCAAAGTCAGGTCGGGATCAAGATTTGACCCGTCCAAAATACTCCCTGGAAATAATTACCCCTAGGTATCAAATTTCTTCAAATCTGTCCGGCAGTTTTCCCGGCCATAGCTAACAGACAAACAGACAGACAAATGTCCAAAATATATATTAAACTAGCTGATGTACTCGACTTCGTTCGGGCTAGTTAGGGATTTTTTTTGTGATCGCCTCCATCTGGACAGTACCCAGTATATACAGCGTCTGGCCAAACTATTGTTCAATTGGTCCAGAAACATGCCTATATCAGCACGTTCGAGAACATGGTCCCACGTGAAATTGGACCCGTCCATATTGCTCCCGGGATCGAAGTAGTCCTACACACAAATTTTTAGTCGGATCGGTCAAGGTCCAGAAACATGCCTATGAGCGAGGTCAAGTTGACACGTTAAATACCAAATTCGAGCAGTGTTAGAGTCTATAACACATACACACATGCATTCACGCATACACACATACATACATACATACAGACAGGTGTTTCAAAATGTATAATCGATAGCTACAACAATTCTATGGTAGATAGTTCACGGCCGACCTGATGCATGCATCTTAGTTTTCTTGTATTACCTGTGTTAGAATTATAACAAAATATGTACAGTGTATAGACAGGGGCGCTCGAGGCAATGAGAATATTTATATTACCTGTGTTAGAATTATAACAAAATATGTACATTGTATAGTCATGGGGGCTCTGATAACCACCTTCGCGATTTAATTTTCTTGTACACTACATGTATACTATTTGTACAATGTACAATTTGTGGACCAACATAACTATAAGTCATTTATATTTTTTATACAGTAAGGCCCTAAATAAGCGACTCCTTAACCACAGCAGAATTATGGGTAATTTTTCAGGATTTAGTCGGAAATATGGCTTGTTGCCATTCAGTGAGAGCTTTCCGATGAATGGCAACAAGCCATATTTCCGACTAAATCCTGAAAAGTTACCCATAATTCTGCTTTGGTTAAGGAGTCGATTATTTAGGACATTACTGTAATTCATGAGAAAACAAATCATATGAAAAAGATAAAGAGTTCACAACAGATATATGATGTAGCACTCATTCGTGGGAGATCTGTATTGATGTTAGAGAATTATACCCGTCAGTTCTCATGATTAATGCCCTCTCCTGACGTGAAGCCGTCATGCTTGCCACAACTTTCGGCTTCCGTTAACAAAACATGGATACATGGATGGTTTTTACATGCGTAGTGATCTCCCTTGTCAGCATGAATCTGGGCAGTACACAGAAGGTGTATTAAGATAATGGCTTTCTTCTCTGGCACGCTGTCAGATAGTCATTCATCAGTTCTGCTTCCTTGACCTCTACCATGGAATGGGTGCATGAGGTTACCTGCTATCAGTCTTGATGGAAGCCACTAAAGGAATTTAGCTACTGTAAAAGCATGAGTGCCAGGTCGAATTTTGTATCAACCCATATACCCTGTGCCAATGCATTCTCTTATGTATGCGAGTCGACCATAGATCGCCTCGCATATATAAGAGAATGCATTGGCCTAACAATTTTTCATCATTTGTTATTATTTTTTACAATTTTTTACAATTTTAATAATTTATTCTTATACAAATGTATTCTTTAACAGACTTATTTTGTAGGTTTAGGGCCGGTGAGATCGGCCCCCTGGCACTCAAAGGGTTAAGCATTAACTGAGGGCAACATGGGAACGACTTTCAAAAAGGACACTTTTTTCATGCATAAATAAATTAAAAATGGCAAAACTATGACACTCATATTAATTCCACAACAATGGCTTGCAATGGGACGAGATAAAAATACAGTAATGCTCTAAATAATCAACTCCTTAACCACAGCGGAATTATGGATAATTTTTCAGGATTTTGTTGGAAATATGGTAACAAGCCTGTTGGAAATATGGTAACAAGCCATATTTCCAACTAAATCCTGAAAAATTACCCATAATTCCGCTGTGGTTAAGGAGTCAATTATTTAGAGCATTACTGTACACATGCATTCACCCTCTGGGGACCTCATTCTACAAATGACAGGCATCTTATACTCAGGCCTGCTTGGAGCCCATGCATTCACCCTCTGGGGACCTCATTCTACAAATGACAGGCATCTTATACTCAGGCCTGCTTGGAGCCCATGCATTCACCCCCTGGGGACCTCATTCTACAAACGACAGGCATCTTATACTCAGGCGGGCTTGGAGCCCATGCATTCACCCTCTGGGGACCTCATTCTACAAACGACAGGCATCTTATACTCAGGCGGGCTTGGAGCCCATGCATTCACCCTCTGGGGACCTCATTCTACAAACGACAGGCATCTTATACTCAGGCCTGCTTGGAGCCCATGCATTCACCCTCTGGGGACCTCATTCTACAAATGACAGGCATCTTATACTCAGGCCTGCTTGGAGCCCATGCATTCACCCTCTGGGGACCTCATTCTACAAATGACAGGCATCTTATACTCAGGCCTGCTTGGAGCCCATGCATTCACCCTCTGGGGACCTCATTCTACAAATGACAGGCATCTTATACTCAGGCCTGCTTGGAGCCCATGCATTCACCCTCTGGGGACCTCATTCTACAAATGACAGGCATCTTATACTCAGGCCGGCTTGGAGCCCATGCATTCACCTGTGGTAATTTGTTATAGATATAAGATTTGATACAGCTCTCTGTGCTGCATGGATGACGCCAGAATAACGGTATGCACTGGACGGAGATGAAATAAAAACATAAAAGACTTCAAAGGAATTCTGCATCAGGAAGCTTTATATATTTCACAAAACAGAGGCAGTGTATCTACCTATCCCATCCGCTGTATAAAAATATGGTTTGAAGTCGAGATATCTCAAGGCTTTAGTTCTGCAAGGTGTATTATGTATATAACTCTCTCGGACCAATCCCTTCTCCTATATCAAAAACAGTTTGAAGCACAGCTTTCTTGTATTTTCATGTAAGGTAGTTCATTTTTATCACATAACTGGATACATTAACCAAGTTCTAAACATTCTTCAGGTTGTGACCCGCCATATCAAATCCAGTCGGTCGCCTCGCATGTATAACAGAATGCATTGGCCTAACAATTTTTTTTCATTTTTTTTAAATAAATGTTTCTGACAATTTTTAGGACATAAAATAAAAAACATCCATTACCCTGCAGGGAGCCCCACACATATATAGAAGCAGATAGAAGAGTGTCGTCTGCTCATGTTTGTCTGGGGCTCTGTATGGGTGAAATTATAAAATTGTTAAAGAATACAAGAACAAATTATTAAAATTGTAAAAAATTGTTAGACCAATGCATTCTCTTATATATGCGAGGCGACCTATGGTTAAACTGGTGATGTGAAATAATTCATTTGATGTAGAGACTTTTGTAAAATACTCGAGCACACTGTGCTCTCGTGCTTGTACTAGTACAACGTCCCTGTCTGAATTAGCCAATGTAGGTCAGTCGAGTTCTCTATATATTACATACCCAGCCAATGTAGGTCAGTCGAGTATGTAGCCATAATTTTCTGTTTATTTGCTGAATCTTATGCGACTATAAAACATTTCAAGTTTTATTTACATGTAACTTTCCCGTTGTATTCTTACAGTAATGCCCTAAATAATTGACTCCTTACCCACAGCAGAATTATGGGTAACTTTTCAGGATTTAGTTGGAAATATGGCTTGTTGCCATTCATCGGAAAGCTCTCACTGAGCCAACAAGCCATATTTCCAACTAAATCCTGAAAAGTTACCCATAATTCGCCTGTGGGTAAGGAGTTGATTATTTAGGGCATTACTGTAGTTCAAGCATATGTGGTCATTTTCGGCACTTTGCTCTGGAGCGATCCTGGGTTCTCCCTAGAGATGTATGAATGTACACCAAAGGTGACCTAATAAGTTTTTCAGAAGTTTTTTATGTAAAAATAATTGCAAAACAACGAATGTCCATTGGAAAGCTCAGAATAATATCATTTGTGTTTGTGGCTCGTAATAAATATAAAGCCGCACTCGTATTTGTTTTGGTTAGTTACACTTCTGGTTCTCGAGGTATCCTTCTGCCAGCCACTCCCATGGGATAAGAACTAACCCATAACACAGAGCATCTATATATATCATCAGGGCTGGCGATCTAGAAAATCCAGGAGGGCTATTAATAGCCCTCCTAGATATGCCTAGGAGGGCTATAGCCCTCCTCAACTTTTAAAGTTATGATTTATTTTATCTGAGTTACTAATGCCGTTAGTTTGTCTATTTTTGATGTTGTATAACTCCATCTAAATTAATTTTTTTTATGTGGAAACAAAGTGTCCACAGAGTTGTGAATGTCAAAATCCCCCACAGTAATTATGGTATGGTGAATATTTAACTATGTTTTATATGTTATGATAATTTATATGAACAAGAAACAAAATGTAAGAGTGTTTGTACTCAACAATTTGTCAGTCGGTGTCCAACCCATGCAACGGAATTGGGTGAGTTTGTCCACGTTAAAAGCATTCTCCATGAAAGTGTAATTTTACATAAAATACACAATCAAGAACAATATTAAATCCAGTATATTTGCACTTGAATATTGACTGCTTTTTCTCTCAATGTAATCCATATTCCATTGCCGATTGCAGACTGCTGCTTGCAGCAGTCAAGTCGCTATCTATAGATTTACTGGGTGTTTGCAATTGGGGACATAGAAAATAGTTTCTGAACTTTAATAATTGAATAACAGTGTAAACTAGAATATGTGGATATATTTAGCTAATTATATTAAAATATTGTCAATCGAAGCGATAAAAGACGGCTGCAAGCTAAATACAATTTTCACTGATAGGAACCGGAAACGGAACGAAAGGTTGAACTTAATTGGGACAGTGACATTTGGTTCTCACTATCCACAAACATGTGTTCATTTTATCCAGTGAAATATATTGTAAGCTCAATCTTATGAAGAGAAATAATTTATTTTGGTCATAAAATGTGTGAGAATCGATCAAAAGATCAGATTTACGAAACAGTTCGTTCCGGAATTTACTGATTCCGCTATAATTCCCATTTGACATTACCGTCAGGTCACGCATGCGCACAGTCCCCACACTGTACAATATAATTACGATTTCGATGCAGTATTTTACTCATTAAACACAATAAAATAACTAAATAATAAATGTCCTATCGTAGACGAGGCGGGCTATAAAAAGCCCGCCTTGGAAAATTCTAGGCGGGCTGTAGGCGGGCAGCCCGCCAGCCCGCCTTGAAATTTCCAGGCCTGTATCATATTATACATGATCATATGTATCAACAAGCAACAACCCAGGTTCCCAGAATACTTTACAGATAAGACATCACTATAAGAAGACAGCATCTAATCATTAAAAATAGGTCACATCAAATTTGTGAACAAGGAACTGAACAGAAACCATTAATTGTTAACCCTTTACCCAACAAACCGGCCAAAACCGGCCAAATAAAGCTTCAACAGCCTAAAATATCTTCGGTCTGTCTCAATAGAACCATAGAAATATGGATATCATTGGAACCGGCTCCTTGACCACATTGTGATAGTTACAGTTATGCCCTGTGCCAATGCATTCTCTTATATATGCGAGTCGACCATAGGTCGCCTCGCATATATAAGAGAATGCATTGGCCTAAAAAAAATCTTTTTTTTAACACTTTTTACCATTTTTTCTTACATTCTTTAACAATTTGATAATTTTTAATGTGTTAAGCCAATGCATTCTCTTATATATGCGAGGCAACCTATGGTCGACTCGCATATATAAGAGAATGCATTGGCACAGGGCCGTTCTGTTGGGTAAAGGGTTAAAGTAGGTCTTATTCTACGAATCTACAATATGTGCCAAATGTAAATTATGTAAGTTAATTATGTCTTGGACAAAGGAAAGCTTTGTGTATACAGTAATTCCCTATTTTTGTGTATACAGTAATGCACTATTTTTTTTTTTTTTAAAAGCACTGCCAATTAGTGTCATGGTTTGTTTTCCAAGTGAGTTCTACATCCGTTTAATTTTTTATGGAGGATTCTTTCACAAGATTTCATGAAAAGTTATGGATAGCATCTTGATGGTTTGTTGTAGGTTGCTTCTGTCCTTTGTAATAGCTGATGAGTACTCTAATACTTTCTGAACAGATGGTATCAGGGGCGCCGGAAGCATCCAAGGGCGGGGGGGGGGGGGGGGGGGGGGGGGGGGGGGGGGGCAGAGCCTGCAAAAAAAGGCATTTTCTCTGCGGGGGGGGGGGGGGGGGGGGGGTGGGGGGGGGGGGCAGAGCCTGCAAAAAAGGGGCATTTTCTCTGCAAACTCGGTGAAAATAACCATAAATTCATTGTGGCAAAAATCCCTATTTTAATTGTATTTGTCGTGTTTTTATGGCCGTTTGTGAAAAAATTAATATTTCTTGTGAAATTGGTGGTATTTGGACCAAAAAAAGTCACATTTTGCTATAAAAACACGAGATTAAACACACACAAAAAGCATTTTTTCTGTCTCCAGAAAAAGGGCAAGTACCTGCCCCCCGCTCGCCCCCCTTGGTCAAGGGCAGGGGGGTCAGCTGCCCCCTCTGCCCCCCTCTTCCGGCGCGCCTGGATGGTATCGTACAGTAATGCCCTAAATAATCGACTCCTTAACGGCAGCAGAATTATGTGTAATTTTTTCAGGATTTAGTTGGAAATATGGCTTGTTGCCATTTATCGGAAAGCTCTCACTGAGAACTTTCCGATGAATGGCAACAAGCCATATTTCCAACTAAATCCTGAAAAATTACCCATAATTCTGCTGTGGTTAATGAGTCGATTAATTAGAGCATTACTGTAGGTATCAAGCCTGAGTTTAGTGTGCCTGTTATTTGCAGAATGAGGTCCCCAGAGGGTGAATTTAGTAACGCTATCCTGCACAGTGGGCTAACATCACCGAATTCACCCTCTGGGGACCTCATTATGCATGGCCTCATCTGCTTTGGGAGACATAGACTTCAGATTGAAGTCCCCAAATGGTGAATATTGTGATATACACCCATTGGGAACCTCGATTAAGCAATATGCCATCTGCCAATTTGGGTATAAAGAGAAACTAAACTAAAAAAGAAATAGAATCTATGTGAAGAAGTTTCTATAGAAATTTGATAATAAAGAAACTTTCGAGAGAAGATGAGCTTTAAGCAGAATGAGGTCCCCAGAGGGTGAATTTAGTTATGCTAGCCCGCTATGCGGGATGTCGTCACTAAATTCACCCTCTGGGGGACCTTATTCTGCAAATGACAGCACACAGGCACACTAAACTCAGACTTGATAGGTAGTGACATGGAGGTTTCCATCAAAAGTTAGTGATAAATTCTTGATGCTTCCTTGTGGGGTGCAACTGTCCTTTATAATAAGCTGATTAGTGCTGCAGTACTTTAGTGAACAGCTGGGATCGTATGTACATCAAGGGACATAACTCCAACAGACATCTCATCTCATGGAATGTTCAACCCTCGGATTCCTGAATATTGTTAGGCCAATGAATTATCTTAGATTTGCGAGACGACTCGCATATTTAAGTGAATGTATTGGCACAGGTTTTTTTTTGCAAAATTTTAGAAAGCTCCAGTCATAGAAGGATTAATAAGGGAGGTAACTCAGATCATAGAAGGTTTAATCTTTGCTTACTTTCTCAGACTACCATAATATTAAGTTAATCAGACATAGTCTGTTCCTCTGTGATGTTATGTTTGAACACATCTATTCAGTTGGTTTGTTGTCGAATTGAATCAGCAGCCAATATATAAGTCTGGAAGATTACGTAATGAGTCTGTTACAGTAAGTCTTTCATCATGTGCCTTGTTCTCATCTCAGAACATTAATGTGATTCCTGTGTGCTGATTACTTTCAGCAAAATACACAGGAATCGTTTCATTGTTGAACTGCTCCGTTAACCCTCTCCCGTCATATACCATTAATGTGATCTCTGTGTGCTGATTACTTACAACAAAATACACAGGAATCGTTTCATTGTTGTACTCTGTTAACCCTCTCCCGTCATATACCATTAATGTGATCTCTGTGCGTTGATTACTTTCAGCAAAATACACTGAGAACTTTCCGATGAATGGCAACAAGCCATATTTCCGACTAAATCCTGAAAAGTTACCCATAATTCTGCTGTGGTTAAGGAGTGGATTACTTAAGGCATTACTGTATCTGACCTAATTCTGCAATTGTGAGACACACTATTGCCAGGCATGCACTAATATAGCTGACAAGGCAGTGATATGGCCCAGGGGCTGAAACGTCAATAAATCCCAAACCAAACTCTAAAGATGTCAAGATTCTCCAAAGAGAAGTGACTTCTTTCTAATCCATTCCTGCTGAGCTGATGCCTTCAGCAGATTAGCCTCCATATCACAACTTATCATCCTATATTGACCTAAATTCTTGTGGCTCCCATTTAGAAAAATCAATACCATGTCATTACCCTGTTCGGTAATATCCCCTAAAAACCCTCGATCTCAGGATAAGGGCCGTCTTCTCATATCAGTCATCGTAAAATAACATGGTTTGGTGTGTTTTTGTTGTGGATGCAGACGATTCTACTGGTGTTTCCTTTCATCCGTCCTGTAATTAGGCCTGAATACATAGTGTTTGACATTATACAGAATGAGGTCCCCAGAGGGTGAATTTAGTGACACTAGCCCACTGTGATAGATGGGTTACCATGGTGATAGATGGGTTACCATGGTGATAGATGGGTTACCATGGTGATAGATGGGTTACCATGGTGATAGATGGGTTACCATGGTGATAGATGGGTTACCATGGTGATAGATGGGTTACCATGGTGATAGATGGGTTACCATAGTGATAGATGGGTTACCATGGTGATAGATGGGTTACCATGGTGATAGATGGGTTACCATGGTGATAGATGGGTTACCATAGTGATAGATGGGTTACCATGGTGATATATGGGTTACCATGGTGATAGATGGGTTACCATGGTGATAGATGGGTTACCATGGTGATAGATGGGTTACCATGGTGATAGATGGGTTACCATGGTGATAGATGGGTTACCATGGTGATAGATGGGTTACCATAGTGATAGATGGGTTACCATGGTGATAGATGGGTTACCATGGTGATAGATGGGTTACCATGGTGATAGATGGGTTACCATGGTGATAGATGGGTTACCATGGTGATAGCTGGGTTACCATGGTGATAGATGGGTTACCATGGTGATAGATGGGTTACCATAGTGATAGATGGGTTACCATAGTGATAGATGGGTTACCATGGTGATAGATGGGTTACCATGGTGATAGATGGGTTACCATAGTGATAGATGGGTTACCATAGTGATAGATGGGTTACCATAGTGATAGATGGGTTACCATAGTGATAGATGAGTTACCATAGTGATAGATGGGTTACCATAGTGATAGATGGGTTACCATAGTGATAGATGGGTTACCATAGTGATAGATGAGTTACCATAGTGATAGATGGGTTACCATAGTGATAGATGGGTTACCATGGTGATAGATGGGTTACCATGGTGATAGATGGGTTACCATGGTGATAGATGGGTTACCATAGTGATAGATGGGTTACCATGGTGATAGATGGGTTACCATGGTGATAGATGGGTTGCCATGGTGATAGATGGGTTGCCATGGTGATAGATGGGTTGCCATAGTGATAGATGGGTTACCATAGTGATAGATGGGTTACCATGGTGATAGATGGGTTACCATGGTGATAGATGGGTTACCATGGTGATAGATGGGTTACCATGGTGATAGATGGGTTACCATAGTGATAGATGGGTTTACCATAGTGATAGATGGGTTACCATAGTGATAGATGGGTTACCATAGTGATAGATGGGTTACCATAGTGATAGATGGGTTACCATGGTGATAGATGGGTTACCATGGTGATAGATGGGTTACCATGGTGATAGATGGGTTACCATAGTGATAGATGGGTTACCATAGTGATAGATGGGTTACCATGGTGATAGATGGGTTACCATATTCACCCTCTGGGGACCTCATTCTACATTGTGTTTATTTTATCCGCCCTCTAATTTTCCTTCATTATGTTGAAATCATCGGACTATTATGTACTTATGCCTGTCAATACTATTACTGCTACAGTAATGCCCTAAATAATCGAATCCTTAACCACAGCAGAATTACGGGAAATTTTTCAGGATTTAGTTGGAAATAAGGCTTGTTGCCATTCATCGGAAAGTTCTCAGTTAACACTTCCTAAGGGGGACATACCTGTTTCTCAGTTAGAGAATTTTCCAGCCTTGCCACAAGAAGCCAACATGTCATACATGTACATGTAACTGAATCTGTCCATTATCATTCAGCTCACATTCTTTTCAATAGTCTATTAAACCTATATACATGTACTTTAACTTACAACCTATAACCTTTAACTTACAACCTATAACCTTTCTTGTATTACAGACAGTCCTGAGGATGTCAACTTTGATGCCATATTAGGCGAGCTCTGCGAGTTGGAGACACAGTTGTGCACGACGCAAACGGAGCTTACGCGGAATCTAAAATCGGCAGCGGGGATGTATCCAGTCGAAAAGGAAGAGGATCGCGACAGCGGGAATGACCTTGTCCAGGCTGAACTCGATGCTCTCGCTGCCGAAATCACACAAGGATTAGGATATTGCCATAGCAACCGACTTCGTCAGGAGTATCTTGAGCGTTACGCTGGGGAAACAGATTCAGCATTTTCGGAAAACGCATCCCTTCCGTCTTCAGAATCATTCACTTCCATGGTTACAGTGACGGACACTTCCAGTATTAATACAGCGGAAACGGCGAGCACGGGCAGTGCCAGCACGATAACTCCGCTGTCCGTGCACCAGTTTGAGGTGAGTTTATAACAGTTAACGGAGCGAGTAACACCTTGCATGACCTTTTCACAGCGTCTGAGAGAACTACAGTAATGCCCTAAATAATCGACTCCTTAACCACAGCAGAATTATGGGTAACTTTTTAGGATTTAGTCGGAAATATGGCTTGTTGACATTCATCGGAAAGCTCTCAATGAGAGCTTTCCGATGAATGGCAACAAGCCATATTTCCGACTAAATCCTGAAAAGTTACCATAATTCTGCTGTGGTTAAGGAGTCGATTATTTAGTGCATTACTGTTCCAATCTAGGGTATACTACTAGTATTGTGTATGGAGTTCTGTTCACATGATCCGTTGCCATACAAGATACTCATAAGGCAACACAAAATATATTAGTATATTTGGCATGGATACCCCCCCCCCCCCCATCATCTACCCATTGTCCTCGTATAAACCCTTATTATAACCCTTCAATGACTGGAGCTTCCTGAAATTTTGCGATGAACCTGTGCCAGTGCATTCTGTTATATACGCGAGGCTCCCTATGGGAGACTCGCTTATATTAAAGAGAATGCACTGGCACAATATCTTTAATGCTGCACCAGCGCAGCTCCATTCATGAAAGGGTTGAAGACATGCATGATAGTACAGGTGCTAGATTATCTTCAAATTTCCAATGCACCACTTACATGGACAAGATAAAAATCTCAACCCTGGGTCAATACACCCAGGGATGTGCTCACGCCGGGCGGCGCCGGGCGGGGGCGCCCACCACTCAAAACGATCGCCCGGGAGTGACTACGTTTTCAAACCGGTGCGCCCGGCACATTTTTACGATCACAACTGTACTCGCATTGTAAATTGTGCCGAGTTCTCTTGATGAAAACGACATCTTGCATATCTGACAGCGACGACATGTTGCCGTCTGTGGCATTTTAATGCCTCATATAAAGCACGTGGGGAGCCTTGATTAATGAGGTGTCAAAAGGTCTGCGATGACCGGTGAATTTTATTACAAAGAGCTGACATAATCAAATACTTTCCGCGCGTGCTGACCTGAAGTCACGCGCTGCAGTTAAAAGTCCCGGGTTGAATTTGGAATGCTCAGTTTCAATGATCCTAAGCCAAAACGATGTCGTTATTGAAATTTTTCACTCAAACTTCGAAAAGTAAAAAGCTCAAATCATGTCTCAGAAACCGCATGCTGGAGGAAACGTTAGACGCGGTCATGCGTATAGTAATTGAAGGACCGCCCCCTTCCACGGCGCGGTTAAACTGTGAGCAGACGGAAAGAATAGGCGATTAAAAGTCCATTCCATGAAAGTGTGACGTAACAGAAGTTGTATAAACATTGTAAATATACGTCACTGTGTATAGAAAAAAGAAGGAAATCACGTGGGAAATATGACATGACGCGATTAGTACTCAGGCGATGATTGGCACGTGTTCGTGTGACGCTGTTGTTAGTTCTCTCCCAGACAGCCTTTGATATAATGCCGCCGTTTCAGTTTACTGTACCGGATTAACTTGTTAAATAATTGGATTTATATAAAGAATATGCAGAGGATATATATACTTATACCGGGTGAGTTACACTGACTTTCAAATTATGTTCGCCCAAATTTTAAATATGAAATGTTCCTATTTTATGATAATTTGTCAGAGACCTTGTGGTGTATTTTACACCTGAAATGCAAGGAAAACGCGTTTGCGGGCGCTAATAATCCAAATTTTCATGGACAACTTACATGGACAAGATAAAAATCTCAACCCTGGGTCAATACAATGCACCACTTACATGGACAAGATAAAAATCTCAACCCTGGGTCAATACAATGCACCACTTACATGGACAAGATAAAAATCTCAACCCTGGGTCAATACAATGCACCACTTACATGGACAAGATAAAAATCTCAACCCTGGGTCAATACAATGCACCACTTACATGGACAAGATAAAAATCTCAACCCTGGGTCAATACAATGCACCACTTACATGGACAAGACAAAAATCTCAACCCTGGGTCAATACAATGCACCACTTACATGGACAAGATAAAAATCTCAACCCTGGGTCAATACAATGCACCACTTACATGGACAAGATAAAAATCTCAACCCTGGGTCAATACACCACTTACATGGACAAGATAAAAATCTCAACCCTGGGTCAATACAATGCACCACTTACATGGACAAGATAAAAATCTCAACCCTGGGTCAATACAATGCACCACTTACATGGACAAGATAAAAATCTCAACCCTGGGTCAATACAATGCACCACTTACATGGACAAGATAAAAATCTCAACCCTGGGTCAATACAATGCACCACTTACATGGACAAGATAAAAATCTCAACCCTGGGTCAATACAATGCACCACTTACATGGACAAGACAAAAATCTCAACCCTGGGTCAATACAATGCACCACTTACATGGACAAGATAAAAATCTCAACCCTGGGTCAATACAATGCACCACTTACATGGACAAGACAAAAATCTCAACCCTGGGTCAATACAATGCACCACTTACATGGACAAGACAAAAATCTCAACCCTGGGTCAATACAATGCACCACTTACATGGACAAGACAAATATCTCAACCCTGGGTCAATACATTTGTGTACACTTCCCTGGGCCCAACTTATATCTCAATCCTTCCATGAATGGAGCTTTCTGACATTTTGCGAAAACCCTGTGCCAATGCATTCTCTTACATGTGCGAGTCTGCCACAGGGAGCCACGCATATATAAGGGAATGCATTGGCCTAACAATATTTACCATGACCGTATAAGCCAGTGCATTCTCTTATATATGTGAGGCTCCCTATGGGAGACTCACATGTATAAGAGAATGCACTGGCACAATATCTTTAATGCTGCACCAGCGCAGCTCCATTCATGAAAGGGTTAGAGACATATGCATCATAAGACAGGTGCACCATGAGACAGGTGCATCATAAGACAGGTGCATCATAAGACAGGTGCATCATAAGACAGGTGCATCATAAGACAGGTGCAATATTGTCTTCTTCAAATTTCCAATGCACCACTTAATATGTGGACAAGACAAAAATCTCAACCCTGGGTCAATACATTTGTGTACACTCCCCTGGGCTCAACTTGAATCTGAAGTTATCAAACTGCTGTGAAGATTCAAAACAAATACCTCCTATGGATGCATAATTTCCAACTTCTTTGTGAGTCTAAAACTTTATCGAAAGCATGAAAATATTTAATTCTTTTTCAAAATATTGGTTGATAAATTTATCTCAAGCTGTTGATTCCAGTTTGGAATTTCCAGCCGTTGTTTGCCCACCCCCCCCCCCCAACCTCTATCACCACACCCCTTTATGCACTGCATGCATATATAGGCAGCCTTCTACATGTATATATCATCGCCACCATCGTCTGTGCTAATATTTTAATTATGGGATTTCATCCATCCTGAGATTTCTCCCCCTCAGCCTTGTATATATCATCGCCTGTGCTAATATTTTAGTTATGGAATTTCATCAATTCTGCGATTTCATCCTGCCTTTTCATTCTCAATTTCTCTTTCTTGATGATAAAATAAACCTGCAAATGACAGACACACTATTTGAAGGTTGGTTCTTTATTATAAAATAAACACACAAAAATGAGCAGATCAACTGATGTGTGTCTTAGTAACTTAATAGCCGTCATATGTTTCCCATATTATCTTCATCCAGCATATGCACAAAATAAGCATATTTTGAGTAGTCAGCACCAATTGTTTTTGCAAACGATATTCATCAGACCTTGAAGAGTCATTAGTCATCGGATACAAAGTCTTTACGCAACTAGCAGAGATCTCATCCATCAAAATCTTTTTTGCTTGTTTTTATAGAGTAATTTCCCTTTCATTTGTGCTTGATGTGCTTATAGTATTTAGTTTGCATCCACTCACGTTTGTTGAATTTTCTGTGTTTCAGATACTAGTAACTGTTTACTTTTGTGTAGACAATGTATCCTTCAACACCAGCTTGGGATGTTGGTTAGGCCAAAAAAAAAACCTCTTTGTTTCCTATACCCTAGCTGAGATTTTCTTGCCTGCCTCAATTTTTTTTTTTCAATTTCCTCAAGAAGGCTGGTCTATAGTTACCTGTTAGAATGTCAATGTGAATATCGTTTTTCCCAAAAGCAAAAATAAACTGATTGGGTTATTAAGCTCAATGTTGCAATACTGCAGAGTGAATGAATTCAAGGGTAATACGGCTGAAAGGTTTTAAAGAAAAATTGTAAAAAAAAAGGCCCTGTCTGGAAAATTATCGCGACAATTTTTGTTTTGGCCTTATGCCAGATGCAGACATAGTTGAAGTTCCGAACCTTGCTTCTCCTAATGTATAGTTTGTGCCAAGTAGCATTTGTCCCGTAGGGTCATAACACAACAAAGACAGGTTTGCCTGATTGACCACCTTTAATGAATTATTAATGAAAAAGGTAGTCGCAAAATTATTGGTAGTGTGTTCACTGTACAGTTGTCCACTTCTTGTTTCGAGTCTTCCTTTTTTGGCCCACAATGCGCCATAGCAACGACAATCAAGCTGAGTCCATGGGAACCCTTTAAAGGATCTGAAACGAGACACTAGACCACCTGGTTAGTGATGTCTGCCGATCATTCGCAAGCGAATGCCTTAGGATAAAAAAAAAGTAAGGGGGTTGGGAGGGTGGGTTTAAAAAAAAACCTACCTTCTCCGATTTTCGAATCTTGTGAAAAGACCTTGGCCCTGTAACTACTTGGTTAAGTGCCTTTGACAAAATAGTTCCACTCTCCCGATTTACTGAGTATTATAAGCACCATATATCATCTTGATGCTACTGCGGTTTTGTGGTAACATTGTGAATAAATTACCAGGCTATATTGAATCTTATTAATGATCATATAATACTGCATGTTAATCCTACCCCAATGGAATTTGTGTATCGATCCGCCTGTTCCATCGAATCTATATTTAGCGACTGACACAATCGGGCATGTGATCTTGTTTTGGTTCTATTCTTAGCTTTGTAAACAGTCTCTCAACATGTCTCTTCTACGGTAGCTGTCAGGTCTTAGCGACCCAATGGGTCCAGGGGTGAAGGATCCTGTTTGTAGAATCATTGTAAACCACGTTTTTATCTTCAATTGTTAACTTCCAGCCTTTAACCCTTTCATGATGGGAGCTGCGCTGGTGCAGCATTAAAAATCATGTGCCAGTGCATTTTCTTATATATGTGAGTCTACCATAGGGAGCCCCACATATAAACGAGAATGCATTGGTAGGCACAGGGTTTTCACAAAGCTCAGTGAGAGCTTTCCGATGAATGGCAACAAGCCATATTTCCGACTAAATCCTGAAAAATTAACCATAATTTTGCTGTGGTTAAAGAGTCGATTATTTAGGGTATTACTGTATGTCATCCTGAAAATACCATATATAAAGGGCTATACTTAAGAAATAAAGGGGACTGACGATCGACTGTTTCTCAAAGTTTGACATTTTTTGCTTTCATAAACAGTATTTTATTATAAAAATGAAAAATTGCGAAAATAGTAATATGTCATGATCTACAGAGTTGCCTGTGTTCTAGTGTCCAAGATCCATGGGGCGGGACTTAGCATTGTCGGCATCTATCGGGACCATTGCCACTGGATGAAAAAGAAGAAAATTTGGGCTATATTTTGTAATGACTTGCGATTCAACAGCCTAAAATATCTTCGGTCTGTCTCAATAGAACCATACACATATGGATATCATTGGAACCGGCTCCTTGACCACATTGTGATAGTTACAGTTATGCCCTGTGCCAATGCATTCTCTTATATATGCGAGTCGACCATAGGTCGCCTCGCATATATAAGAGAATGCATTGGCCTAAAAAAAAAATCTTTTTTTAACACTTTTTACCATTTTTTCTTACATTCTTTAACAATTTTATAATATTTAATGTGTTAAGCCAATGCATTCTCTTATATATGCGAGGCGACCTATGGTCGACTCGCATATATAAGAGAATGCATTGGCACAGGGCCCTTCTGTTGGGTAAAGGGTTAAAGGTACTCAATCCGATCAGATGGTCCCCATATCATCAAGATACAACAACATTTCTTCTAAATACGTTTTAGTTCTCAGAATCGATTAATTGAAACAAAATAATGCTAACCACTGTCAACTATGGCATGAAATTTCCCAAAACGTGTTATTTATAAACATTTTGTTCAACAAAATATGGCCGTATTAACACATGTTTTTAGAGTTATCCAACTTCGTCCGCAATTTTGATGGAGACCGTCCTTTAGATTGCGTGTGTATGGGCCACAAACAATAGAAATAACAAACTTAAAAAATTGATATCTGATCACTCTGAGCGGTTCCTCTACTCGAATCAAATATTCCCCCCCCCCCCCCCCCAAGGTAAAGAAATAGTAATTTAGAGGTGTTTAATCGGAATGAGTACCTTTAAAAATTTGTGGAAATGAAGCAACAATTCACTGTTACATGTACTCTGCATCGACTTAAATTATCTGCAGTTTCTGTTTAAATAACCATTTATTTTGCATCAACCTGTATTTAAAGTTACACATAGTGTTCAATATTATGTCAGTTGGAAGAGCGTTCAAAAACACTTGAAAAAAATTAATACGTTTCATTGACTGGAGCTTCCTGTTGGGAGCCCCATACAGGTGGCAGCTTGTATTGCTGAGTGTCGTCTGCTCGTATCTGAGGGGCTCCATAAGGGTAGTTTATCCCTTCATTGACTGGAGCTTCCTGAAATTATGTGAAAACCCTGTCCCAATACATTCTCTTATATGTGTGAGTCTCCCATATGGAGCCTCCATGGATATATAAGAGAATGCATTGGCCTGACAACATTTACCTTGACCTTGTAAGCCAGTGCATTCTCTTATATATGCAAGGTTCCCTGCTAGTATGCAGGACTCAGATATATAAGAGAATGCACTGGCACAGGATCTTTAATGCTGCACCAGCAAAGCTCCCGTCATCAAAGGGTTAAAAGAAAGTGAAGAAATTTCCATTTAGATAAAAAGTCAAGGGTTATTAATGAAGTCAAGTATCTCGCGAAATTACTCATTTCATAATAAGAAATCATTGAACTAAATAATATTTCTGCTTTGTTGGGCATAGTCATGCCTTTTTTCCCAAATTTTACTATTTCGAACATAAATTTAAAACCATGTATTTCAATTGTTTTTTCGCCTCTTTTCGTCTCTTTGATAACAGAATATGAACACTATGTGGCCCTTTAATGTGATTTTGTTTCTTATATTTAGTTTGCATCGACTTTGTGTTTGAATTTTAGATGTTTGAAGATGAATACATTATGGCGAGGCTAGATGCGTATCGCCTCCAACTTCAACAAGAATGCTATTCAGTAGTAAGTTATTCATCATCGCCAAGCCGGCAATTAGCGTGTCTAACCCATAGAGAGCCCCCCACAGACTGGAGCAGACAACACTATGCAGTGCATGCTTCCATCTGTGTGAGGCTCCCTATGGGATAAAACTTTATCATTGTTTTTTGAGGTGGATGTTTTACATTACTGATCAAGCCTGCAAATAGTGTGTCTGTCGTTTGCAGAATGAGGTCCCCAGAGGGTGAATTTAGTGACGCTATCCCGCATAGCGGGCTAGCATGACTAAATTCATCCTCTGGGGACCTCATTCTGCTTAGGCTCTCAACTTCTATGGTAGACCTAACATTAAATTGAAGTTCCCCAGTAGAAATTGGTGATGTTCACCCATTGGGCACCTCGATTATGCATTTTATCTTCTGCAAATTAGGGGATATAGAAACTTCCCAGAAGGTAAAGCGTAACTAAAAACAATGTTAATTTGAGACTATAGATACTTCCCAGAAGATGAGGCCTAAGCAGAATGAGGTCTCCAGAGGGTAAATTTGGTGATGCTAGCCCGCTGTGCGGGATAGCATCACTAAATTCACCCACTGGGGACCTCATTCTGCAAATGACAGACACGCTATTGGCAGGCTTGATCCTCGCTATCCATTTATGTTTATTATTTCTTTCACCCATTTGATATCTCCTCCACCCATTTATTGCATTCCTCTCACCTTCATATGTATATGTGTCATACTAATTAAAATATATTTTATGGTATAAACAGTTGCCTAGCAACCCAGGTTAATAGGTCATTATGGAGTCAATGTCAAATGTTTCCAAAGTGTATTCTTCACACCCTTTTGGTACATTCAAGAGAGAATGATTAGAATTCACAGTGATTCTCTGTCTGTCATCTGCATTATCATCTTTAGAAGATTGCTATAATACATTTATATAAGAGAGACTATACCAATTCTACGAGGTCGTTGCCTAGCAAACCAGGTAAGAGGTCATTATGGAATCAATGTCAAATGTTTCCAAAGGTGTATGCTCTGTCTCATTTGCATTATCATCATTATAAAAGATGATTCACATAGACACTACAGTAATGTCCTAAGTAATCGACTCCTTAACCACAGCAGAATTATGGGTAACTTTTCAGGATTTAGTCGGATATATGGCTTGTCACTGAGAGCTTTCCGATGAATGGCAACAAGCCATATTTCCGACTAAATCTTGAAAAGTTACCCATAATTCTACTGTGGTTAAGCAGTCGATTATTTAGGACATTACTGTAGCTTTTTCTCAAATAGCTCATAATAGCCCGATACCATAAAATGAGTACTATAGAAAATATAATGATACATTTTATTAACAACATCAGTTTGGCCTACCAACCTTATAGAAAATTAGCAGGAGCACTTAATCAGGGGTGAGGATTGGAGAATTCATTCAAGAATCTAAGGGTTAAACCTTATACAAAATGTTTTTCTTCTTTGACGAAGGTGTATTTGCTGGGCTTCATGCAATATCATTATGGAGCTGTTCATTCTGAGAGTACGAGCCTAATTGGATGGTTCCCTCTCTGGATTCACCTCCCTGTTCATTCTGAGAGTACAAGCCTAATTGGATGGTTCCCTCCCTGGATTCACCTCCCTTATGGCTTCTATCTCGTTAACTAATAGTATTCGTGATGGGATAATTAACTTATTACATAATAACGTTATGCTTTTCTTGCTTCCTTTGTTGATGATTTGATTCTTGGTTATGTACAGATCATAGTGTGTCTGACATTTGCAGAATGATGTCCCCAGAGAGAGAATTTAGTTTTCGCATCCTGCACAGCAGGCAAGCATCACCAATTTCACCCTCTCGGGACCCCATTCATTTAACTTGTAACTTTATTTACCCAACTATCAGTTTTATTATAGGCCAATATAGGAACACAATATTTATCTGGTGAAAGTTGTATATTCAAGACCATCTAAATTGGCACATGTTTGAGCCTAAAATAGATGACAGGTCTGATCTGTGGGAGGGGAAGACAGACTTCCATCTATCGAAGGAATGGGCAGATTGCTACTAGTATAATACTTCGTCAGCACATTTCTGAAGCATCAATGTTAATAACATGAATCGACCAAACGATGGGGAATACATACGAATCAAATTAACACGGATAAAAATATCATAATAGCTCAATGGCTAGTTTTATTGGTGCATTGTGGGAATAACATGAATTTCTCGGATGATCTCGTAGATAAAACCACCTGGAGGGTACGTCAATTTCTCAATCTCTCATGATGTGTATTGCTGAACTTGTGAGCGTATTAGCGGAATGATCTATGTAATTATTGGAATAACATTGGCATGCGTCGAGAATACATGAGTAATTACGCAATTATCTCCCTTTTGTCTGCTTTATTCTCTCTCCGAGGCGGGCTACATTCCTTCAGACTTATTATACCGTCATAACACTTATATGGATTGATTCAGAAAAGGGATTCGTGAAAAAAAATTGATTTGCAAGAGAGTTTACCACTCACAATATGATTTGCAAGGGAGTTTACCACTCACAATATGCCCAGATAATTTTAAACGTATTGTCGTGTTGATTTCTGAATCTTGAAGTCTCTGTTAAAGTGATGTGAAACACTCCGGTATGTTGATCAAATAGAAATGGAGAATAATCTTGTTCAAAGTAGTAATTTTTACAAATAGTATATCCAAATTGATAATACAACCATCATTCTTATATGTGAATTAAATTCAGTGATTTTCGATCACGAAATCATTTTCGTTAGTTTAACGCCGATATATGCGTCCCGAAACGAGTAGTAATTATTTACAATTGAGCGTAGTTCTGATGTTTTCTATGGAGTGATACGGCCGATTTGCTTCAAATTTTCGGCGATGTTAGAATATTTACATTCCTCCAGCTGTGATAGCGCCTGAATTCTAACATTAGTTTCATGCACCCGAACAAGTACATAATATGTCTTTAATGGGTATTGTTGAATGTGTGACTAAGCCTGTATATATTGTGTCTGACATTTGCAGAATGAGGTCCCCAGAGGGTGAATTTAGTGATGCTATACAGCACAGTGGGCTAGCATCACCAAATTCACCCTCTGGGGACCTCATTATGCTTTGGCCTTATCTTCTGGGAAGTATCTTTAGTCTCAAATTAACTTGTTTTTAGTTACTTTTTCCCTTCTAGGAAGTTTCTATATCCCATAATTTGCAGAAGATAAAATGTATAATCGAGGTGACTAATGGGTGAAAATCACCAACTTCAACCCTGAACAGAGGATATATTAGTAAAATCTATTGTAATTATTGGAATAACATCAGTATGTGTCGAGTATACATGAGTTTAAATTACGGCATTATCTGCCTTTTGTTAGGTGTTTTAAATCTCTGCATTCTTGCTGACTAGAGGATTAATTTACCCTAATTCTGCCCGCATGAATTGATTCAGAAATGGAAATAGGTCCCAGAAATTAATCTGGGAGAAATTTGTTCAATATTCACCAATTGAGATCTTCATTTAACAGTGCTGCTGATCGTGAATATCGATATATGAATCTCACATGTGTGTATTGCCGATATATGAATCTCACATGTGTGTATATATTGCCGATATATGAATCTCACATGTGTGTATTGCCGAACATATGGGAGAATTAGTCTTATCATTTGCATGTGTCGGTATATATTAGTAGTTGTAGAATTATCTGCCTTTTGTCGGGTGTTATTATCTCCCTTGGGTGGGCGGGGCTTCATTCTAGAAGATTATTATTCCCTAATTGCGCTCAAATAAATTAATTTGGAAATGAAATGGAACTAGCTAATTCCACTCGAATAAATTAATTTGGAAATGGAACTAGGTCTCATTCCGCTCGATTAAATTCATTTGGAAATGGACCTAGGTCTCAAAATTTGATCTGGCAGAACATTTTCTAATATTCACCCCTTGAGATACAAATGTAAGTCTGTTTTGTTTAATTATCGGAATAACATTGGCATGTGTGGAGTAATTATGAAATTATCCACCTTGATGTTGGGGGGTCATGCTGAATTGCTATGATTAAACTTTTGCTGTTAATAAAAGGTACCATTATTTTTGCTAAATTTGTCCAATATTCACCAATTGAGATCTGTGTTCAATTGTAAAGTCACTCTCATAGTGAATGTTCTGACCATCCCTTGTGTATTGCCTAACACATGGGCGAATCAGCCATATCTCTGTTTAGTTATTGGAATAACATTGGCATGTGAGGAGTAATTATGAAAATATCTGCCTTTGTTGGCCCTGTTCACTTTCTCAAACTCCCATGTGTATTATTGAACACCAGGGTATATTAGTCAAATCAATTGTGTGATTGTGGGAATAACTTTTGATTGTCGACTGTTGAGTCATTACAGAATTATCAGACAACAGAGACAAGCCTCGAGGTTTAAAATTAAGAGAAGTCACCTATTATATGAACCTTTCCTAAGGGAACTATTTGTCAATAAGTATTTGGTATACAAAGTGTTAAAATGGCAACGTGTATCGGATAGTACACATCGATATCTGTCCTGTAGCCTGACCAGAAACCAACCCATTATTTATATACGTCGGATCCTTCCGGAAGCAAGGCCCATTATTTATATATCACGGAGACTTGCAGTACAAATATTGGAAATCCCAGACAATTCCTTCTCTTCTTGTAGATATGATCTTTAATAGGAACCTATACTTATATATAAGGTTATTGACGACTCAAAGTGTTGCCATGGAAACATACTTATGATAAAGGGAAATTTGTGCAATAATACAAAGAATACTATGTTTACATTAAGCTTGGTATGGACCCTTTGTAGTGGTAGTACCCTGCTGGTGTAAATGGCTTTAATGTCAGAGGTGGCTAATTAAGGAATCATTGAATATTGGTTAAGTTCACAATTATATTGTTGTGTCTGTTAGACTGTAAAGGGTTGTAGGATGGAGATTCCCCGTGGCTTGACTTAGCTAATTTGTTTATTTTTGTTATTTGAATTTCTTATCGTACCAATTCCAAAAAGCATAGTAGAAAAACCATGGATGATGGTGTTTGGTTGTTTTTGTTTTTTTCTTTGTTAGGTGTTTTGAGGTCATTTTCAATCGAAAACAACTGATGAATTTCCTTGAAATCTTAAAATAGGAAATGAAAGTTTTCAAACTTTAAAGGGGTACTGTACACTAAATGCAGCCATTTATTGGATCATCTCCTTTGATACTAAACAGAAAATATTCAACAAATGAATTAATTTGAGCCGTGGATTAGTGCAAAATACACTCATGTGCTCTATAAATGATGCAAACAACATGGTAATTATAATACACTCATGTGCTCTATAAATGATGCAAACAACATGGTAATTATAATACACTCATGTGCTCTATAAATGATGCAAACAACATGGTAATTATAATACACTCATGTGCTCTATAAATGATGCAAACAACATGGTAATTATAATACACTCATGTGCTCTATAAATGATGCAAACAACATGGTAATTATAATACACTCATGTGCTCTATAAATGATGCAAACAACATGCTAATTATAATGAAAATGAATTTATATGACTCCAGTGATAAATACATTTTCAGTATAATTACCATTTTATTTGCATCGTTCAGAGTACACGCGTGTAGTTTTTACTAATCAATGTCTCAAATTCATTCATTTGTTGCATATATTATGTTGAATATAAAAGGAGATAGTCCCATAAATGACCAGATTTAGTGTACAGTACCCGTTTAATGTAACATTTGAAATTTTAAATATTTTTCAATTCAATTTCACTGCTGATTGTTATAATAATTATAGAAGTAATAATTATAGAAGTAATAATTATAGAAATCCCAATTTTTATGTTTTATTATATTTTATTCTATCCTAAAAAGATTGAAAAAAAAGTAAATAAAATATTACAAAAGGGAGGGTCTCATAATACTTATGAGTCGATGACACAGAAGTTTAAAATCTATTAAACTGGTAGTGGCCATCACAAGCAGGTGCATCGTATTATTAAAGCTGGTCAAATCAGTACACCTGCCCGAGGCTGGGCTAATTAGTATACAATGATATGACAATGAATGAGCGTTATCACTGGTAATGTAGAACTCTAACCATTGGAGCAAATAAACACAGGTACGATATCATTGTCCTGGAATGTAAAGAATCGTCTTACCTGTCGTTAACAGGTAACAGATGAAATTGAATAATTATTGAGTGACATGAAGACACGTCTTACCTGTCATTTACAACAGGTAAAGGCCAAACCAGTATTATAGCCTGGTTCACAACCATCATTGAAAACCTCGACTAGCCTGGTTCACAACCATCATTGAAAACCTCGACTAGCCTTGAATCTGACATGACCAAGGCCTGAAAGTGCTCGAGTTGCCTCAAGAGGAATTGAATTCTTTGATTTTCAGTGCTAATTGCACTTAACACAGTAATGCCCTAAATAATCGACTCCATAACCACAGCAGAATTATGGGAAACTTTTCAGGATTTAATCAGAAATATGGCTTGTTGTCATTCATCGGAAAGCTCTCCCCGAGAGTTTTCCGATGAATGGCAACAAGCCATATTTCCAACTAAATCCTGAAAAGTTACCCATAATTCTTCTGTAGTTAAAGAGTCGATTACTTAAGGCATTACTGTTTTTTACAAAGTAACAAAAATAAAATAACTAAACTTATAAGTGGATAATAATAATTTATACACCACACATTTGATAGATTCAGCTATCAACTATTTTATACACCACACTTTTCATATTTTAACCCTTTACCCAACAAACCGGCCAAAACCGGCCAAATAAAGCTTCAACAGCCTAAAATATCTTCGGTCTGTCTCAATAGAACCATACAAATATGGATATCATTGGAACCGGCTCCTTGACCACATTGTGATAGTTACAGTTATGCCATGTGCCAATGCATTCTCTTATATATGCGAGTCGACCATAGGTCGCCTCGCATATATAAGAGAATGCATTGGCCTAAAAAAATCTTTTTTTAACACTTTTTACCATTTTTTCTTACATTCTTTAACAATTTTATAATTTTTAATGTGTTAAGCCAATGCATTCTCTTATATATGCGAGGCGACCTATGGTCGACTCGCATATATAAGAGAATGCATTGGCACAGGGTAAAGGGTTAAGCAACATGATCATAAATAAATGAGAAAATAATGAAAATGTAATTGATATATTTGTTTATTCTTTTTTCTCTTCTTTGTAATATTTTGTAAAACAGGCTATTAATTTGATGATGCCTAAGAGGTGAAATTGAATTATAGGGGAATAGGATATAACTCACAATGAACTCTGCATACTATTGACACACATCAAATTAATAAATACTCTACGATTGCTTAATACGATTCACTGAAGCGAATAAGTGGTTTCCAATAAAACGTAAAAAACGAGCTAATTTCGACATGTGCCATGTGCTGTTGAGCACTGGTATGTTATTTATTACGCGACATGTGCTTCCGCCCTGGGGTCGGTCCCCGTGTGTTATTCATATCATAACAAACCTATTCTTAGTTCATCCCATGTGGTTAGATTTCTTTGTGCCGGTGTAATATGGGTACACCCTCTCTTAATGGGGGATAGATTAGTAAGCCTGGAGTGAAAGCGCGCCTCTCATAACGGTTTGTTTTTTGTTTTTAGGAGGAACAAAGAGCCAGACTGAAAGCTGAGAAAATCCGTATAGCTTTGGAGAAAATTAAAGAAGCAAAAATCAAAAAGGTATGTATTGTTTAGATGTTAGTGTAAACATGGGCTCATTCTGTATGTATTGTAAACAAGGGCTCATTCAGATTTAATTATGTAATATATTACTTTAATGGCATCAGTTGTTATGTTTAGATGAAAAAAAATAAGCAAATTTAAAGATATGTTATCTATTCCTTGCATATGATAGCTATTTTTTTTAAATGCTTACAAATTGGTGTGAAATTGGTCATATTCAGATTTAATTATGTACATGTTTATTATTTTTTTGACATCAACCATGAAGTTTTGATATAAAACAAATAGTATAAAAGATATGAAGCAAAATAAGAGATGATATTTGGAGATCCTAGATAGCCTATCAACAATCAAGAACTACTCTTAACAACACTTAGCGATTGTGAATGAATGACACAATGTTAACTTGGCCATTACAGTTGTACCGAGCCCAGAACTCTGCCACTACAGCTGTATTGAGCCCTGAACTCGGTCATTAGTTGTACCGAGCCCTGAACTCACCCATTACAGCCGCATTGAGCCCTGAACTCGGCCATTAGTCATACCGAGCCCAGAACTCAGCCATTACAGCCGCATTGAGTCATGAACTTGGCCATTAGTTGTACCGAGCCCAGAACTCAGCCATTAGACATACCGAGCCCTGAACTCAGCCATCAGTCAGCTCGAACTCAGCCATTACAGCCGCATTGAGCCCTGAACTCAGCCATTAGTCGTACCGAGCCCTGAACTCAGCCATTAGTCATACCGAGCCCATCAGTCTAGTATAAATTATCTCTTTTTGATACAGTAATGCCCTAAATAATCGACTCTTTAACCACAGCAGAATTATGGGTAATTTTTTCAGGATTTAGTTTGAAATATTGCTCTCAGTGAGAGCTTTCCGATGAATGGCAACAAGCCATATTTCCAGCTAAGTCCTGAAAAATTACCCATAATTCTGCTGTGGTTAAGGAGTCGTTTATTTAGGGCATTACTGAAGAGCCAATAATTATATCTGTTACCTCTTTTTTTCAGCATGAAAATGTGGTAAATTTTGTTTTATTATATTAGCTATGATAAATTCTGTGATATCTCTATTTTTCAATGAATGCTAAGAATGGGGAGAGCTTCACACCAGTTGTGTGCATCCTGCATTATCTTTTCATAATCCACTGCAAGTTATCTTAGATATGGCCAGATATTTCTTCTGCAGTAACCCTTTCTATGCTGAATACTCATTGACGAGTAGTTATTACTCAGAAAATGGTCAGATAATAAGTTGAACAAAACAATCGTTTGTCGTCTGCTTTATTTCCTGAACTTCCCTCCAGATGAATAATAGACAATTCCAATATATACTTTTATAACTGAATGGGAGAATCCATTTAGCATAGAAAGGGTTAATAAAAAATTGCAATGAACTTTTTTGGAAACTCGGATTGGTTCCCCTTATTAATCTGCTTGTATCTTGCTGAAAACAATTCTATCAAAGAATGACCTAAATTTTAAGTTTGTCTCATGCTATGCATCAATTCGACATTCACCTACATTTATTATATATACACTGTATGGGAACGCTTCCTCATATATATTCTCTACTGCTTTCTTCACTATTATCTCAATCATAATTATATTATATGGAGTATGTACAGTACTGCTCTAAATAATTGACTCCTTAACCACATAATTATGGGTAACTTTTCAGGATTTAGTCAGTGAAAGCTTTCCGATGAATGGCAACAAGCCATATTTCCGACTAAATCCTGAAAAGTTACCCATAATTCTGTTGTGGTTAAGGAGTCGATTATTTATGGCATTACTGTATATTATATGAAGTATGTAATTATGCTACCCACAGACTTTGGTCAAAGTTGTTATTTTTACAAATATTTATCCAAATTGACCACACACTGCCATTCTTATATATTAATTAACTGCAATGACTCTCAATGGCGAAATCATTTGCATTAGTTTATCTCTGATAGTTGCGTCCCGAATCGAGATGTAATTATTTACAATTAAGCATAGTTCAGACTTTGTTTTCTATGGAGTGGTATGGTCGATTTCTTTGAAATTTTCTGCGATAGAAATGCTAGTAGAATTCTACATTCCTCAGGTGCGCATAACGCCTGAGTACTATAAACTTATCAGTTTCATGCACTCAAATAAGTAAACTTAAATAAATTTGATATGATTTTATGCATATGTAAAACTATTACATGTACTTATACACCCGTCAGTAAGCCCGGGGGGGGGGGGGGGGGGGGGTTTGGGGGCTCGTGCTCATCTAGATGGTTTACAGGTGTTCTGTTGAATGCCTTGAATAGCCTTCAGTCTGGAAAATAAACATTTGTGTGGCAAATAAACATTCATGGCCAAGAAAGAGCTTAAATTACCGAAGAAGGTCTTGAACTTTATATGCACAGGTCGTTGAACGGATAATTGCAGATCTTGGAAATTGATCAGAGTTGGTCTTGAATGGCCATTACAGGCCCACTTACTTTTCGAACCCCCGAATTACATTATATAAAATATATGCCAAAAACACTATATCAAGGCACTATAAAAAAAAATCAGTGACTCACAACTTAAACTGGACTTTAATGATATAAACTTAACAACTCACATCTTATTGAGAATCCAGGAATCTTCCACAAATTTTGATAATAGTATTAAGAATTTTATGCAAGTTGTGTGTTGTATTTATTTTACACCCTTTGTATGAGGTAAGCCTCGATTCTATTATATATGCCAGTTTCGCATAGGGAGCCTAGCATACATGTATATAAGAGAATACATTGGCCTAACAATATTTACATTGACCATGTAAGCCAGTGCATTCTCTTATATATATATATATAGTAGGCTCCCTATGAGAGACACGCATATATAAAAAAATGCACTGGCACATGATCTTTAATGCTGCACCAGCACAGCTCCTGTCAGTCATATCATATCACTCCCATAGTGAGCCTCCCATATATAAGAGAATACATTGGCCTAACAATATTTACATTGACCATGTAAGCCAGTGCATTCTCTTATATATACTAGGCTCCCTATGAGAGACACTCATATATAAAAGAATGCACTGGCACATGATCTTTAATCTGCACCAGTGCAGCTCCCGTTATCATTGAAGTCAACAGAAAACTGCATTATATTCATATTTTCACTTGGTTTCAGTTGTTTGTGCGAGCGTTTGTTCATATTTTCACTTTGTTTCAGTTGTTTGTGCGAGCGTTTGTTATAAGTGGGCGTTATTATATTCATATTTTCACTTTGTTTCAGTTGTTTGTGCGAGCGTTTAACTGCATTATATTCATATTTTCACTTGGTTTCAGTTGTTTGTGCGAGCGTTTATTATATATTATATTTATATATATTCATATTTTCACTTGGTTTCAGTTGTTTGTGCGAGCGTTTATTATATATTATATTTATTATATATTCATATTTTCACTTTGTTTCAGTTGTTTGTGCGAGCGTTTGTTATAAGTGGGCGTTATTATATTCATATTTTCACTTCGTTTCAGTTGTTTGTGCGAGCGTTTGCGAAGGATGGTAGCAGTAAAAGCATAATGGTGGATGAGAAAATGAGCGTTGGTCAGGTGTGCAGCACGCTAGCTGATAAAAACCACATCAAACTACATGCCGATCTCTCTGTCGTCGAACAAATGCCGGAACTGTCTCTCGGTATGTTTATATAATAACCACATGAGCGTTGGTCAGGTGTGCAGCACGCTAGCTGATAAAAACCACATCAAACTACATGCCGATCTCTCTGTCGTCGAACAAATGCCGGAACTGTCTCTCGGTATGTTTATATAAAAACCACATCAAACTACATGCCGATCTCTCTGTCGTCGAACAAATGCCGGAACTGTCTCTCGGTATGTTTATATAAAAACCACATCAAACTACATGCCGATCTCGCTGTCGTCGAACAAATGCTGGAACTGTCTCTCAGTATGTTAATTCTATAAAAGTTTTATGGTGCCCACATCAGAATGAGCAATGGGGGTTGACACAGTGTCCTGGGCCCGCAAACAAGGCACCATACATGTACCTTGCTCCCCAGAAGCTTATATTATGCTATTATGCAGTTGTCGCCCGCGATTGAGTGAGACACGGGGATTTGTCGCCCCCCTCGAGACCTGGAATGTCACCCGAGGGCCAGCAGGCCCGAAGGTGACATTCCAGGTCGAGGGCGGCGACAAATCCCCGTGTCTCATGAAAACAAGGGTGACAACTGTTTTGTTATCTGACAAAGGTAAGTACACACGAACCTCCTCAATGACAGACCTATAAGTGCGCTCACTCGTATATTCTTAATCCAGTTCGAAGAGTTAATTTTATGTTGGAATCCCCGCTTTTTAGAAACCAAAACATTCACAATTTGGATCAATTAACACTTCCATCATTTGCGCAGCTATTGTCCGGTCAGTTTGCTGGTCGCATGGTGTGAATCGGTTCACGGAGAGAGGAGCAAAGCAATTTCGAAGTAGAGTAGCCATGCGGCGAAATGTTCAGTTTCATTGTAAAATTGTAAATTGATAAACAGTAAAGAGTGGCTATTTGATCTTTAGAGAAAGAAACTTATTTGTAACGTATGTACATAATGTGTGCAAGGTTTATTATATTTTCAGTAACTTTTTCTGCCAAAATAATAATCGTATCCCCACTCCCGGATGCGCCGCGGTGTTATCCTACTCCCAGAGGTTTATCCTACTCCCAGCGATGACGGACTATTTATCCCAACGTCGCGAGCACGTTCCTAGTTACGTAATCTTCAAGCAGTTCAACTTCAAGTTCCGTTCCACGGATATTCGGGTGCAGATTCCAAATAACAGTGAGCAGTGATATCTCATAGAACTCCGAAGGCTTATCAACACAATGACATTCTAAACAGTTACTAATTTAATCAATAAAGTTTGTTGTTTGTTTGAAAAATCCGTCCCAAACAATCCCTTTGAAGTTGTTGGCAATAGGAGTGATCCATCAATGAAATGACGTCACTTTCCTTGTATGGGGTAAAATACTATTGCGCGCGCCGGCAATAGTAAAAAGTCATGAATGAATGACGTTATCTATTTACCTTATTTTGGTTGTTATGTTATCATTGCGCGTAATTTTAACGGAAACATTTAGGTCAATGTTCAGAATCAGAAACATCGCATCAATGCATTTTATTAGAGTTGTGTCGTGACAAACTGTTGTGGAAAATATAATAAACATAATAGTTAACTTTCATCAGCGACAAACGAAGTTTCTCCTCATGAAAAATAATCCTCCGCATCTCACTAGAGGAGAAACTTCATTCGTCGCTGATGGCATATAACTATTGTCTATTTATCCCACCGTATTTAGTATTGATATAAAAATGTCCAATATGAAAATTACACCTTACGTAATAACTCCATTTATACATAGCGTGCTTTAATTGCGAATTAAAAACAACAATTATGCAAATTAGCAAACACCACAGTTCGCGGTTGTTACGAAACGGTTGGGGTTATAAAAAGAGTGTTTTCGGAAATTCTTAGAGAGTTGTGAGGGAATCTGCACGTTGAGTTCTTCGTAGTTCTATGTTTACTGGTAATCGCTGAGTGGTCCCTCGAGGGTAACAAGTGATTTGCGGCCTGCCATGTGACACACCATCAGCCAATCAGAAGAGAGGAAAATGGGATGAAGGATAACAATATGCATTATTATGCTAATGATGAACAGATAGTCTGCCATCAGAACAGTTTTTGTCAGTCCAAAATTAAAATAGTATAAAATAAAAATTGTAGAAACCCTGAATCTCAGGTGGGGTGAAGGAGAAGATCATTCGATCTTTTTGACCATCCCGGGTGCTTCGCGCCCAACCACTCTCCTCTCCTGAATCTCAGGTCATGTAATTATAATATATTCATTATTCATACAATTGTTAAGTTGTCACCTTTCAAAAAAGATAACAATGCACAGGATCTTTAATGTTGCACCAGCGCAGCTTCTGTCATCAAAGGTTTAAAATATTGCCTATGTTCTTTTTGTTAATTGTCATATATATTTTTTTCTTTCAGAGCGAATATTGGAGGATCATGATTCGTTGGTAGAAAACATGGTGATGTGGACGAGAGATTCCAAAAATAAAATCCTGTTCGAAACTCGGTCCGAAAAATATGACTTGTTCAAGAACCCGGAGGTATGATATAGGATTCATCTGGAGACTGACTAAGGTCTCATAAATTTAACTTTTTGATGGTCCGTTACTTGATTCCAATTTATTCATTATTGGGATCTACAGCTAATATTATAAAATTAACAAACTACCTAACCTTAGGCTATATGATCTTACTAACTACTAAATAATAATAATATATCCATTTGTATAGCACCCTCTACAATTAATTCATTTAAATACGCTTCACCCTAATTATTATCCCAGCCATAGGAAGCCACCCCATGCTACAACGGAAGCGTGCACATATTAAGCGTTTATCACAGATATGGTACATCACATGTTTAACCCTTTACCCAACAAAACGGCCAAAAACGCCCAAATAAAGCTTCAACAGCCTAAAATATCTTCGGTCTGTCTCAATAACACCATACAAATATGGATATCATTGGAACCGGTTCATTGACCACATTGTGATGGTTACAGTTATGCCCTGTGCCAATGCATTCTCTTATATATGCGAGTCGACCATAGGTCGCCTCGCATATATAAGAGATTACATTCGCCTAACACTTTTTACCATTTTTTCTTACATTCTTTAACAATTTTATAATTTTTTCTTACATTTTTTAACAATTTTTATAATTTTTTCTTACATTTTTTAACAATTTTTATAATATTTCACGACCATGCACACAGGCATGGGAAACAGGAATTTGACTGCTTTGTCTAACATCACTACAGATTACTTTCATAACTGAATGGGAGAATTTATTCAGTAATCACAAAGTTATGTAAATAGGTCACCTTGCATATATAAGAGAATGCATTGGCCTAACAAATTTTATAAATTTTTTATAATTGTTAAAAAATGTATGAAAAAATTATATAAAATTGTTAAAGAATGTAAGAAAAATTGTTAGGCCAATGCATTCTCTTATATCTGCGAGGCAACCTATGGTCGACTCGCATATATAAGAGAATTAATTGGCACAGGGTCTTTAATGTTGCTCCAGTGCAGCTCCCATTATGTTTATTCAGTAATCACAGAGTTAATGTAACAAAAATGTTGCCAAATTTCCAGAGAAATCAAAGAAATTGATCAGTTTATGCTCAAAAACAGTTTTAATTCTAAATAATCTTGATTCCACTGAAGACAAGGAAATTTAGTGAATTTGATAACCTTAACCTAATTTTTCGGTGGTGACCTGGACGTGTGCCACATGAATAAGATTCTCGTGAAGATAATCGTGACTAATCTAAATCTCATACTTGTTTTCAAACACACCATACACCCAAGCCTGCAAATAGTGTGTCTGTCATTTGCAGAATGAGGTCCCCAGAGGGTGAATTTAGTGACTCTATCCCGCATAGCGGGCTAGCATCACCAAATTCATCCTCTGGAGACCTCATTCTGCTTGGGCCTCATATTCTGGGAAGTATCTATAGTCTCAAATTAAAATTGTTTTTAGTTACGCTTTCCCTTCTGGGAGGTTTCTATATCACTTAATTTGCTGAAGATAAAATGCATAATCGAGGTGCCCAATGGGTGAACATCACAAACTTCAACTGGGGAATTGCAATCTGATCCCATGTCTCCCATAGAAGTTGAGGGCCTAAGCAGAATGAGGTTCCCAGAGGGTGAATTTAGTGATGCTAGCCCGCTATGCAGGATAGCGTCACTAAATTCACCCTCTGGGGACCTCATTCTGCAAATGACAGACACGCTATTTGCCGGCTTGTATACACCTCACACCACAAGAGAGTCACGCTGTTTTTTGTCTGTTATCACCTCATTTCAATCAGCTAGTTAGCTGTAAATAGCCCCATCGATGCCAGGTTACGCTACTCACAAATTTCTGCATGAGTCAGTTAATATTTTTGTTAATTAAAGTTTTAATCATGAGACTGGTGGGTGTAGCGCTTCATATCACATTAGTATGTTGTGTATCAAGGCATTATATAAAATAGGGCAAATTAACTTGAGATAGCTTCATAATCAAGTGTACAGTTATGCCCTAAATAATCGACTCCTTAACCACAGCAGAATTATGAGCTTTCCGATGAATGGCAACAAGCAATATTTCTGACTGAATCCTGAAAAATTACCATTAATTCTGCTGTGGTTTAGGGATTGATTATTTAGGGCATTACTGTATTTGGTGATGAGTTGGAATTTGAGAATAGGTGATTAACCCTGTCATGAAGGAAACTGAGCTGGTGCAGCATTAAATATCATCCTGTGCCAGTGCATTCTCTTATATATGCGAGTCTCCCATAGGGAGGCTCACATATACAAAAGAATGCACTGGCTTACAAGGTCATGGTAAATATTGTTAGACCAATGTATTCTCTTATATATGTGAGGTGCCCTTTGGGAGACTCACATATATAAAAGGCACAGGGTTTTTCCTATGGGAGACTTGCATATATAAGAGAATGCATTGGCACAGGGTTTTTGCTAAATTTCAGGAAGCTCCAGTCATGAAAGGGTTAACCCTTTCAGTGCTAGGGGCCGATCTCATCGGCCCTAATTTACGGTCTGTAAAATCGTCCCTAAAAATTGATTTTTTTTGGGTGTGCTTAAGCATGCAATAGCGAATTTAAAAACAAACTGGATAAAACCTTAGGGTCATGTTATAACTCAAAACAATCACCAATTATTCATAGTAATAATTTTGATGCCCATGAAATACGTAAGATTCCCTGGCACTAAACCTACAAAATAAGTCGGGTAAAGAATATAAGAAAAAATTATTAAAATTGTAAAAAATAATAACAAATGATAAAAAATTGTTAGGCCAATGCATTCTCTTATATATGCGAGGCGACCTATGGTCGACTCGCATATATAAGAGAATACATTGGCACAGGGTATATGGGTTGATACAAAAATCGGACTTGGCACTCAAAGGGTTAAGAAATGAGTAGTTAACCCTTTTGACAACTAGATACTTACTTATTTGTAGTAACCAGATTCCTAATCATTCATTTGTAGCAGTTTTCAGCTTATATGTTCGAATAACTAAATTCAAGCCAAATTACAGCCAAATTTTTAAGTTTTGCTGTTAATAAGTTTATTAATTGTTAAGTTTAGTAATCATATATAATATTAATTATATATAATTGTTAAGTTTAATAAATTGTTAAATTTTAGGGCTTTTCCAATCACCCTTGATTCTCAAATGTTAAGAGAAAATAGTATAATCATGATAATGTATAACATAGTATAATCTTGGTACTGTATAACATAGTATAATCTAGGTACTGTATAACATAGTATAATCTTGGTACTGTATAACATAGTATAATCTTGGTACTGTATAACATAGTATAATCTTGGTACTGTATAACATAGTATAATCTTGGTACTGTATAACATAGTATAATCTTGGTACTGTATAACATAGTATAATCTTGGTACTGTATAACATAGTATAATCTTGGTACTGTATAACATAGTATAATCTTGGTACTGTATAACATAGTATAATCTTGGTACTGTATAACATAGTATAATCTTGGTACTGTATAACATAGTATAATCTTGGTACTGTATAACATACATGTAGTATAATATTGGTACTGTATAACATAGTATAATCTTGGTACTGTATAACATAGTATAATCTTGGTACTGTATAACATAGTATAATCTTGGTACTGTATAACATAGTATAATCTTGGTACTGTATAACATACATGTAGTATAATATTGGTACTGTATAACATAGTATAATCTTGGTACTGTATAACATAGTATAATCTTGGTACTGTATAACATAGTATAATCTTGGTACTGTATAACATAGTATAATCTTGGTACTGTATAACATAGTATAATCTTGGTACTGTATAACATAGTATAATCTTGGTACTGTATAACATAGTATAATCTTGGTACTGTATAACATAGTATAATCTTGGTACTGTATAACATAGTATAATCTTGGTACTGTATAACATAGTATAATCTTGGTACTGTATAACATAGTATAATCTTGGTACTGTATAACATAGTATAATCTTGGTACTGTATAACATAGTATAATCTTGGTACTGTATAACATAGTATAATCTTGGTACTGTATAACATAGTATAATCTTGGTACTGTATAACATAGTATAATCTTGGTACTGTATAACATAGTATAATCTTGGTACTGTATAACATAGTATAATCTTGGTACTGTATAACATAGTATAATCTTGGTACTGTATAACATAGTATAATCTTGGTACTGTATAACATAGTATAATCTTGGTACTGTATAACATAGTATAATCTTGGTACTGTATAACATAGTATAATCTTGGTACTGTATAACATAGTATAATCTTGGTACTGTATAACATAGTATAATCTTGGTACTGTATAACATAGTATAATCTTGGTACTGTATAACATACATGTAGTATAATATTGGTACTGTATAACATAGTATAATCTTGGTACTGTATAACATAGTATAATCTTGGTACTGTATAACATAGTATAATCTTGGTACTGTATAACATAGTATAATCTTGGTACTGTATAACATAGTATAATCTTGGTACTGTATAACATACATGTAGTATAATATTGGTACTGTATAACATAGTATAATCTTGGTACTGTATAACATAGTATAATCTTGGTACTGTATAACATAGTATAATCTTGGTACTGTATAACATAGTATAATCTTGGTACTGTATAACATAGTATAATCTTGGTACTGTATAACATAGTATAATCTTGGTACTGTATAACATAGTATAATCTTGGTACTGTATAACATACATGTAGTATAATATTGGTACTGTATAACATAGTATAATCTTGGTACTGTATAACATAGTATAATCTTGGTACTGTATAACATAGTATAATCTTGGTACTGTATAACATAGTATAATCTTGGTACTGTATAACATACATGTAGTATAATATTGGTACTGTATAACATAGTATAATCTTGGTACTGTATAACATAGTATAATCTTGGTACTGTATAACATAGTATAATCTTGGTACTGTATAACATAGTATAATCTTGGTACTGTATAACATACATGTAGTATAATATTGGTACTGTATAACATAGTATAATCTTGGTACTGTATAACATAGTATAATCTTGGTACTGTATAACATAGTATAATCGTGGTACTGTATAACATAGTATAATCTTGGTACTGTATAACATACATGTAGTATAATATTGGTACTGTATAACATAGTATAATCTTGGTACTGTATAACATAGTATAATCTTGGTACTGTATAACATAGTATAATCTTGGTACTGTATAACATACATGTAGTATAATATTGGTACTGTATAACATAGTATAATCTTGGTACTGTATAACATAGTATAATCTTGGTACTGTATAACATAGTATAATCTTGGTACTGTATAACATAGTATAATCTTGGTACTGTATAACATAGTATAATCTTGGTACTGTATAACATAGTATAATCTTGGTACTGTATAACATAGTATAATCTTGGTACTGTATAACATAGTATAATCTTGGTACTGTATAACATAGTATAATCTTGGTACTGTATAACATAGTATAATCTTGGTACTGTATAACATAGTATAATCTTGGTACTGTATAACATAGTATAATCTTGGTACTGTATAACATAGTATAATCTTGGTACTGTATAACATAGTATAATCTTGGTACTGTATAACATAGTATAATCTTGGTACTGTATAACATAGTATAATCTTGGTACTGTATAACATAGTATAATCTTGGTACTGTATAACATACATGTAGTATAATATTGGTACTGTATAACATAGTATAATCTTGGTACTGTATAACATAGTATAATCTTGGTACTGTATAACATAGTATAATCTTGGTACTGTATAACATAGTATAATCTTGGTACTGTATAACATACATGCAGTATAATATTGGTACTGTATAACATAGTATAATCTTGGTACTGTATAACATAGTATAATCTTGGTACTGTATAACATAGTATAATCTTGGTACTGTATAACATAGTATAATCTTGGTACTGTATAACATACATGTAGTATAATATTGGTACTGTATAACATAGTATAATCTTGGTACTGTATAACATAGTATAATCTTGGTACTGTATAACATAGTATAATCGTGGTACTGTATAACATAGTATAATCTTGGTACTGTATAACATACATGTAGTATAATATTGGTACTGTATAACATAGTATAATCTTGGTACTGTATAACATAGTATAATCTTGGTACTGTATAACATAGTATAATCTTGGTACTGTATAACATAGTATAATCTTGGTACTGTATAACATACATGTAGTATAATATTGGTACTGTATAACATAGTATAATCTTGGTACTGTATAACATAGTATAATCTTGGTACTGTATAACATAGTATAATCTTGGTACTGTATAACATAGTATAATCTTGGTACTGTATAACATAGTATAATCTTGGTACTGTATAACATAGTATAATCTTGGTACTGTATAACATAGTATAATCTTGGTACTGTATAACATAGTATAATCTTGGTACTGTATAACATAGTATAATCTTGGTACTGTATAACATAGTATAATCTTGGTACTGTATAACATAGTATAATCTTGGTACTGTATAACATAGTATAATCTTGGTACTGTATAACATAGTATAATCGTGGTACTGTATAACATAGTATAATCTTGGTACTGTATAACATAGTATAATCTTGGTACTGTATAATCTTGGTACTGTATAACATAGTATAATCTTGGTACTGTATAACATAGTATAATCTTGGTACTGTATAACATAGTATAATCTTGGTACTGTATAACATAGTATAATCTTGGTACTGTATAACATAGTATAATCTTGGTACTGTATAACATAGTATAATCTTGGTACTGTATAACATAGTATAATCGTGGTACTGTATAACATAGTATAATCTTGGTACTGTATAACATAGTATAATCGTGGTACTGTATAACATAGTATAATCTTGGTACTGTATAACATAGTATAATCGTGGTACTGTATAATCAATTTCTTCAGCTGACTCAGCTGGCTGACTGGGAATATATCTTAAATCCTTTTGTTTTGTAGAAGTATTTACTGCTAGGATCATCTTCAGAGAAAGGTGCTTCGTTAGATCCCAAACAACGGCAGAAACTTCTCGAGGTGAGCATTTAATTATACCACAGAACGTCATGAGAATTTTGTTAACCCTTTCATGACGAGACCTGAGCTGGTGCAGCATTAAAGACTGTGCCAGTGCATTCTCTTATATATATGAGTCTCCAAGAAGGAGCCTCGCATATATAAGAGAATGCACTGGCTTACAATGTCAAGGTAAATATTGTTAGGCCAATGTATTCTCTTATATATGCAAGGCTCCCTATGTGAGACTCGCATATATACGAGAATGCATCAGTCATCAGTGCATTGTTCTGTCTGTCTGGGGCTCCATAAAGGATTATTAAAAATATGTCTTTAAATTAATTTCCTTCTATGAAATATTTTATTTTTATTTTCCCAAAATCCACCATCACTGCATCCATTTGTTTCCAAAGTACATTTCAACATACAATCATCTGGATCCATCAGTTATATAATCTAGTGTGGAAATAAATATCGTCTGATGCCTGCGATTCTATAAATCATTGTTAAATTGTTAAATTGCCGATAACTCTAAGAGATATTACGCACCTTCTGTGATTGGACAGTTGATAAATTCCATTTTGAATAGTTAATCATATTCACAAATCTGCTTACGTCTGCTTTCTTCATTAGAGATCTATTATTTGATAAAGGATAGAGAGAATTCAATACATGAGTTATTACAAAGAATTATTTGAGATAGAAAGAGACACGGATTTCTTGTAAGAGTTGATAAAATCAAACTTGAAAGGTTCACTATAAAACACAACATTCACAAAATTGGTTACATCTGAATTGTTCTTTAGAGATCTATCATTTATTTAATAAAGCTCACAATATCATTATGAGTTACATAGAATATACAGCAGACATGGGTCTCATGTAACAGTTGATCAAATCAGATTTGAAAGGTTCACTATAAAACTCCATTTACAATTTGGTTGTGTCTGAATTGTCCATTAGTGATTTATCACTGTTAGGGCCCAGGACCATATGAGTTATTACAAATAACATCTTAGACAGATGAAAACATAATTTTCTTGTAATTTCTTTTTAAGCAATGACTTTGACCTTAGATGGTGATCTGTCTGACTTGAGAAAAATCTTGGCAATTGTACGTTCTGAGTGAAAAAATATCATGTTTTTATCTTGACAAGTGATTTCCTCTTATATAATCCTGAATGAACCATAGTTCGTAGAAATAAACAGGACTTAACTCCCTTTATAGCCTAAAGGGAAATTTAATCTTGAAAATACTCGAAGTTTTGGAACTTTAATATGGAATTTTATCATTGGATATCTGTATTTATTATATGCTAAGCTATCAAATAGTAGTATTTTTGCATCAGATAAAATCTTATCTGTCTAGTGAGATATCGATATCTCACTCGCAAATATCCGCGCTAAAATTAAAAGTGATTCTGTTTCTTTGTGGAAGACTAAAAGTCCCCGAGTGTTCAGGTTGAAAACATTGTTATATGTGATCAATTAAATGTTTCTGTTAAACATACTGATGTTAACCTCTTTATCCCCTCAACCAATCTGTCTGAAAAATGGAACTATTTCATATGCACAAGCTCACTACCATGGCTGTGCTTGGGTATACAAATTTGTAGTTTTTAGTCTTCTTTGGGGTTGATCCGTGGGTCAACTCAGCTGAGCATATAATAAACAGAATATCTACACTCTTTGGTTGGATATGGTAATTATCTCATGATTGATGACAAAAACAAAATGAATTTAAACTCGTGGCAGAGCCACTCGTGGAAATAAACAGAACATCTAGCAGAGCCACTCGTGGAAATTCATTATTTTTTTTGTCATCACTCATGAGATAATTCCCATATCCAACCAAAGTGCAGATATTCTCTATGGATCATGCAAGTTATATGCGAGTAAAGACACTACGTAAATTCAAATTTGAGTGCGGTCACGCCGGTCAGCTTTAATCTCTAGATGTCTGCTTTTTTGCAGGAGTTCTTCACGGGTAACGGCTTCCGAGTGCCGGAGGTTGAGGGTGTACTCTATTTGAAGGCCGAGGGCAAGAAAGCATGGAAGAAGTACTTCTGTGTACTCCGGGCATCTGGACTGTACTTCAATCCTAAAGGCAAGATTAGTAAGGTGAGTGGATAGGATATAGAGGATCTACAACTCGTCCCCAGTTTATAGCGGAATTTACAAAACAAGTCCAGTAAATTAGGTATGGACCGAGCCTTTTGCGAGGTCCATACATAATTTACTGGACGAGTTTTGTCATTTCTGCTATCAACTTGGGACGAGTTGTAGATTCTATTTATTACATGATCCAAAACCTCGACAAAACATACTTACATCAACAAATTGGACTCGAAACTAACATTGGCTTCTATATGGCATTCGATGATGTTTCACGTAACTATGCGTTGTTTGCCCATGTAAAGAAATAGTCCCAGATAAATAAAGACTGTTTGGCATATTTAATGGCATATATTTAATGACATAACTTTTCAATATCTTCATTCATTATAGTTTGTTGGAAAAATATTGGAAAAATATTATTTTGAGACATAGCGTACGGAATGTAAACAAACGACAAACTGGAAGTCAAAGGTCACATGGCACTATTTCCTGTTATTAAACAAACATTAGACAAACGTTTAATATCAAATTTATAAAATGGGTTTATTGAATGAAATGAGTGTAGGATCATGTAATAAATTAGCTTCCCAACTCCCATGAAACAATATGCACATAAAGATGGGGTTCAATAATCAGAATCATTGAGTAATGGTCTACCACCATGTATCATATAATCATTAAGTAATGGTCTACCACCATGTATCATATAATCATTAAGTAATGGTCTACCACCATGAATCATATATCCAGGTCAAATACCTCCACTCCAGATAAAAGTTAAAATTATCTACATTATGAAGCCCTGAAATGAGCTAAAAGTCAGACCGATTTTCAACCTTTATCTGAGTTGAAGTTGTGCCACATTAATCGATACATGGCCATTTGTTCAAGCATAGTGAGCCAATGAACTCTCATACTGAGCTAATGAACACTCATACTAAGCTAATGAACACTCATATTAAGCCAATGAACACTCATATTAAGCCAATGAACACCCATATTGAGCCAATGAACACCCATATTGAGCCAATGAACACTCTTACTTTGCTTGTGCTTCCATAAATCTGATAAATATATTAACTCTCTTTCAGTCTCCGTCTAATATATTAACTCTCTTTCAGTCTCCGTCTAATATATTAACTCTCTTTCAGTCTCCGTCTGATAAATATATTAACTCTCTTGCAGTCTCCATCTGATAAATATATTAACTCTCTTGCAGTCTCCGTCTGATAAATATATTAACTCTCTTGCAGTCTCCGTCTGATAAATATATTAACTCTCTTTCAGTCTCCGTCTGATAAATATATTAACTCTCTTGCAGTCTCCATCTGATAAATATATTAACTCTCTTGCAGTCTCCGTCTGATAAATATATTAACTCTCTTGCAGTCTCCGTCTAATATATTAACTCTCTTGCAGTCTCCGTCTGATAAATATATTAACTCTCTTGCAGTCTCCATCTGATAAATATATTAACTCTCTTTCAGTCTCCGTCTTATTAATATATTAACTCTCTTGATATAATGTGCCTCTCCGATCGATACATATTACATTAAAGGTGGGTAACTCTATTATTAACTCTCTTGCAGTCTCCGTCTGATAAATACATTAAGGTGGGTAACTCTATTATTAACTCTCTTTCAGTCTCCGAAGGATTTGAGTTGCTTGGCACAGTTTGATTTCGTCGACATTTATCACGGACTGTCATGGAAGAAAAAGTTCAACGCTCCCACAGACTACGGATTCGCATTAAAGGTGGGTAACTCTATTATGTTACAGACTACGGATTTTCACATTAAAGGTGGGTAACTCTATCCCGTTGATACTTAGAATTTACCACTCACAAAATGGTGAATTTACATTAAAGGTGGGTAACTCTATTATGTTGATACTTGGAGCTTAATGGTTACAAACAACTAACTATTTTCCATAGGCACATTCGTTAACTGTAATTCCCGCCGGCGATGGTTTAGCCTATTTGAACTTCAAGGTCCATTTTCCCTTAGAACGTCATCCGATGCACCATTCGGTGACAACAAACGCACCCTTCACAGTATATTTTTAAAACTAAAATCTTGCATTTCCACAACTACCCCATTTACTGCACACAAATTAGCAGCATAAAAACACCCAGACCCCTTCCATACAAGCCAGCAAATAGCGTGGATATCATCTACAGAATGAGGTCCCCAGAGGGTGAATTTAGTGACGCTATCCCGCATAGCGGGCTAGCATCACTAAATTCACCCTCTGGGGACCTCTGCTTAGGCCTCATCTTCTGGGAAGTATCTATTGTATCAAATTAACATTGTTTTTAGTTACATTTCCCTTTTGGGAAGTTTCTATATCCCCTAACTTGCAGAAGATAAAATACATAATCGAGGTGCCCAATGGGTGATCATCACCAACTTCAAATCGGGAACTTCAATCTGATCCTAGGTCTGCCATAGCAGTTGAGGGCCTAAGCAGAATGAGGTCCCCAGAGGGTGAATTTAGTGATGCTAGCCCGCTATGCGGGATAGTGTCACTAAATTCACCCTCTGGGGACCTCATTCTGCAAATGACAACCACACTATTTGCAGGCTTGCTTCCATAAATTACGTTTGCTATGATTTTCTCTCAAAGATAATCAACCAACCAGCAGCCAGAATTGTTTTTTATGCTGACTCACTACACAAATACAAGAAGCGTAACTCTATATAATTAGATGCTTGTAAACTTAATGCTCACATAAGCAATGGATCAAGAAGTGTAACTCTATATAATTAGATACCTGTAAACTTAATGCTCACATAAGAAGTGTAACTCTATATAATTAGATGCTTGTAAACTTAATGCTCACATAAGAAGTGTAACTCTATATAATTAGATGCTTGTAAACTTAATGCTCACATAAGAAGCGTAACTCTATATAATTAGATGCTTGTAAACTTAATGCTCACATAAGCAATGGATCAAGAAGCGTAACTCTATATAATTAGATACCTGTAAACTTAATGCTCACATAAGAAGCGTAACTCTATATAATTAGATGCTTGTAAACTTAATGCTCACATAAGCAATGGATCAAGAAGCGTAACTCTATATAATTAGATACCTGTAAATTTAATGCTCACATAAGAAGTGTAACTCTATATAATTAGATGCCTGTAAACTTAATGCTCACACAAGCAATGGATTTGCATTAAAGATAGATCCAGACTTGAATTAAAGATGGGTAACTCTATTATTTTAGAAATTTTACTTCCACAGGCCATGAATTCTATTTGTTTTATTAGAAAAATGTCGTAATTAAGAAACAATAGGCCCCAATAATAAAATTGCCAGACTTACATCAAAATATTATTCTAAAGTGCTAATTATTTATTTGACTTCTTCTAATTTTGCCACCTTTTATTTATTTTTCATGTTATTTTGTTTTGCTTCCAGCACCCACAGATCCAGAGGAAGACGAAACACATACATTATTTATGCGCTGAAAACAAAGCTTCTCTTGATATGTGGATCATGGGCATCAGAATAGCTAAGGTAAATTAACTAAAGAATTATCTCCTTAAGGGAGCCCCATACAAAAGTGAGCAGATGACACACATGTTTCCCTCTATGTGGGCCTCACTATGTGGATCATGGGCATCATTATAGCTAAGGTAAAGTAACTAAAGAATTATCTCCTTCAGGAAGCCCCATACCAAAGTGAGCAGATGACACACGTGTTTCCCTCTATGTGGGCCTCACTATGGGGATCATGGGCATCAGAATAGCTAAGGTAAAGTAACTAAAGAATTATCTCCTTCAGGGAGCCCCATACAAAAGTGAGCAGATGACACCAAGCCTGGATATAATTTTTTTTGAGTGTCTGACAAAATGACAGGCACCAAAGATTCGGCGTCTGACATTTGAAAAGTGTGTCTGTCATTTACCTGGTATCAATAAATAGCAGCAATTAGTTGTTTTTTTAGCCCATTCCAATGCACAAATTAGATTCATTGATGTACCATGTTATGAATTATGGTGTTTTACATCACTTTTAGCTGAAGCTCATATTATCATGTCATAATGTGACAGGGGTGCAAAGTCAGACAAGGCTGTCATTTACAGTATGTCTCTGCTGAATTCTTTTCCAGTTTCAAAAATACTATTACATTATTAGGCAGTGGTTACCAAGGCCCTGTTTCTTCTCAGTATGTTAGCCCATGGCCCCATGCCTAAGTCAATAGACAAGAACTGACACGTCACACATGTATGACCGGATCGGAAGTTGTCCGATATAGTAGCGCAAAATAGTCCGCAGAAAAATTCCTATGCCGTGCTTCCCCCAAGTAAACACGAGCACATGTTTCAAAACGCGGCGATTTAAAAACTACCCAGTATGAATTTTTTCGGAATTTCTTCCGCTAAATATCCAACTAACACCCTTAACTTGTGGAATATATTACACTTGTGCTGATTTAACTTGTGACATCTCCGTGTATCTTACGTCAAACGAGAAAAACACGACGAAGTGTATTTCTTGGTTGGAGTTTCCCCCCAGTGGCAGCCATTTTTTCTGGGTTTTTCACGTTCTAAAAATAGAAAGTCGTAAATAGTGCGGACGTGAAGGCAGCGATAATTCGCAGTTTGCGATCAATCATCAATCGCGGACAATTTAGGTTAGAGGTTGCATTAAAATTACATTTATAGGTCCTGTATACAGAACGGATCATTAACATGTTTTCGGTAAAACGCGTTGTATTGGTGGGGGGATTTTATATTTAGTGCACAGTAGTGGTAATTGAATGTCTTTGCCGCGGATAATACATCTACATGTTGTTTTCCCCTTAATTATATATTTTTTGTGAAGATAATGGGCGCCGGACAAACTGACGGGCGATAATAAGGCGGCGCCGGTCATCGGTGTATTTGGCTCGGTCAATGACCGTGTCCGACCTCTTATATCCAGGCTTGGATGACACACATGTTTCCCTCTATGTGGGCCTCACTATGTGGATCATGGGCATCAGAATAGCTGAGGTAAAGTAACTAAAGAATTATCTCCTTCAGGGAGCCCCATACAAAGGTTTTCTTTTCTCTTCAGAAAACCAACGATATTTAATAAGATAAGATAACTTTATTGCAATATAGACATCCAAATGTGGACAGGTTGCAGAAATACATGTACATAAAGACATTGAAACATGAAATAAGATAACACAAAAATACACATATATACACAAGATAGATATGAACCTCAATATATAAGCAAGAACTGCAACATACACTTTCATGACGGGAGCTGCGCTGGTGCAGCAATAAAGATCCTGGGCCTGTGCATTCTCTTATATATGCAAGTCTCCCATCGGTAGCCTCGCATATATAAGAGAATGCACTGGCTTATATGGTCAAATTAAATATTGTTAGGTCAATGTATTCTCTTATATATGCAAGTCTCCCATCGGTAGCCTCGCATATATGCAAGAATGCACTGGCTTATATGGTCAAATTAAATATTGTTAGGTCAATGTATTCTCTTATATATGCAAGTCTCCAATCGGTAGCCTCGCATATATGCAAGAATGCACTGGCTTATATGGTCAAATTAAATATTGTTAGGTCAATGTATTCTCTTATATATGCAAGTCTCCCATCGGTAGCCTCGCATATATGCAAGAATGCACTGGCTTATATGGTCAAATTAAATATTGTTAGGTCAATGTATTCTCTTATATATGCAAGTCTCCCATCGGTAGCCTCGCATATATGCAAGAATGCACTGGCTTATATGGTCAAATTAAATATTGTTAGGTCAATGTATTCTCTTATATATGCGAGGCTCCCTATGGGAGACTTGCATATATAAGAGAATTTATTGGCACAAGGTTTTTTAGCAAAATTTCAGGAAACTGTCATGAAAGAGGTAAAGTACTGAGTCACTGGTAGATGGAAGGATTCATGTTGTGTACAATTTTCTCTGCTTTTTCATTTCAGTGCGGCAAAAACCTGTATAACAACTATAAAAATATGTGTCAGGAGATCAAAGAGTGGGACACGCGGGATTGTTCCACAAATGTCATACCTGTGAATGGTGACCACCCAGAATTCGGCAAAAATCTCCAAGACAGTCGTTTCTCAGTTCCTGAACCTGGAGCGCGACATTCTATAGTTTGTGTTTCTAGTCCTGCTCTCGTACGTAACAGTACTGCGAGCGATGATCTGGATGATATTGACTGTTTGGAGGTGACACCTGTGCCACATCGGAAGTCGTCGCTGACCAATCAGTTGTTAGTCGAATCTCCACAAAAAACTCCTGTCAAACGTGTTTCGTTTAGTGCTACTCCGTGTATTATTAACGCTGATTCTGTTGATGACCTCGTGAAAGCGCGGCATCGTGACTCTATAACAAGTGCTTCTACTGATTCGAGTGAAGACTCGACTTCCAGCGGTGAATCCAAATATGGCGTATCTTCCAGAAGTAAAATGAAGGCGAAACTTCCTGTAACCACGGGAACCACTCGGCATATATCCGATATGTGTCAAATTACCGGGAATTCTGCGATATATGAAAATGTGTTCTTAGAGCAAGAGGAAACGGCACCGAAAACTCACGTCCGACAGTTATCGAATGGTGATAAAGCCGTCGAGCGCCGGAAATCTGCTCCAGCGTATCATTCTGGTGAGCGGCCAGCATCACGAGCCGAAAGAAAAAGTTCTGATGGAGTTTATTGTCGAGATGGGAGAACTTTATCAAACTTATATCCTGTACCACAGTCGCCACAACCAGAAAAACACATCAATCGGCCAAATTCACCGATACCACAAGCTAGTCGATCGCCAAGGTCATCTGTGGAAAGAAGTCCGCCTACGACACCGCAAACGAATGTCGAACATGATGATTATCCAACCAGCGAGCAAATATATTCATCAATATCTCCAAAAATATTGGGCGGGCCTGAAATCAATTCAGCTCCGCCCCCTCCGCCTGTTCCACCGAAGCCAGCAAATCCATCTCAAAATGTTCACCAGGTGGCCGACGTCAACACAGAAACATCATTGCAATCAACTAATGGGCATGCACAGCCAATCTACGACCAGATTTCTCATAAAATAATTCAGCCCGCACAATCGAGGCCGGTGTCTGTACCACCAGCGTTGCTACCACCGATGCCGCCGGCGCCACCTGCTTCAAGGTCAAGTGATCTGTCTCTAAACGGGGATTTCCCGCCACCTCCTGTCATGGCATCGCATCCTCCACCTCCTCCTGTCACTCCAATTCATCCGCCTCCACCGCCACCCACAACAACAATGCCGTCTGCTCCAAAACAATCTCCAGCAGTACCATCGCCACCAAAACAATCTTCAGTACCAACACCGCCAAAACACTCTGCACCACTTCCACCAATGCTGAAACAACAACAACAGCAGCAGCAGATGAAATCAGTTCCCATGGCGACCAAACCAGGGCCGATAACTGTGCCACCGGTCCCACAGCAGTCTGAATCACAACAGCCAAGGCCACAATCTGCTCATCTACGCAAACATTCTCGATCGGGGAGCGACAAGGGACCAATCGCGATTCCTCCTCCAATGGCACCGCTGATGTCACCGACGTCAATATACCCGCCAAGTTTTGGAGATAATTACGATGGTGGTGTCCTGGTGCATCGAAATCTGTGCGCGTCACCTGTTAACATCCATCCGGCGATGATGACGAATCAAAACGAAGGCATTTATGGAGGACATCATCAACATCATGTCATTCAGCCAATTGCTGCAATATCTCCACACGAACAATCAAGACAATCTCATGTGCGAAGCGCGTCAAACGGATCTCACAATAACCGACTTCCGCAGCAGTCGCATGCGCGAAGCTCGTCAAGTGGATCGCAGGATATATATAAACAACAACAACATAATAGTGCGATACCTAGCAATCATTCTTATCCAGTTATGGACATCGGTGCATCATCTTCGTCACAAGGCTTGCCGTTTTTAATCGAACTTTCTCACAGGTCAGACAAAGGTCATCACCCTAATTGGAACTCTGCTCCAATTGGTCAATCTCATCCGTGTGGACAGGATGTCGGCAATCAAATTTATAATAGTGCTCCCTCGAACAATGGACATATGAAGTTGCCGCCGCCACCAGTGGCAGCAAAGCCATGTTCAACGTCACCAAACTGTAAAAAACCCGCACCTCCACCGTTGCCAAAGCGGAGTGAAAATACAAAACTTACTGGGGAAGTTTCTCCGACGATACATGGTGACTCGTCACAGAGTAATATTTATGAGAACTCGCGGGACGGCCCGACGATACATGGTGACTCGTCACAGAGTAATATTTATGAGAACTCGCGGGACGGCGGTAATCATATGTTAGACATTGACAATTTGCCGCCACCCCCACCAGAGTTTTTAGAAGGACTTGCGAATCCACTGGGCCAATCAGAGCCAGTTGGTGCTATGCCGAGACGAGCGAAGCCGCCGCCCCCTCCACCAAAGCGGAGTAGTACGACGCACCTATCTCAGCACTAATTGTTATGTCAAATCGTGTAAATCGTTTGTCAGTCTCTCTCACTCGGGCCTCAAGAAATGCTGATCAAATTATATTAAATCCATTGACGTTATTCTGCTGTTCTAACTGACAACCGTATATATTTTAAAGGGGTACTCTACACTAAATCAGTCCATTTATGGGACCATCTCCGTTTATACTCAACGGAATATATGCAACAAATGAATGAATTTTGAGCCATGAATTAGTGCAGAACACATTCATTCACCCACATTCAATGGCACTATACAAATAGCAAGGTAATGATAATGAAAATGAATTTATGACTGGAGTCATGACTGGAGTCATACATTAATTTTGGTTATAATTACCATGTTATTTGTATAGTTCATACGGTGGTAAATGAGTGTATTTTGCACTAATCCATGGTTCAAATTCATTCATTTGTTGCATATCTTCTTTTGATGTTGTGTTTATACAGTAATGCCCTAAATAATCGACTCCTTAACCACAACATAATTATGGGTAACTTTTCAGGATTTAGTCGGAAATATGGCTTGTTGTCATTCATCAGAAGCCATCAGTGACAGCTTTCCGATGAATGGCAACAAGCCATATTTCCGACTAAATCCTGAAAAATTACCCATAATTCATTGTTGGTCTACAAGCCTGAAACACAATATATTAAATAACTCAGAAATTTCTGTCTTGGCCGGTTCTCCAAGTTTGGCACAATTAATATTCTGAAATCTTATCTAGTTTTGAAATTTGAGAAAAATCGCGGTCTGGAAAAATCAACTTGTTTTGGCTGATGTCTGGAAAGTCATATTGTTCCCTCAATGAGATGTATTAACTCTGAATTAATGTATGATTTTCATCATAAAGCAATCGATTGTTGATATAAATTGATTCTTCGCACATTTATATGAGATTCCAGTGAGACACAGAGGTGTTGGTTAGTTGAAACAGGAAGAATAGGTTTAAAAGAATATATCGGTTGCGGTTTGTTTTTTAAATAAAACTGAAAAAGACCGAGAAACCATAAAACTGCACAACACTACTTCACACATTTATATGAGATCCGAGTGAGACGTGAGCTGCAAACCAAAAGGTTCTATTGATCATGAGTTGATTATATATTATTTACAAGCCATCCATACTATTCTAGTCAGATTTTATTCGTTTTAATTGTTTTTACCAATTCTTACATTTCACCTGACGTGAAGAACCCATTCTCAACTTACGCACATTTTTGTTTTGTTTACAAAGAAGGATTGAGCTCAAACCTGCTAGTTTAATATAACAGGGAAATGCAATTTTGCACATATTTTGACCACGCAATGTCAATCATCCAGATATTATTCCTGACAGGTCTATATACTGGCTTATAATGGCCTCTATACTGGGCCCCAATCATCCAGATATTATTCCTCACAGGTCTATATACTGGCTTCGACAATTTTGTCTTTGACAAATGCAATTTACGTTCGAGCTTTTTTTTTTATTCTGTTCAGAACAGTTTTGTTTCATGTCTCAAGAATTGATTAAACCACTTAATATGTTTACCCTTTCATGACTGGAGCTTCTTAAATTTTGTGAAAACCCTGTGCCAATGCATTATCTTATATTTGCGAGTCTCCCATAGGCAGCCTCACATATATAACAATACATTGGCCTAACAATATTCACCTTGACTTGTTAAGCCAGTGCATTCTCTTATATATGCGATGCATATATGAGGATGCACTGGCACAGGATCTTTAATGCTGCACCAGCACAGCTTCCATCATGAAAGGGTTAAATTCTTTCCCCTACACAAAAGCTTTGACTTGATCCAGCTTAAAAGCAACCTATAATTTTAAAACCTGTCGTTTACTCGCTTGTCACAGTCCTATGACCGAAATAAGCCGATAATTAAACAGAATTATCCTTTTATGTGATGACAATACCTATTCTTGCACCTGTTACCTGACTTCTGCATAACAGAAACTCACTTAACCCTTTGAGTGCCAGGGGCCGATCTCATCGGCCCTAATTTATGGTGTGTAAAATCGGCCCTGGGTTGAATTTTTTTTGGTATGCTTAAGCATGCTATAGCGAATTTAAAAACAAACTGGATAAAATCTTAGGGGCATGTTATAACTCAAAACTATCACCAAGTATTCATAGTAATAATTTTGATGCCCATGAAAAACATGAGATTCCCTGGCACTAAACCTACAAAAATAAGTCTGTTAAAGAATATAAGAAAAAATTATTAAAATTGTAAAAAATGATGAAAAATTGTTAGGCCAATGCATTCTCTTATATATGCGAGGCGACCTATGGTCGACTCGCATATATAAGAGAATGCATTGGCACAGGGTATATGGGTTGATACAAAAATCGACCTGGCACTCAAAGGGTTAAAGGCATATTGCTTAATTCAGTGTTTAAAACATTCAGTGCTCATGAAGTTTGTCGACCTGAACATTGTATAAATCTCATATTAACCAAAAAATCTAAATATAGGTTGCAGCATTTCAGAAATATGAACAATACGCATATATAACTAATTTATTGTAAATTTGGTCAAAAATACGAAAATTATAGGTTGTTTTTAATCTTAATAATCCAACAATTCCATATACTCTTATTTTTCTAGCCTTTTCTTGCATTTCCACATTGAAATCTCTTTTGCAATAAACATTTCTCTCTCAAAATCTTTTTAGGAACAAACACCAATGTGAATTTCATCTCACACGTCTAATTTCACTGCCATGGCTCGATTTATTGGATGAAATGAATCGATCGATATATTATATGCTCATTTGTTTACTATCAACAAATTTTACACGTCACATCTCACATCTACTGCTCAGCTTTTATAAGATTCACAGCTCACTCATATGTCTTACAAGAAATGCTCTGACTACAGGTTCAGGGGTTAAACAACCCCCCTCGATCACATGACATACATAGACGTGCTTACAACAAGGCAGTGTCTCCACCCACCCTCCAAAAATAATTTTAAAAAAACGTCAAATTTTAGAGTTTTTTTTTCTCATACCAAGAATACTGGGAAATTAGAATAAATATATTCTTGGAATATTTGACTTTTGTAGGGGAGGGTGCATATTTGGGGAATAGAAAATTTGATATATTAGTTCCATGGATAAAGTCGCAGAGAAAGAGTGGAAAAAGTAATTATCTTTATCACAAAAATGGACTTAGTTTTTCTAACACTTACTATTTTGAACATTTCGATCATGTTGTGTTAGATAAATGAAGGCCTGGTCTATGTGTCCTAAGTAAGGGTTAGAGCACAAGAATTGTTCTTTACCAGAATCGATCGAATCAAGAACGAGATTTATACTGGTAAAGAACTTTTCGCGTGCTCTGACCGACATAGAGCACAATCAACTGGAAATGTGCAATTGAGCGTGTTTTGACCACGACGCACAATCCATGTGCTGGCCGTGATTGGACACAATAGCCGGTTAGCAATGCCCAACAACGTGATTAACATGCACTGATCGACGTTGAATGAGAATAGCTATGCCCGAGACAATACGGACAGGTCCCACTTTAAAGCACCCATGAGATTTGTCTGTTATGAGTTGCGTGTGCCTAACAATGGGATAATCACTGAACTATTCCCTCGCCAGCCTTGGGAATTGGTGTGCTTTACCAAAAAATCAGGGAACGATTGTAACAATGGGATTGTGCTCTAAATATACTTATTTGAAGGTTTCCACTACCCAAAAGTTATAAATGACATGTACGAAATAATGTTCGAAAATCCGACACTCAAAATGGTATCCATGCTAAACAAAAAGGCTATGGATGGTTTGGAAGTAGTTAGAATGCTCTTTAATGTAGTAATTTCACCCATAAAGAGCCCCAGACAAACATGAGCAGACGACACTCTCCTATATGCTTCTATATATGTGTGGGGCTCCCTGCAGGGTAATGGATGTTTTTTATTTTATGTCCTAAAAATTGTAAGAAACATTTATTTAAAAAACATGATTGTTAGGCCAAAAAAAAAAAGTGGTTTGGTTCTCGGGCAATTTTTTTTTCAAATCAATGAGGGAGGGAGGGTTTTATTTTTATTTTTTATTTTTTTCTGCGCATAGTAAGCATGGACAAAGATACCTTCCTCTGTCTAGTAATAACCAGAAAGGTAGAGGGAACTGTTATGCATATAAACTCATTTAGTCTTATATCAAAATGACATTGTACTACCAGTGTATGACTGGGATTACCTAACAATATATACTGCCCCTGACATTAACTACTGTTATTGTTGTCTAAAAACTGATACCTCCCCATTCTAATATGTGATCCTGAATTTAGTCCTGTGCCTTTCAATTGTATAAAGTTACAATTAGTGTAAGTTGTTCACAATGACTAATTGTAAGAAGAGCATGAGGATCAGCTAATTATTTTCTTAATTGCAGTCATCTACTTCATGTTGTAAGCCTGCAAGTCACTTTTTAACACATTACATGTTAGAGCTCAATGCACACTAATATTCAACACATATCTGCTATGGACATGTTGATAAAATACTTTTTTTTTCCAATTTTTTTCCAATTTTTTTTTCTCGTAAGTTTTTTTGTCATAACATCAGGCATTGCAATAAAAAGGCCTAATGCGGCCCTTTTTATTCAATGCGGCGGGGCCTGAGAACCAAAACCTTTTTTTTTTTTGGCCTTAGGCCAATGCATTCTCTTATATATGCGAGACGACCTATACTCGCATATATAAGAGAATGCATTGGCACAGGGTAAAAAAAATCCCGACTTAATTAGAATTGCTGTTTGACATGTGAATGAGCTGTATTTCTTTAGTAATTTTACTTTATAGTTCTATATATAGAGGATATGAAATGAGTGTTTCTCTCATATGATATTTATGAAACGAGTCTAAGAATTTTCAGTTTTCTCGAGCCTCCGGCGAGAGAAACCTGAAAATTCGTGACGATTTTCATAAAAATCATATGAGAGAAACACGAATTACATATTCTATTTATCATATGACACCTATAAATTGATTATGATGTCCAAAATGCACACAAATCACTAAATAGCTATATGACATCGGCAGCAAAAGGTTAATGTGACGTCACTTCATTGCACCGGAAGCCCAATTGCACCTGGTGAACTAGCAGAAATAATATGCACGCGAAGATATAGTGCGCTATTCTGTTCTCAGTTTGTGACATTATATCGTATGTTTATTAGATAAATACGAATTACATATTCTATTTATCGTATAACAATGTCCAAAACTATATATTTCAAGATTATAATTGCGAGAATTTCACCTGCATTTAGTTAGAGATGCGGCTCGGCCCAGGCTGCCATTCAGCCAATCAGAACACACTTTTTGTCAACAAACCAATCAAATTATCGGAAGGTGATATGAACTAGTAGTTCATATGAAATTGATTTATGACATAGTAAACGACGTAAATAATGATGAGTCATATGATAAAATGTCTTACAAATCAATGGAATTCCGCGATGAGATATTTACTCAATGCAAACCATTATCGACATCATTTTAGTCTATTGACGATTTATATTTGTTTGCATACCGTGGTGAGTCGGAAGCCAGCTCATCGAATCTCAATCATTTTTCATCAGCATTTAGAAAGAGAACATCCCTACAATTCAAGAATAGACTATTCCAATGTATACATTTAGAACTGAATGGGGGAATCCATTCTGGAATCAAAGGGGTTAAGCTGTGATTGGTTTACTAAGCTCAGAACCGATGATTATTTTACCCACAAAACATGACGTTCTGTAGCTCTTAAGTAAAGCATGGCAAAAAACTGTCTCGGGTTCATCGACATATCATCTATAACCATCATTATGTATGTTGTTCATGTTAACATATGACTCGGACACATCATTTTATATGTTGTTCATGTTAATATATGACTCGGACATTTTTATATGAGAATTTGTAGTTTAGTAATAACTCGCACGAAGAACCATTTAAAAGAAAACAGTCAGTAGTATAAGGCCATGGTAAATTAAATTTATGTTCAGCTTCAATTAAATGCAAAATGCGGTGATTTTTTTATTATAATTATTCTCTTAAGTTACTTTTTTGTACAATGTAATTATAATATAACTATTAACATTCATTTTATGTGAATGAAGCATCTGTCTAGGGACAAAGAGTGAATGTTCCGATCTGAATTTTCACATTATGCCAATTATTAATAAAATTTATTATTTTCTGCCAAAAAAAAGAAAGAAGGAAATGCGGAGATTGACGCTAATCATAAAATTAATTAACTATGGCCTAAGTGGATTAATGGGTATTAATCTCACCATTCTACATGACTAACACTTTACGCATTAATCAGGTCTCGTACATCATAAATTCCACTATTCTAGTTCTATCCAGACGATATCAATCCACTCAAGACCTATGTTTTACCCTGTGCCAATGCATTCTCTTATATATGCGAGTCAACCATAGGTCGCCTCGCATATATAAGAGAATGCATTGGCCTAACAATTTTTTACAATTTTAATAAATTTTTCTTGTATTCTTTAACAATTTTATAATTTCACCCATACAGAGCCCCAGACAAACATGAGCAGACGACACTCTTCTATATGCTTCTATATATGTGTGGGGCTCCATCAGCAGCTCATTCAACAATTATGGTTGAATACATCTATTATAGTTGAATTTAGAGTGTGTGTGATATGTTAACCCTTTACCCAACAGAACGGCCCTGTGCCAATGCATTCTCTTATATATGCGAGTCGACCATAGGTCGCCTCGCATATATAAGAGAATGCATTGGCTTAACACATATTAAAAATGATAAAATTGTCAAAGAATGTAGAAAAATATTATAAAATTGTTAAAGAATGTAAGAAAAAATGGTAAAAAGTGTTAAAAAAAATAATGTTTTAGGCCAATGCATTCTCTTATATATGCGAGGCGACCTATGGTCGACTCGCATATATAAGAGAATGCATTGGCACAGGGCATAACTGTAACCATCACAATGTGGTCGATGAACCGGTTCCAATGATATCCATATTTGTATGGTTTTATTGAGACAGACCCAAGATAATTTAGGCTGTTGCAGTTTATTTGGCCGTTTTGTTGGGTAAAGGGTTAATTGTGGGAATGAGATCTTGAAGAAAACAGGAGATTTGAAACAAAATTGTCTGGAATTGTTTCAAGCATTTTCCATATGGAGATATCTAAGCTTCCATATGGAGATATCTAAGCTTCCATATGGAGATATCTAAGCTTCCATATGGAGATATCTAAGCTTTGGCCAAAACTATTTATATTTTTCTATATATCAGAATTTATTAATTAAATTAGATAAATACATTGATTAGTTGAAGAATAAATTACTTGCAATACAACAGTTAAAAATTAAGTCTGTTTCATTAATGATTTGTTAACGAATTGCGTATATATGTGCAAAACACCCTGAGAATTATGGGTAATTTATGTTGTGTGGATATTTGGTACATGTAGAGGTCATGTACTTGTGTAATTCTTTTACAAATAAATTATGATGTCTTTTGTATTGAAGTCTGAATTTGGTTTGTTCAATCCATTCCTATACGGGGTTTGTTCAATCCATTCCTATACGGGGTTTGTTCAATCCATTCCTATACGGGGTTTGTTCAATCCATTCCTATACGGGGTTTGCGTACCGGGCAGAAGACTCAAACTAGAAAAACTCAGAAATATGAATGCTTTTATTTGTCAACAAGCATTCGATAACAGTGCCAACATGTATTCATACAACTCACAGAAATCCACAAGCTCTCTTACCACAGGGGCCAGTCTCAACAATGTATTCATACAACTCCCAGAAATCCACAAGTTCCCATATGATATGGAAGGTGAGTGTGACAAATCACTGATTCATTGGGTACAGCTGAAATACCATACGTTTTGGGTACAGCTGAAATACCATACAAAGTTTGTCGTCATCTTTATTTTATTCCACACCAATTGACGTAAGGCACATGTGTTCAACAGAATATCACCATTGAATACATATGCCTCTAGTGGAATACAAGCCGGAACTATTATTAACGTTGTCGCCAAGAAAGATGACTTACATTACGTCAATAATCCGCTTCAGATGACCACCTGATCATTACTGGTTATTCATCAGACTTAAAGGTACTCCATCTGATTATACGATCCTAAATTACTATTTCTTTGGCTTCGGGGGGTAAAAAATATTCGATTCGAATTGAGGCACCCACCCATCAAAGCTCAGTGATCAGATATAAATTTTTGACGTTTGTTGTATCTCAAGATGTGTAATAATATGTTGCCCAGAAACACGTGGTCAAATGGAGGGTCTCGGACAAAATTGCGGATGTAGATGGATAACTCTAAAATCAAGTGGTATTACGGTCATATTTTGTGATACTTTAGTGATAATACAGCCATATTTTGTTGAACAGTATGTTGATAAATAGTTTTGGGAAATTTTATACCACAGTTGACAGTGGATAGCATTATTTTGTTGCAATTAATCGATTCTGATAACTAAAGCGTATTTTGAAGAAATGTTGTTGTTGTATCTGGATGGTATGGGGGCGTCTGATCGGATTGAGTACCTTTAAATCACCATAAAGGTAGCTACAGTTCCAATGAAGGTTACTGTCATGGATTAAACTTATCTGACAATGGTGTAGAATAAATACAGAACACAAGTTGCATCATAATCTTGAATCTTTTATCAAATTTATTGCAGATGGCGCATATTTAGTTCTTTGTCAATACTTGCGGGCGTTTAGTAGTCATCCACACCCCGGCACTTCCAGGTGTACTGCAAACATATGTCTTGAGTTTCGGACCACAATTATTACTATTACCAATGAAAGTGTCAATGACACTGTAGCTCAACTTGGAAAGGGAATAATTTAATGTATTAGAGTCAATGGAGCGATTAGGAATGTGGAAAGTTGAATGTCTAATACTAGTTAAAAGACATGAAGAGACAAGTAAAATCCAAGATGGCTGCTGGCAGCCATGTTTTCGGCCGAATGACCCCAAATTGAGTCGTTCCCATCTACATGTCATCGTTAACATCCATGACAAATTTTATGACGATCAGACTAAAGGTACAACCTGTAGCTCGTGCTAAAGGATTTAGTCATACAAAGAGTAAAATCCAAGATGGCTGCTGGCGACCATGTTTTTTGGCCGAATGACCCCAAAATGACTCATTCCCATCTACATGTCATTGTTGACATCCATACTGCTGGCAGCCATGTTTTCGGCCGAATGACCCCAAATTGAGTCGTTCCCATCTACATGTCATCGTTAACATCCATGACAAATTTTATGATGATCAGACTAAAGGTACGACCTGCAGCCCGTGCTAAAGAATTTAGTCATCCAAGATGGCTGCTGGCCGCATGTTTTTAGGCCGAATGACCCCAAAATTACTCGTTCCCATCTACATGTCAATATTAACATCCATGACAAATTTCATGATGATCAGACTAAAAGTACGACCTGTAGCCCGTGCTAAAGAATTTAGTCATACAAAGAGTAAAATCAAAGATGCCTGCTGGCGGCCATGTTTTTTGGCCGAATGACCCCAAAATGACTCGTTCCCATCTACATATCATTATTAACATTCTTGACAAATTTCATGATGATCAGACTAAAAGTACGACCTGTAGCCCGTGCTAAAGAATTTAGTCATACAAAGAGTAAAATCCAAGATGGCTGCTGGTGGCCATGTTTTTGGGCCAAATGACCCCAAAATTACTCGTTCCCATCTACATGTCAATATTAACATCCATGACAAATTTCATGACGATCAGACAAACAGTACGCCCTGTAGCCCGTGCTAATGGATTGAATTTTGAAATGCAAGATGGCCACTGGCGGCCATGTTTTTTTACCGAATGACCCCAAAATGAATCATTCTAGTCTAAATGTTGATGTCAACAGCTATGACAAATTTCATAATGATCCGATCAAAGGTACGACCTGTAGACTGCATTGTTGACGCCTTACGCACACACGGACGACAAAGCCATGGCAATAGCTCAAACTTTACAAAGTAAAGTTGAGCTAACAAGGACAAGAACAAATAGAATATATTTGTTCTTATTTTTATGATCGATAATACTCCAGCGACGAGATTCCACACTGTTTGTAAACATACACTGTAACAGCGGAATCCGTATTGTAAACAAATTACTTAATTTGTCACATCAACATTGATTATTATGAGATGGAGCGATGCATATTTCCTGAATACTGGTACAAATAAAGCCTGACTTTAGTGTACCTGTCATTTGTAGCAAGCCTTGAAATAGTGTCTGTCATTTGCAGAATGAGGTCCCCAGAGGGTGAATTTAGTGATGCTACCCCGCATAGTGGGCTAGCATCACCAAATTCACCCTCTGGGAACCTCATTCTGCTGAGGTGTAAGCAGAATGAGGTCCCCAGAGGGTGAATTTGGTGATGCTAGCCCACTATGCGGGGTAGCATCACTAAATTCACCCTCTGGGGACCTCATTCTGCAAATGACAGACACTTTTTCAAGGCTTGATTTGTAGAATGGGATCCATATCTGTTATGGGACTCAGATTGAAGTTCCCAAATGGTGAATATTGTTAATGGTGAACCCATTTGGAACCTCGATTATGCAATGTGTCATCTGCCAATTTAGGGAAAGAGAGAAACTAAACTAAAAAAGAAATAGAATTTATTGTGAGGAAGTTTCTATAGAAATTTGTTAATAAAGAAACTTTCCAGAGAAGATGAGGCCTGAGCATAATGAGGTCCCACGGAGGGTGAATTTGGTGATGCTAGCCTGCTATGTGGGCTAGTCCGCTATGCGGGGTAGCATCACTAAATTCACCCTCTGGGGACCTCATTCTGCAAATGACAGACACACTATTTGCAGGCTTGATATTACACTATTATTATATAGATAATGAATGGCTTGGAGTTGACTATGCCAAAATAGTGGTCCTCGGCGAGTGGACTATTCCTCCTCGAGGACCACTATTTTGGCATAGTCAATGACAAGACATTCATTATTTATTATATTATATCGAACATTGGTGCCAATTCCTGTGTCTGATTTTGTCACATTTTTATTTACTGTGAATTTTGGAAATTGGTATCAGATTTTACAATTTACGGCAATCTTTTGACGATGGCAGGGGAACATAACTATGTTGTTAGTTACATCTAACAGCATCTCTTCATGATTCATGCATTTATTTTCTACCTAAGTTACTATGCTATCAACCGCAATAACTTTAAAACATGGAAAATTTATTAGAAAAAAATTAATTGCTGTATACGGAAACACGCCCGTTGAAGTTAAACGACCACTATTCAAGACTCGGCAGAAAGTTCGGATGCGTACTGGAATATAACATGATTAAATTATCGGCGGTCATTTTTCGTAACCCAACCCCAGCAACGTAACCAGCGGACTCCAAAGCATGTCTTCTAACGATGTCGGGTTTGATTACTTCCTCAGTTCGTATTAGATCAGTCCGAGTGTGTATTCTCGCTAGAAATCAAATAAAGTTGTCAACTAATTAAATTTCTTAGTACTGTCCCAACGAAATTGAGAAGTAAACATCTTTATACCTGTATACATACAGAATATATCCTATGGTATGACAGAAGGGGAAAAATTGGCTGGGGAAATGGGGCCCAAAAGGGATCCCCTGCCGCTATAGCGGAAACCCTGATAATAGTTAAATTCAGGATGTGCCTGACCTGTCTTCATACTTTTATTTAACCCTTTACCCAACAAACCGGCCAAATAAAGCTGCAACAGCCTCAATTATCTTGGATTAAGAGAATGCATTGGCCTAAAAAAATCTTTTTTTAACACATTTTACCATTTTTTCTTACATTCTTTAACAATTTTATAATTTTTAATGTGTTAAGCCAATGCATTCTCTTATATATGCGAGGCGACCTATGGTCGACTCGCATATATCAGAGAATGCATTGGCACAGGGCCGTTCCGTTGGGTAAAGGGTTAAACCAGTCTTCAAATAAACATCATAGATCCCTATATCAGACATAGAGAATCTACAACGAGTCCCCAGTTTATAGCGCAATTTACAAAACTCGTCCCCAGTTTATAGCGCAATTTACAAAACGAGTTGAGTAAATTAGGTCTGGACTGAGTCTGACCAAATTTACAGGACGAGTTTTGTAAATTCCACTATAAACTGGGGACGAGTTGTAGATTCTATTTATTACATGATCCAAAACCTCATACTTATATCAACAAATGTGACATGAAACTAACATCGGCTTCTATAAGGCCTGCGATGACGTATCACGTAACTATGCCTGCGGAAAGAAATAGTCCCAGATAAATAAAGACTCTGGTGTATTTAATGGGGTGTATTTAATTAAATAACTTTCCAAACTCTTCATTCATTAGAGCTGTTGGAAAAATATTGGAAGCCATAGTATTTTGAGACGTAGCATATGGACAATGAACCGGAAGTCAAATGACACCTGACACTATTGATTATCACTATTTTTATAAAATGTGACCCGCCATATCAAATCCAGTCGAAAGTCGGGATTTTTTTACCCTGTGCCAATGCATTCTCTTATATATGCGAGTCGACCATAGGTCGCCTTGCATATATAAGAGAATGCATTGGCTTAACAATTTTTTATCATGTTTTTTAAATAAATGTTTCTTACAATTTTTAGGACATAAAATAAAAAAACATCCATTACCCTGCAGGGAGCCCCACACATATATAGAAGCACATAGAAGAGTGTCATCTGCTCATGTTTGTCTGGGGCTCTGTATGGGTGAAATTATAAAAATGTTAAAGAATACAAGAACAAATTATTAAAATTGTAAAAAATTGTTAGGCCAATGCATTCTCTTATATATGCGAGGCGACCTATGATCGACTCGCATATTTAAGAGAATGCATTGGCACAGGGTAAAAAAATCCCGACTTCCGACTGGATTTGATATGGAATAAGGGTAAGATGATGTAGTAAATACACAGAACGACACGATGTGTAAATGGGTTTGTCGATACGGCACGAGTGCTGTCGCGGAAGGACAGAACGAGAGGCACTTGTGCCTCGAGTTCTATCCTTCCGCGACAGCACGAGTGCCGTATCAACAAACCCATTTACACATCGTGTCGTTCTGTGTTTATTACACGCTTCGCGTCCTAGAATCCGTGCATTAAAAATACAGGATTAATAGAAGGTTTATTTAGGCACACACAGGGCGTGTTTGTCATGTTTGATGATTATTTTATTTAAATACTTCCAGTTTCATGGTTGAGGCGAACGTCATATACGTCAACGAGATGCGTATGGAACGTACGTTCCAAACGGATTTGTAAATATGGAACGGCAATAACACTGTACTTCTAGGAACAAGCGTGTAATAAACTGATATATTCATCCATTCTGAGAATCTTCAACCATCACATAGAAACTCAAAGTTATATTCCTCAAATACCAAACGTCATAGAGAAATATCTTCAATGGAGCATTCACACGCGAAGAAAATACCAAACGACATGGAGAAATATCTTCAATGGAGCGGAGCATTCACATGCGAAGATATGTCACTCTGAAACACCATTCTCTTGCATTAATCGCTGGAAGGAATGGCGCTGAATTCATCACGTTCAACCAGTGGATGGACAGATATTTGTCACTTTCGATCAATATCCGGAGAGGCCAAGCCACGTAGCTATATTTATTAACGTCACCCAATCGGATAGGTGACCACACATAGCTATATTTATTAACGTCACCCAATCTGATAGGTCACGCCACGTAACTATATTCATCTGCATTACTTTGAGTCCGTTCTAGATATTGTTTGTCAATAAGAATTTCTATACATTTCTTGATCATTGGTATGCTTGGAGTGAATCTGTTTTTTGATTGGCTTATCACCTGAAAAACAAAATTCAAATTATTTAATGACACAGCCAAGCCTAGAAATAGTGTGTCTGAACCCATAGAGAGCCCCACATAGACTGGAGCAGACGACACTCTGTAGTGCATGCTTCCATCTGTGTGAGGCTCCCTGTGGGTTAAACATTAGAGTTTATTAGTGAGGTTTGAGATGGATGTCTTATACATTACTGACCAAGCCTTGAAATAGTGTTATAGGTTTTAAAATAGTCACATCCACTAAAACCACCATAAACAGAAAGAATATTATATAATAGACATATGTTGTTCTTATACAAATCATAAATATCGCGTAGTTTGCATGTTATTGTCATGTTTGGCCCCTTGGTTATGTAAACAAACATGACAAAAGTTACGTTACGATTCTTTATAGACAAACACTCGGAACTACCATATCGTCCAATGAAAATGTTCAGTTGCGCTGTGGGAATGCATAGATAAAATTATTGCCGCAATCAATTCAAATCACACCAAATTTTATAATATTCGACCCATTCTACCCGCTGTCAGTTCAAAATGAAGCTAATCCATGTTACCTCATGATTGGGAAATGATCAGACAGAAAACGTGTATACATAATATAATTGTTCTCGCAACGAGATGAATATTTTTCAATCCAGTTAGTATTTTCTCCTAACCTATATATGGTAACATAACAAATACAAAATACTACGATGAGTTATATTGTGAGTTATAAATTGTAAGCGCACCATATTAGGAGTTTTACAAGCGCACAAATCTAAATAAGGAAATGGCACAATATCGTGACTCATCTTATAAACAATCCACTGCGCTTTTTGGGAGGAACTAAACAACAGTCGACCTGTATTTTCTTGGACACAAAAACGTGATTTGTGAATAATATCACATCCATATCATTATGCTATACTATTAGTATATTCTTGAGGAAATTATCGTAATTTGATCATGTTATTTCTAAATTATAAGCTATAATGAAGGCCGCCTGTCCCTTTAATCTATTTAATAACTGAACGAAGAATAAAATATCCAATATTCAGGACAGGAGACAATGCAAAAGTACAGAAAATTAAAGGTACTCAATCCGATTTTACTATTTCTTTGGCTTCGGGGGTCAAAAATATTTGAATCGAGTTGAGGAACCCACCCATCAAAGCTTTGTTATTTCTGGAGATGTGAAATAATTTGTGGCCGAGAAACACGTGGTCAAACGGATGGTCTTGGACAAATTGCGGATGAATATAGATAACTCTAAAATAAAGTGGTTATTATTAATACCACTTGATTTTAGAGTTATCCATCTTCATCTTCGTCCGGTTGACCACGTGTTTCTGGGCCACATATTATTGTACATATCGAGAAATAACAAACTTCAAAAATTGATATCTGATCACTCTGAGCTTTGATGGGTGGGTTCCTCTAATATTTTTTACTTCTTACTATCTTGGATATGTGGGATGACCAAGTGAGGGTGTTGGTGATGGTTAGCCCTAGTTATTGTGTTTCTTCAACTGTTTGAAGTATTTATTGTTAATGAGTTTATGTTGTCGCATTGAGAATGTTTGCATGCTTCTATAATGGTAACATATTGGACAGTGATAGCTTACCTCTTGTATAAGCAGATTATGTTTGAGCAGTTTACGTGCTTTCATGGTACGGACGACGATGGCTTGTAAGTATAGTTTTCTGTCCTCATTCACAGCGGTCTGAGTCTGTTCGACTTCCTGAAAATTTACAATTTGGATGTTTTCATCATAGTCTGTAGAGATGAGCCAATTATCGGATCTGGCCGATAACCAGGTATTGGTTGGATATCGGTATCCGGATAAACAAGACTTGAAATAGGGTGTCTGTCATTTGCAGAATGAGGTCCCCAGAGGGTGAATTTAGTGATGCTACCCCGCATAGCGGGCTAGCATCACCAAATTCACCCTCTGGGAACCTCATTCTGCTAAGGTGTAAGCAGAATGAGGTCCCCAGAGGGTGAATTTGGTGATGGGGACCTCATTCTGCAAATGACAGACACCCTATTTCAAGGCTTGCGGATAAATATTCTGTTTCACTGATCCGATACATATGTAGAAATTTTAAGTACTTTACGTGTCCGAAGTCGCATAAAACATAATTCTACTAGTCTACCGGCCACAAAATATAGGCACTCTTTGGTAGAATAAATAACAATATTGTGTGCGTCATAATTATCAAAGTATATGGACTTAAATGTGGGTATTTGAGCCTAGTTCAATGAAGATTAATCTCATCATTATCCATTATCCATCACAAAGAACCCGACTGATAAACCAATGTCACGTCGCATCCACTTGATAAAAACTCAACTGACTGTGACCTGTTATCAGTTTGACAGGCCTCGGGGAATGTCATAAGAATAAACACTCACAGATGGCTGACCTAGTTACGGACCTAAATTTCATTTGATTAATTCTGGTATGGTGATTATGGTCATTGCTATCCTCTAAATTATTAGACGGACACAAATTTTGTTTGAATGGAAGACAATGACACAACTTCAAAGTGAATGACTGAATGTGATTATAATTGAACGTATATAATGCGTGATTTGGAGATAAATCAATGCGTGATTTGGAGATAAATCAATGCTTGATTTGGAGATAAATCAATGCGTGATTTGGAGATAAATCAATGCGTGATTTGGAGATAAATCAATGCGTGATTTGGAGATAAATCAATGCGTGATTTGGAGATAAATCAATGCGTGATTTGGAGATAAATCAATGCGTGATTTGGAGATAAATCAATGCGTGATTTGGAGATAAATCAATGCGTGATTTGGAGATAAATCAATGCGTGATTTGGAGATAAATCAATGCGTGATTTGGAGATAAATCAATGCGTGATTTGGAGATAAATCAATGCGTGATTTGGAGATAAATCAATGCGTTATTTGGAGATAAATCAATGCGTTATTTGGAGATAAATCAATGCGTGATTTGGAGATAAATCAATGCGTGATTTGGAGATAAATCAATGCGTGATTTGGAGATAAATCAATGCGTGATTTGGAGATAAATCAATGCGTGATTTGGAGATAAATCAATGCGTGATTTGGAGATAAATCAATGCGTGATTTGGAGATAAATCAATGCGTGATTTGGAGATAAATCAATGCGTGATTTGGAGATAAATCAATGCGTGATTTGGAGATAAATCAATGCGTGATTTGGAGATAAATCAATGCGTGATTTGGAGATAAATCAATGCGTGATTTGGAGATAAATCAATGCGTGATTTGGAGATAAATCAATGCGTGATTTGGAGATAAATCAATGCGTGATTTGGAGATAAATCAATGCGTGATTTGAAGATAAATCAATGCGTGATTTGGAGATAAATCAATGCGTGATTTGGAGATAAATCACCGGAGAGAGTTTCCAAGAGACTGACTGTAATAAACCACGCATCAATTTCACTCCAATTTCACTCGCTACGGTTATTGGACAATCAAATTACAATGACGTTAACACATTAATTAAGGGAAATCTAAAACGAGTTGTTGAGTTTTGATATCAATTCATCTATTGACATGAGCAGCCTGCAGTCATAATAAATTAATAATTTAAAGAGGATTATTTTTGCCGTATTGATAGAAAATCAGTGGAAATTGGCCAATGCCTTAGCACAATCAATGCTTAATGTCAAATAATGTGCACTGATGGAATTAATGCATTCTACAGCTACACTATTCGGCTAGTTTATTCCTTGAACGCATGCGAAATCGCCAAAATGCCTGTTGTGAAACGAGCTCACCAACACGGCCATAATTATCAGTGGCCTAACAATCAATACATGTGTTAGATACACAATGTATCAAAGTAGCTGTGCTGTAAGATATTGCTACATTGTGACATCGTCAATGCGACAATGAATAATACTCAGACTGTGGAGTCCATTGGCGACTTCAAAGACACTGACAATACAAGCATGTGTGAGAGACGTCTGTCTGTAGTGATTGTCACTCTTCGAGAGACGTCTGTCTGTAGTGATTGTCACTCTTCGAATTTGGGACTGGACAATTTGTTCGATATGGAGAGGGATTCGGTTTATAGAGGGTGCGGTTTGGAGAGGTTTTACTGTAAGGTGTAAAATCACTTTTATTATATCTATTTCTCATAAAATAAACATCTGCTTTCTCTAACTTGTCAATGAATCTTTCAGTTTGAAGACGAAGCTTCAGTTTTGATCCCATCTTAAATCTGAGTATCATACCTGAGGTGTGTCTTTATCCCATCTTAAATCTGAGTATCATACCTGAGGTGTGTCTTTATCCCATCTTAAATCTGAGTATCATACCTGAGGTGTGTCTTTATCCCATCTTAAATCTGAGTATCATACCCGAGGTGTGTCTTTATCCCATCTTAAATCTGAGTATCATACCTGAGGTGTGTCTTTATCCCATCTTAAATCTGAGTATCATACCTGAGGTGTGTCTTTATCCCATCTTAAATCTGAGTATCATACCTGAGGTGTGTCTTTATCCCATCTTAAATCTGAGTATCATACCTGAGGTGTGTCTTTATCCCATCTTAAATCTGAGTATCATACCTGAGGTGTGTCTTTATCCCATCTTAAATCTGAGTATCATACCTGAGGTGTGTCTTTATCCCATCTTAAATCTGAGTATCATACCTGAGGTGTGTCTTTATCCCATCTTAAATCTGAGTATCATACCTGAGGTGTGTCTTTATCCCATCTTAAATCTGAGTATCATACCTGAGGTGTGTCTTTATCCCATCTTAAATATGAGTATCATACCTGAGGTGTGTCTTTATCCCATCTTAAATCTGAGTATCATACCTGAGGTGTGTCTTTATCCCATCTTAAATCAGAGTATCATACCTGAGGTGTGTCTTTATCCCATCTTAAATCTGAGTATCATACCTGAGGTGTGTCTTTATCCCATCTTAAATCTGAGTATCATACCTGAGGTGTGTCTTTATCCCATCTTAAATCTGAGTATCATACCTGAGGTGTGACTTTATCCCATCTTAAATCTGAGTATCATACCTGAGGTGTGTCTTTATCCCATCTTAAATCTGAGTATCATACCTGAGGTGTGTCTTTATCCCATCTTAAATCTGAGTATCATACCTGAGGTGTGTCTTTATCCCATCTTAAATCTGAGTATCATACCTGCGGTGTGTCTTTATCCCATCTTAAATCTGAGTATCATACCTGAGGTGTGTCTTTATCCCATCTTAAATCTGAGTATCATACCTGAGGTGTGTCTTTATCCCATCTTAAATCTGAGTATCATACCTGAGGTGTGTCTTTATCCCATCTTAAATCTGAGTATCATACCTGAGGTGTGTCTTTATCCCAACTTAAATCTGAGTATCATACCTGAGGTGTGTCTTTATCCCATCTTAAATCTGAGTATCATACCTGAGGTGTGTCTTTATCCCATCTTAAATCTGAGTATCATACCTGAGGTGTGTCTTTATCCCATCTTAAATCTGAGTATCATACCTGAGGTGTGTCTTTATCCCATCTTAAATCTGAGTATCATACCTGAGGTGTGTCTTTATACCATCTTAAATCTGAGTATCATACCTGAGGTGTGTCTTTATCCCATCTTAAATCTGAGTATCATACCTGAGGTGTGTCTTTATCCCATCTTAAATCTGAGTATCATACCTGAGGTGTGTCTTTATCCCATCTTAAATCTGAGTATCATACCTGAGGTGTGTCTTTATCCCATCTTAAATCTGAGTATCATACCTGAGGTGTGTCTTTATCCCATCTTAAATCTGAGTATCATACCTGAGGTGTGTCTTTATCCCATCTTAAATCTGAGTATCATACCTGAGGCGTGTCTTTATCCCATCTTAAATCTGAGTATCATACCTGAGGCGTGTCTTTATCCCATCTTAAATCTGAGTATCATACCTGAGGTGTGTCTTTATCCCATCTTAAATCTGAGTATCATACCTGAGGTGTGTCTTTATCCCATCTTAAATCTGAGTATCATACCTGAGGTGTGTCTTTATCCCATCTTAAATCTGAGTATCATACCTGAGGTGTGTCTTTATCCCATCTTAAATCTGAGTATCATACCTGAGGTGTGTCTTTATCCCATCTTAAATCTGAGTATCATACCTGAGGTGTGTCTTTATCCCATCTTAAATCTGAGTATCATACCTGAGGTGTGTCTTTATCCCATCTTAAATCTGAGTATCATACCTGAGGTGTGTCTATATCCCATCTTAAATCTGAGTATCATACCTGAGGTGTGTCTTTATCCCATCTTAAATCTGAGTATGTTGCTATGGTAACATACCTGAGGTGTGTCTTTCTGTGAGACTGCCGTTATCTTGAATTTCGTTCTTTTATTAGAATACAACATATTTAGTTTTAAAGAACAGTTCTCATCCACTGGACCCTGCAAAGAAAAAGTTATATTTTAAGTCATTATTAACTTGAAGTTAAATGTTAAGTCATTATTAACTGCAATTGAAAAATACAAATGTGTATGTTTCTATCAGCTTCAGATTCGGGCAATGTTCAGATTAACCCTTTACCCAACAAAACGGCCAAAAACGCCCAAAATAAAGCTTCAACAGCCTAAAATATCTTCGGTCTGTCTCAATAACACCATACAAATATGGATATCATTGGAACCGATTCATTGACCACATTGTGATGGTTACAGTTATGCCCTGTGCCAATGCATTCTCTTATATATGCGAGTCGACCATAGGTCGCCTCGCATATATAAGAGAATGCATTGGCCTAAAAAAAATCTTTTTTTAACACTTTTTACCATTTTTTCTTACATTCTTTAACAATTTTTATAATTTTTTCTTACATTTTTTAACAATTTTTATAATATTTTTCTACATTCTTTGACAATTTTATCATTTTTAATATGTGTTAAGCCAATGCATTCTCTTATATATGCGAGGCGACCTATGGTCGACTCGCATATATAAGGGAATGCATTGGCACAGGGCCGTTTTGTTGGGTAAAGGGTTAACACCCGTATCTCCAAATAATTCTTAAAGTAATTTATGTTTTAACTCGTTTCACTCGAACAAACATAAATGATTTATAGAATAACAACTACGAATTATATAAACGAAGCAAATTAAATTTTTGAGACAATGCATTTTTTGGGATTGAGTGGGATTCGAACCCCGGCCTGTGACGGCGAGCGCACCTTGCGACTCAAAGTCCGACATCAATACCACACGGCCACCGAAGCGACCCCAAAAAAGGAAGCTCAAATGGCCGCTGTATTCCGACGTCGCACTTAGGACACTATATGCACATTTTAGGTCTCTATTGTATAATTTGCGATGATGTCACACCATTATTTAAATGACTTGCGATTGCTAAAGTTTATGATTGTTGTTTTCGATGAATACTTCGCGTTGCTTCGCATTTATTTGATCATGTGATAAAAGGTATCTCAAACACGTTCTATGTTATAATTTATCAATCTCGTCCACTAAATTCTATTTGAGCCTCAGTAATCCTCGGCTCAAATCGAATTTAGTGAACTCTGTTGATAAATTCCGTATAAAATAGAAACTCATGTGAGATCCTCCTCTTATATATGTGAGTCTCCCATAGGGAGCCTCGAATATATAAGAGAATGCACTGGCTTACAAGGTCAAAGTAAATATTGTTAGGACAATGTATTATCTATAAGAGAATGATTTGCACAAAGTTTTTGCAAAATTTCAGGAAGCTCCAGTCATGGAAGGGTTAAACTACCCTAATGGAGCCCCTCACAGACATGAGCAGACGACACTCAGCAATACAAGCTACCACCTGTATGGGGCTCCCTACAGGAAGCTCCAGTCATAGATGGGTTAATCAGAGATGGGTACCATGTGAAAAAGCGACATCAGACTTGATCTTCTGACAACGTTAATGCAGGACTCACAAGGTGACATGAAGGATACAACGCATGTCCTGTTGTCTAACCTAACTAACTTACCTCTGATATAACTATCTTTGAGTCGAGTAGACACTGAATTTGTTTAACAAGTTCCTTGTCCGGAAGTTGAGAACTCACTAACATGTCCTTAAACGTCACTATATCAGCACTATTAAACAGAATTAACAACGCCATCGGAAACGTCCCCATCGTCACAAAGTAGGGTCGCTTCAAGTGGTTAAACTTCAATTCAGCTGCAAGAAAGAATTCAAATTGTAATGTTAGGCTTGTATTTAAATTCGCGCAGTACTATTATTCGCTCAGTTTTGAATTCACGCACTTTAAATTCGCGCACCTAGCTGCGCGAATTCAAAACTGACAAATATTTTCGTAAGATTTCTGTGATATTTTCGTATATCTTGGAGCTGAAAACAGTTTCAGTTCTTAGTCATTGCTGGAGATAGTATATGTCTATATTAAACACCATCGTGGCGGATTCACATCGTGTAGACAATAAACTAGTAAATAACTACATACATCATAATTTTGTGGCGACCTGGAATATTAGTAATTCCTATACAAGCATTTCAAAAATGTCTATGTTACCATGATTTGTCGCTTGGCATTGTAAGCAAAGTCTTGATAGCGGTTGGCCGAATGTAAATAAATGCATACATTTATATGTGTAATTGTCTATTCAACCGTTCATAATATATGTAAACTCAGCCCTCTTGTATTTCATATGGACTGTGGTGTAGATTAAACTCGGGAGTCGTATTATTTTTCGCTCAGGTATAAATTCGCGCACCGATGGGTGTGCGAAATATAGTACTGCGCGAATTTAAATACGAGTAAGGTACGAACATTTGGGTTGAAAAATTTAGATGCAGGAGGGGGGGAAAATTTTAAATATTAAATTATGGAACACCACCACAACAACAATTTACATATAGCAGAATTGTCCATGAATTTCACAAGATTATTTACATACTGTGAATGGAGATTCATGAAGTTTTACGAAAACCCTGTGCCGATGTATTCTTATATATGCGAGTTTCCCATATACTGAGAGCCCTGCCATATATCAGAGAATACATTGGCCTAACAATATCTACCTTGACCTTGTAAGCCAGTGCATTCTCTTATATATGCAAGAGACATGCATATATAAGAGAATGCACTGGCACATGAAATTTAATGCTGCACCAGCGCAACTCCCATCATGAAAGGGTTTAATAGCATAAGTTTTACACAAAATATAAAAAACTAATTGAGATATTTCTCCCCATAAATCTGTAAAAATAGAAAAGGGAAAGCAAAAAATATTCTGCCTTCAAATATTTTCTTCACCGCTGACCAAGCCTTTAAATAGGGTGTCTGTCATTTGCAGAATGAGGTCCCCAGAGGGTGAATTTAGTGATGCTACCCCGCATAGCGGGCTAGCATCGCCAAATTCACCCTCTGGGGACCTCATTCTGCTTACACCTCATCAGAATGAGGTTCGCAGAGAGTGAATTTGGTGATGCTAGCCTGTTATGCGGGGTAGCATCACTAAATTCACCCTCTGGGGACCTCATTCTGCAAATGACAGACACCCTATTTCAAGGCTTGACTGTGACCACATGCATCATATTTTAATCAGTGTCAATATAAACAAATCAGATCAAAAAGTTTCTTTTATTTTACATTATTGAGGAAAAAGTTGCAGGAGCTGTTCGTAAACCAGGCTGTTAAATCGCTGTTGCCATAGCGATAAAAAAATAGTCATGGATACCTCTAAATGATTAAACTTCCAATTCAGCTGCAAGTAAAGAATTAAAAATAATCATTAATATTTGAGGAAAAGTCCCTGGACCAGGTATTCTCGGTCCACAACAGCTTGGGATATCGGTTAGGTTGATGCTGTAACAGCTTGGGATATCGGTTAGGTTGATGCTGTAACAGATTGGGATATCGGTTAGGTTGATGCTGTAACAGCTTGGGATATCGGTTAGGTTGATGCTGTAACAGCTTGGGATATCGGTTAGGTTGATGCTGTTGTGGACAAAGAAGAAGGTCTAAGAATTCCCCACAGATAATAATACAGTAGCTGAATAATAATAACACACCACCATAATGTACTTAAGGATGTATCCATGGCTCTGGACCTGTTGTGAGGAAATTTACCTTAATAACAATTGATGTCTGGTGTAAGGCATGCAACATATTTCACAATTTGACCAACCAACATTTCCCCAGAGAAGAATGCAACATCGCATTAACCTGGATCTTACACTTTCCTTTAAATTTGGAGGTCCGAACCCATGTATACACTTTAACCACTTAACCCTTTACCCAACAGAAGGGCCCTGTGCCAATGCATTCTCTTATATATGCGAGTCGACCATAGGTCGCCTCGCATATATAAGTAAATGCATTGGCTTAACACATTAAAAATTATAAAATTGTTAAAGAATGTAAGAAAAAATGGTAAAAAGTGTTAAAAAAAGATTTTTGTTAGGCCAAAGCATTCTCTTATATATGCGAGGCGACCTATACTCGCATATATAAGAGAATGCATTGGCACAGGGCATAACTGTAACTATCACAATGTGGTCAAGGAGCCGGTTCCAATGATATCCATATTTGTATGGTTCTATTAAGACAGACCGAAGATATTTTAGGCTGTTGAAGCTTTATTTGGCCGGTTTGTTGGGTAAAGGGTTAACCACTTAAACCTGATATATCCTTTTCTGATCAGCAGTACCATCTCTTTACTATATTCTCATGAGAGCCTGATATATCCTTTTCTGATCAGCACTACCATCTCTTTACTATATTCTCATGAGAGCAAATAAACACGGGGAGAGGATCATCAATAAGTTGTATAACTTGTACTCCAATCCCCATATCACATGTATAAATATATCCTATTATACAGTATGCTATCCAATGTAATAACTCAAATATTTGTCATTGATTATATTATATTGCCATATAACATGTATAAATATATCCTATTTTGTAATTTAAACTATACATTCATGGCACAATAAATATGTTACTTACTACATAATATCGGATTAAAATGAATTAGTCAATGGCACGGTAGATCAATTCGGAGTCTTACAAAGTTCTGTTTATTTTATTTTTTAATGACAAAGACAGGAAATAATAACAATTGATAGTTTGTTGAAATTTGGAATGATGTTTATGTAAAGAAGTTATACAATTAATGGAGATGAATCGTTGATATTTATAGTCAATGAATACTTGGAACTTAGAGCATATGATGGAGTATGAGTGGTCACAATAAACAGTAAGTTTCACCTCACATATCAGTGAAGCTGATTGGCAAGAAATTATACAATTTTATTACGCTCCTATGCGCGATTTCCATTGAAAATGCCATTAATTTAAAATGGTAATGTCACTAGTGAATTATGTCATTTCTTGTGCATTATTGACGTTACGTTGCTTACTGACCTAGACTAAATTTTCTATGGTTGATCTTGCTCTGCATTGGGACTTTCATGCATTAATTCGGGGTGTTTTAATCATATTTATTGAACCAAATTGATGCAGAAGTGTAATAAATAGAGTCATTAATTAGTTCCAAGAATTACATTAAATAACTCACTCGAGGTGAGAGATGATTAGGTAAGAAATTTGTGGGCTAACACGCACTTGTTTCTTACCAACGTCTCTCGTCTTTCGAGAATTAGTCAACGTAATTTTTGGAACCAATTGTTTACTATATTTATTACAGTACTGCATCCACAAGCCTTGAAATAGGGTGTCTGTCATTTGCAGAATGAGGTCCCCAGAGGGTGAATTTAGTGATGCTACCCCGCATTGTGGGCTAGCATCACCAAATTCACCCTCTGGGGACCTTATTCTGCAAATGACAGACAACCTATTTCAAGGCTTGTGCATCAATTTGGTTTGCCAAATATGATTAAAACTGATTGCCACGAAATTATACAACAATAATACGATTCTTAATACTCACCATTACAGAAGCTATGCATCCACGTAAGCTTCCGTCCACTGAAGTTTTTGTTATAAAACATCTCAAACTGTTAAAAAGAAAATTATCACATGAATTGGATACAAAATATCTCAAAAGGGAAAATGCATCAGTGTTTGTAAGTGATGAAAACAATTCCTGAATTTAACTGAATTTCATTTGGACCAAGCTAGATTCCAATTATTTATAATTTTACTTTCAGGTTTAAAAATAAGCATACTCCATGTAACAGAACATGATGTTACACAATCAAATATATTTCTTCATTTCTTATAAAAAATACCCTTCATTAAGTGCACATATCTATTTGGATTTAAAATTTATGAAAAAAACCAAAAAACCATCGGAGTGCTATTTTCTGTGCGAAAGCACCCCAAGAATTTTAGTCACCCACGGTCAAGGATTGAATTCACCAAACAGAATGTTGCGGAATAAATACAGAACACAACTTGCATCCAAATCTCCAATGTTTTATCAAACTCGTTGCTCAGATGGCAGTTACATTTTACTCGAACTCCGATATCATCGAATATGTCATTGTGACGTCTGCTCGAACTCCGATATCATCGAATATATCATTGTGATGTCTGCAAATCATCAGATAAAAGATTTCCGATTAAGATGCTTGTGTTGTCTATTTATACATTACCATTCTAACACTCTTCTCCAGCTCTTGTGGCAAGGCAAATGAAGGGAGACTACTCTGGCCAATCGGCCAAGCACCAGCCTGTGGAAAGAAACGATTTATGGCATAAAAGATATTATTAAAGCATGTAAAACCAAATAAAAAAATATTTATTTGAGTCTCAGACACCGCCCCATTGAAATAAATGGCCCTCATTGAAATAAATGGCCCGCATTGAAATAAATGGACCACATTAGACGTTTTATTTTTATTTTTGATATTACCAAAAAACAATAGTTTTTACCAAGATGTCCATACGTAATGGGCAAAATATCCGAACTCTTAACATATACCCAGTTCCCTGTTGCCATGGTAACATACCTGTAGAACTAACATGGAGAAGCTGATACCCAGTTCCCTGTTGCCATGGTAACATACCTGTAGAAAGCTATGGTAACTGTAACTGTAATGATATCTGTAATTCTAACATGGAGAATATGAAACCCAGTTCTGTTGCCATGGTAACATATCTGTAGAATTAACATGGAGAGGCTGATACCCCCAGACCCCTGTTCCATGGTAACACACCTAACATGTAGAGGCTGATAACTAGTTCCCTGTTTCCATGGTAACATACCTGTAGAACTAACATGGAGAAGCTGATAGCCAGACCCCTGTTGCTATGGTAACATACCTGTAGAACTAACATTGGAGAAGCTGATAGCCAGACCCCTGTTGCTATGGTAACATACCTGTAGAACTAACATGGATAAGCTGATACCCAGACCCCTGTTGCTATGGTAACATACCTGTAGAACTAACATGGAGAAGCTGATACCCAGTTCCATGTTTTCCTTTTTGACCTTTTCGCTGAATTTATTGTTTAGGTCTGTGCTGATGCTCATATCGGTGAACATTCGGTGGAGTTTATTCGTAAACTCATACCCACAAGCTTGCTGAAAAAACACAAGAAAGAGCAATCATTTAATAGTTAAAGGATATGATTCCTTTGAAGCTTTATATAATATTTATCTAAATTTGGAGCTGGTCTGAGAATAAGGTGCCTGTCATTTGCAGAATGAGGTCCCCAGAGGGTGAATTTAGTGATGCTATCCTGCAGTGGGCTAGCATCACAAAATTCACCCACTGGGGACCTCATTCTGCTTACACCTCATCTTCTCTGGAAAGTTTCTTTATTATCAAATTAACAAGTGATTTAGTTTCTACAGAAACTTCTTCACATAAATTCTATTTCTTTTTTAGTTTGGTTTCTCTATATCCTCAAATTGGCAGACGACACATTGCATAATCGAGGTTCCCAATGGGTGTACATCACAATATTCACCATTTGGGATCTTAAATCTGAGTCTATTTCTCCCATAGCAGTTGAGGCCTTAGCAGAATGAGGTCGCCAGATGGTGAATTTAGTGATGCTAGCCTGCTAAGGAGAATAGCTTCACTAGATTCACCCTCTGGGGTCCTCATTCTGCAAATGACAAGACACCTTATTCTCAAGCCTGATGGGGAGAGAATTTTAACATATTTTTTTTTATTATTTATTGAACCCTGTGCCAAATCATTCTCTTATATATGCGAGTCGACCATACGTCGCCTCGCATATATAAGAGAATGCATTAGCCTAATCATTTTTTATCATTTTTTTTAATAAATTTTTCTTACAATTTTTAGGACATAAAATAAAAAACATCCATTATCCTGCAGGGAGCCCCACACATACATAGAAGCATATAGAAGAGTGTCGTCTGCTCATGTTTGTCTGGGGCTCTGTATGGGTGAAATTATAAAATTGTTAAAGAATACAAGAAAAAATTATTAAAATTGTAAAACATTGTTAGGCCAATGTATTCTCTTATATATGCGAGGCGACCTATGGTCGACTCGCATATATAAGAGAATGCATTGGCACAAGGTAAATTTGGTTGATATTCTGCTGACACTTCGAGATTTACAATTTGCTATACATAATAGGGCTGTAAGTTACTGCCCTATTAAAATCATGATTCGTATCGTATCGTTGCAGGTGTGTAACGTTACAGCCTGTAACGATACACACCTTCTACGATACGATACGAACCAAGATTGTTGCCTATGATAAGAAATGATTTATCGTGATTTACTTTAGACTATAATATTGAAATTACAACCCTGGCCTGGCCTTGTATCCATTCTCTTTTCTGATAGTATACAATAGCATACATTCCATACATAAGCTCATATATAGTTACACTGAAACAATTGAATTTATCCTTTAGCCTTAGATGGACACTAGCGTTGATTGCTAGATTTACCACTCACTGCCACTAACAGGCGATTATGAGGCGTGCGATCGCGCTCGCGCACCATAGCACGCCTGAAATTAAATCTTGGCGAGTAATTAATCACACTCCTCGGCGATATTCGGCGCACGATTGAAAAAGGGTTTATAATAACGATCAACCTTGTTTGCTGGAGAAGACTGACAGACATGCCGTATACGACGGAAGTAATTGTTTTAAGTTTTGCGCATGCGCTAGAACATTATTATAGTCAGGTGCGTTTAGCGATGTCGTCGCATTCGTATGTAGGTCTGAGTAATTCTCGGCTAGATATTGTTACCAACATGACATATTTAAATTAATCCCACCGTGTACCCCATCACCAATGCAACGTAATTTTGGTACCATGATTGTGTTGCGTTCTAAATGAAGCCGCCCCGATGGGCGGTGAAGATGAATAGAAATTGAAACTTGAGTTCGGGGCAATCAAACATTATTTTTTAAAATATCGATAGAGTTCACACAACAGGAAACTCTCACGTGGTTACATGGTCTCTGACCGCATTTCATAACAACTTACATCCAACGGAAGCATTACGACGCAATTCGAGAATGGAGTTTTAATTACTTCAATGTGGAGAATACATGTGTACAAGATGAATCACAATGGTGATAAAATTTATTTAATTTTGAGTCTTCGTTTGTCATTTTATACCCCCGAAATATCCACCAAAATCACACGCCTGGGTTTCAGGTTAGGCGAGTGACCAACCACACTCCTGCATTTTACAGAATCGAAGGCCTGCACTAAGGTATTCTCCATGTACATCTAATCAACATAATATATCAAAATATTGGAATAAGCACATCCACAAGTTTTGCGCGCGCATCTCAATTTCACTGATTCATTTCGCAATAGAGTTAATTTGTGACGTCACAGAGTCCCGATAAAAAAGTCATATTGCACAATTGGGAGTCCAATATGACATTCGGGCATCCAATATGACTTTTTCCTGGATTATCACGTGGCGGCTTTTGCCCAATCAGAAATAGTGTTTGTTACGTGATGGATAATAATAGTTAATTTGTGATGTCACAGAGTCCCGATAAAAAAGTCATATTGCACACTTGGGAGTCCAATATGACATTCGGAAGTCCAATATGACTTTTTCCCAGATTATTACATGGCGGCTTTTGCCCAATCAGAAATATTGTTAGTTAAGGGATGGATTATAAATTATATATTTATGTAATGTTCATATAATTTATGTAATTATCATGATTGTACAACTGCCCATTGAGGTGTATTGCAATAAACATCTTTTATCGGCCATTGATTCTGATGCTGGTCGCTTCCGTTTGCCATGCAGTCCAGGTTGTGGTGAAAAGTCATATTGGACGAGAAACGCAGTGTCGAGTCCAATATGACTTTTCATCACAACCTGGACGATTACAAGAAAAACAAATACTGTACACAACATTGTATAATGACATTTTTATTTTCCATCTGAATGTTTATCCAAATTTTATTTTTTGGTATTTGTCGACGCTTGATTCTCTATAAAAGCCTGTATTTGATCATCAGAAAGCATGATTTGGAACAGTAATCACGGACGTGAAAAACTCAATGCAGAAGTGAAACATTGCTAAATCCACCAGAGTATTGCGCAAGCATCACAATATCTCCAATTAATTTGGCAATAGAGTTACTTTGTGACATCACGGAGTCCCGATATGACTTTATTATCGGGACTCTGTGACGTCACTAAGTAACTATATTGCCAAATGAATCATTGAAATTTTAGGGAGTCCAATATGATTTTTTCCCGGATTATCATGTGACGGCTTTTGCCCAATCAGAAATAGTGTTAGTTAAGGGATGGATAATGAAACATATTAACTCACTATTTCTGATTTGGCAAAATAATGATAATCCGGGAAAAAGTCACATTGGACTCCCGAAAGTCATATTGGACTTTTATAAATATTATCAGGACTCCGGGTGACATCATTTGGATAAACATACAGTATGATGGATAATAAAAATATCATTACAAAATGTTGTGTACAGTATGTGTTTTTTTGTACTCGTCAAGGTTGTAGTGAAAAAGTCATATTGGACCACAACCTGGACTAGTACAAGAAAACACATACTTTACACAACATTTTATAATAACTTTATATTATAATACGATTCTTCTGAAAAATGTGTATCGCAATTAATCACAACACTCCTAGTACTTAAGCATCATTCATGATCCTTCAGATTTTTTGTGTGAAGTGATGTCGAAATACAGTAATGCCCTAAATAATCGACTCCTTAACAACAGCAGAATTATGGGTAATTTTTCAGGATTTAGTCAGAAATATGGCTTGTTGCCATTCATCGGTGAGTTCCGGATGTTTTGATCTGTGATGATATCTTGGTGTCGTCTACAATAGTTTAAAGGGACTGGTGTGAAATAATGAGAGTATAAACATATATCTCATGTTTTTAAAATTAATTTGAGTTGATACCTTGAGTTTGTTAATCATGGATTCTTCAGCATCCATTGAGGTGGACTGCCCGTATATTAACCTCTTAGCGAGCATTCTTGAATAAAACTGAAAATAGATTTATAATATTTTACCTCTTATTACCATCACGTTAAAAAGAACAAAAATATAACAGAAACCTTTCGAAAGCACGTTTGCCTTTTTTTAATTTAAAAACAAAATGGCAAAATAACCATCTGGTGTTAACCCTTTGAGTGCCAGGTCCGATTTTTGTATCAACCTATATACCCTGTGCCAATCCATTCTCTTATATATGCGAGTATATAGGTCGCCTCGCATATATAAGAGAATGCATTGGCCTAACAATTTTTCATCATTTGTTATTATTTTTTACAATTTTTTACAATTTTATTAATTTGTTCTTATATTCTTTAACAGAATTATTTTGTAGGTTTAGTGCCAGGGAATCTTACGTTTTTCATGGGCATCAAAATTATTACTATGAATTCTTGGTGATAGTTTTGAGTTATAACATGCCCCCAAGGTTTTATCCAGTTTATATTCGCTATAGCATGCTTAAGCATACCCAAAAAATATTCAACCAAAAAAAAATTATAATCTAAAAACAAAAGGGCTGATTTTACAGACAATAAATTAGAGCCGATGATATCGGCCCCTGGCACTGAAAGGGTTAAACAATATTCACTTGAAAAGGTTTTTAAAAATTAAGATTTTTATCGAAAAACATACAAACAGTTGATTAGACTAATGTTCTAAAAATACCATCTTTTCTTTCCCAGTTCACTGAACAAAATTTTGGGGCCTGTCTGACAACAAATTTATTCAATGTAAACTTTTAATAAATCAGAAGTTAAATTTACGGTTTTATTAGGGCCCTGCGAATCGGGAATTTTCATTTCGCATTGAATCTCGAATTGAATCAGCCAAATGATTCCGAATCGCATCAAATCTTGAATCGAATCATTGCATCATAAAATAATAAAGATGAAGATAATACATGACTCAGAGGCCATACCAATATCAGTTTGCTCACATCATTGCATGTTTAACCAATTATGTGTGCATTCTTGTGGCCGTCTATGTTATACAATAATGAAGCCATATTGAAGCCAGAAAGCAACCGTGTTCATAAGTTTGACATATATATGAAATTTTTCTAGATCAGTTGAATAAGTCTTACAATGCTTCGGTGGTCTTTAGTACAGCTCGGTCAAAGACAATGTTATTTATATGCATTGGTATTGTAATATATCTTCAGGAAAAGCAATGTGGACCGTAGAGGTATAATGAGAATGCCACTATGTTTCGATAAAATTCAAATCAGAACAGCCGATTTCGATTAGAATCGAATCAGATGAAAGATTCCGAATCGCATCGACCCTAGGTTTCATTCAAGTTTGAGAATCAAGATCATTACAGATTTCCCACTTTTAATGATCCTGCACAAAATTTCTTACCCTTTGAAAGACGTCTTTGTCGTCGAGATATTTAAAGACTGTTATACAGCTTGTGAGCTTATCTTCCAGCTCTGTTTCGGAGATCCCTTTGGAGCTCTTCTTTAATAACATATCACAGTATTTGGCGAGCTGCAAGAAAAATAACAAGAGGCTGGTCACGATTAGCAGATGTGATATCCCAATTGTTGCAAGAAAAACAAAAACAATGCAGGCCTTTTAATGAGAGTAATTGCTCTGTCACTGCTCAGGTCTCTTAACCCTTTACCCAACAAAACGGCCAAAAACGCCCAAATAAGCTTCAACAGCCTAAAATATCTTCGGTCTGTCTCAATAACACCATACAAATATGGATATCATTGGAACCGGTTCATTGACCACATTGTGATGGTTACAGTTATTCCCTGTGCCAATGCATTCTCTTATATATGCGAGTCGACCATAGGTCGCCTCGCATATATAAGAGAATGCATTGGCCTAAAAAAAATCTTTTTTTAACACTTTTTCTTACATTTTTTAACAATTTTTATAATATTTTTCTACATTCTTTGACAATTTTATCATTTTTAATATGTGTTAAGCCAATGCATTCTCTTATATATGCGAGGCGACCTATGGTCGACTCGCATATATAAGAGAATGCATTGGCACAGGGCCGTTCTGTTGGGTAAAGGGTTAAAATAAAAATATGGAGAATGGCCTACACTGGCTCCGTTCAAATGACGTTGAATTATGGTAACTTATTAAAACTCAACATGTGGATATTATCAGATATTTGTATATGCATGATTGCTACGTTTTTTTAATATTTTTGTAATTACTTACGAGATCGGGAGACTTGCATGGTAGTTTAGGATCTGGTTTATAATTTATCACAGCGGCACAAGCCTGAAAAGTGAGAAATATATAGCTAGATATAAGATATTATGAATGGCTTTGATTTTGTTGGTATCTATTTTTGTGGTCTCTCATAAAAAGACCATTTTGTGGGGAAGTAAATTCATGGACCATAATTATATCATATTTATCCACATCAACTGGTACAACAATAGCAGGCTACAGTAATGCCCTAAATAATCGACTCTTTAACCACAGCAGAATTTCATGATTTAGTCGGGAGATATGGCTTGTTGCCATTCATCGGAAAGATCTCGGCAAAAAGCCATATTTCCGACTAAATCCTGAAAAGTTACCTATAATTCTGCTTTGGTTAAGGAGTCAATTACTTAGAGCATTACTGTATGGTATCTTTGAGTTGTCACTATTGAGAAACTGGACCCCTGCCCCCCACCCAGGTATTCTTGCGCCGACAGGGCACCACACAATCAGTGCATTAATAGCTACCAGCTTCATTTCACATGCTGGCGAGGTAGTTATATTGATTGTTTATGTCGCCCAGGGACTAGCCTAGACCCGATTTTCAGGGCGAAGTGACTTCTCCCTGACACAAAAATAAGGAGAAGTGGGTGTTCTCCATGGTGAAATGGGTTGGCAAAAAATATGAAATCGGCCCGCACTGTAGTCGCCTATATAACGAAAATAGGAGATATGTAATATTAAAATTAAAATGATGAAACAATGGTTCAAATATGGAAACTTTATGTTCAAATCATCACTCTAATAACTATGAATAATGTCCAAAATAATTGTGAGAGAATGGTAGCATTTTATTATAATAATTTTGGAAGAACGGCATTTTCATCAACTTCGAAAATTTCAGGGTGACTTAACCTTCGCCCGGCTGCAAATTTAAGGCGAAGTGAGCAAGAATAGGGAGGCTTCTTCGCCCACGTTGCACTCTCGGCTGATGCCTGATGTCGCCTACCCAATGTGAAACCATTAGCTTTTATTAACAGATCAATTCATTGGGACCTTTATCTACAGTGAAGTACATTATTATAGAATAGGTAATAACAAAGAAATATATTGCCCGTATTATTTTTTCAGCTTTATAAGGTTCCCTGTCAAAACTTCAAAATGGTTCCAATGGTTTGAACAAGCCTTGAAATAGGGTGTCTGCCATTTGCAGAATGAGGTCCCCAGAGGGTGAATTTAGTGATGCTACCCCGCATAGCGGGCTAGCATCACCAAATTCACCCTCTGGGGACCTCATTCTGCAAATGACAGACACCCTATTTCAAGGCTTGGGTTTGAACTGGTGGAATATGAACCCTTTGGCGAAAGACAGAGTAGAGATTCATAGCATGATCTAGTTTGTCACTATATTTTACCTCCAACATCAGGAAGCAAATTACTTTAAAAATTTTGATTAGCAAATAACCTCACATTGACATGATTAGATAGCATTGTTCTAAAATCATATAAAATTCATACCAAATTGCATAGCTTTTATCCAAAATTGGGTAGCAAATTGCGATGCGATACCAGTCAATTTGCTCTCTGTCCAACATACAAATAATATAACGGCAGTATTATTTGGAATTTTGGTAAATCAGATCTTTATAGTGGAATATAATAAACAGAATAATCGATTGAACTGGTGACGTGAAATAATTTGAGGCAAGGACTATTTTGTAAAACACTCAAGAGCGCTATCGTGTTTGTACTATGTCCTGCTTCTTATGAATTATTTCACGTCACCAGTTCAATCAAGTGATTATTCTCTATGTATTGAAACAACTAAACGGCAATATCCCGATTGAACTATTAAAGTTGAATAGAGCTAGAATAGTTGTATTTAGGATGAGCCAGACCTGTTGAAGGCGGGGTCAACTCACCATATCGAGAGCGCCAACAAACTGCTGGTCCCCGTGAAAGACGTTCTGAATCAGCTCGGTATATTTACGATGAACATTCAACATAGATTCAACAAACTGAGACGGATTCTGAAAAGAAAGACGTCTGAATCAACTCAGTATATATTTACCGTGAACATTCAAAATAGATTCAACAAACTGAAACAGAATCTGAAAATAAAGACGTCTGAATCAGCTCGGTATATTTACCATGAACATTCAACAATCTGAGACGGAATCTGAGAACATAATTGGAACAAGAAATAGTTTTATCTCTACCGATAAAACTGAAGATTGAGAATATTATTTTGTCTCTGAAGGTATAATATAAGTTTACCGAGGCTCAAATAGAATTTAGTGGACGAGGTTGATAAATTACATATAAAATAGAACGAGTTTGAGATACCTTTTATCACATGATTAAATAAACGCGAAGCAATGCGAAGTATTCATCGAAAACAACAATCATAAACGTCAGCAATCGCCAGTCATTTAAATAATGGCGTGACGTCATCGCACGCGCTAATATTACACGTGTCTCTTACCAATAATTATGAAGCTGGTTTTGTGGGTTAATTATGTGATAAATAGAGGATATGAAATGAGTGTTTCTCTCATATGATTTCAGGTTCTATGCCAACTGGAGGAATGTAGCATTCTACTAACACCACCGAAAATCTCAAGCAAATCGACCTTACCACTCCATAGAAAACATTGTCTAAACTACGCTAAATTGTAAATATTTACTACTCGAAATGTGATGCTTCTATCGGCGATAAATTAATGAAAACGATTTCGCCATCGGCAGTCACTGCATTTTTTTAATATATAAGATTGACGGTGTGTGTTGTCAATTTAGATATAATATTTGTAAAAATAACTACTTTGAACAAGATTATTCTCCATTTCTATTTGATCACCCCTCTGGAGTGTTTCACATCACTTTAATATAGTCAACTCACATTTTCCCCTTTGAAGTTTTTGACAGCTTCTAGACCAGTGTGTCTTATATGGCTCTGTATTTCTTCAATTAGGATTTTTAAGCCTCCCTGTATTGGCTTCAATAATGTGTACATGTTGGACAGATCTGAAAGAGAATATATAAGGTCAAAGGTCATCATCACATACACATAGAACCCATGAAATAAATCAATAATATGTACATGCTGGACAGATCTGAAAACGGAATATATAAGGTCACATCAATGTGTCAATGACACTGTAGCAGCCCTGGGAATTAGCCTAGGCAATACGCAATGCCTAGGTAAATGCAGAGGCAAAATCTGTTTGCCTAGGCAATTATATTTCCTAGGTAAAACAAGTTCATTGGGTTACTAAAATTGATTTGTGTCTATCAGAAATAGAACCTCTTTAGCCAAAATGACTTCCTTAAATCACTCTTTACATATATTGCCCTACGATTGTTTCCATGGCACTGGGCCATTAACTGGCTACCCGGTATAAGGACACGATCGGCAGATGTTTAACCCATGCTTGGTGACAGCGAAGAGCTATTTTCATAAATCCTTACACCATCCTTTTCATGAGTGCAAAACTTTCAACAATTCACACCTTACTATTAAGTTCACAAGTGGAATCACACTTATTGGGCACCTTGCTCACATAAACACAATGTTAACGCGTACTAGTATGTGGCTCTGATTTCAACCTATTAGGTCACTCCAACACAGATATGTCTTATAGAGTGATAAAGCTAATTAAGCTCAATCCATAGTCGGAGAGAATTTAAGCACCATAGCCGTTAAAGATAAAATAGTTAAGAAATTAAGTAGATAAACATCATAGCAACTGAATTTATCTGTTTATTACATCGGAACATGAGACATAACATATTGCGGTTTTTTTCTTATCGTTGCTATTTTTTGTTTATTATTAAGAAATGGATGTTGATTTGCTTGTGTTCCATAGAGTATGGATGCAAGTTGGTCTGACATTTTGTGTGGAACGTGAAAGCGTTCCACACATGAAAATGTCAGACCAACTTGCATCCATACTCTATGGGACGCAACAAAATCAACATTCATTACTTATATTTACACTCAACCGAGTCAACTGGCAGATTAAAAGAGTTTTAAGCGTCCATTTCCAACGTTATTATCGTGGCTCGGAGCAAGTTGCGTCTACACAAAAATGGATGCAAGTTGGGGTCAGCGCGCGACGTCATGTGACGTAATTTCGACCAACCAACGTCCTGTATCTATGTTCCACAACGCGAATGCATGTGTGAGTGTAAATATTGTTTTGTGTCAGCTGCATATTAAAAATTCATGGGATCATTAAGATGGGAGAAAAGGGTTAATATTTCACCATTAAAAAAACAATCAATACCTGAACAACTATACAAGTGAGGGATGTATAGACCTGGATACAAAATATGATTGCTAATGATTGAATATAAAGGTTAATTTTCTTCTAAGCTGATCATTGGAAAGATACAATGCATGTAAACAGTGGAAATATAATTAAAGTTATGGTTAATATTTTCAAAACCATTCAATCGATACCAAAATCTTTTCAGGTGAAGAATGTGTTATGATTATCACAGATGTGATTATTTATAGAGTGATCATGTGGAAAATATTTAGCTATCACATTGTGTCAACAGGATTGGTGAAGAATGTCAATATTTTTAAGTAAATAAACAAAATGACCCTCACTATGCGGGTTAGGGGTGTGTTATCATAAACTGTGCCAGAATTATAAACGTAATCAATATTTGAGTTATCAAATCGGATAGTAAGGGGTTAATCTTACCCAAACTAATGAACTGATAAACACAAAACAGTCAACAACCAGACAGCCAATGACTGTGGGGTCGCCTACCAGACTGCAAAGACTGATAAGACTGGGACTCTGGAGACCACAACAGTCAGAACTTTTCATAATCACTTTAAAAGAAGTAGATCTAAACAGGATATGTGGCTAGAGAGACTTCACGTATGTAGATTGGTGAAAATCCACCTTGAAATTACCAACTGTACACTACTGATCACCCCCCCCCCCCCCCTCCCATATAGCTCAACAAGTCCCCTCCCGACCTTCTAACAGATATCCAGGGAATGTTTATAAAAATGTCGGATTTCACTTGACATGTGTAGGCATCCCCGCATACAGTTAGAGCCAAAGTAAATGCTTCTTATTAATGATTCTCTGTCAAGAATTTGAGTAAATTTTATTTTTGGGACCAGGGTGGCAGAAGCAGTGAACTTGAGTGAAGGGCCAGGGGGCACAACCTTCAGAAATGTAATGGCATTAGTTTTTCGAATTTTCAAAAAATGTTAAACAATATATATATAATTGACCATGGAGTTAAATACAATTTAAATTTTTTTTTTTTTAATATTTTAATAAAAAAAAACAATTCCACATTTTTTTTAAAATATTCTTTTATTTTTTAATATATCATTTCTTTTCTTTTCTTTTCTTTTATTGGTTAAAGAGTTGAATCTACATTTTTTTTTTTAGTTATGTCCCTGGCCCCGCCCACATTTTACCCAGTGACCTCATTCACCCAAGGATCCTTCATACCAAATATGAACCCATTTGGCCTGATTGTATTTGAGAAGAAGATGTTTAAAATAATTACTATGGATGGAAAGAGTTATGGCCCTGTCTTCACAGCTATTTGACCCAGTGACCTCATTTGAACAAATCTGAATGTGAGTCACCTAGGGAACATCCACACCAAATATGAACCCATTCGGTCTTATGGTTCCGAAGAAGATGTTTAAAGAATTGTTGACGGACGGACGATGGACAGACGGACGACGGACGAGGAGTGATGACTATACCTCCACCGGAGACTTCGTCTCAGGTGAACTAAAAAGCATGTCATTGGATTTAGAAAGTCAGTCCCAGCACCGTTAATATTATCCTGCAGCCAAAATGCAACTGAGGGGATTTCAAAATAAGACATTTCCTCTAATGATGAATATTCAATTGGTTATTTATTGAAACACTGACTGAACCTGGCTCAAAGTGAAAGCGATAATTTAATATATGTCTATCGGATATGTGTCTATGGAATGGGTTAATTTTAATCCCAAATCCATGCAAGTGAAAAGTGGATCACCATCAACCTGGACATAGAATAGAATGATCAAATAAAAAACATCAGAAGACCATATGATGTGCGGAGAGGGTTAATCATTTTCAATGACATTATATCATGGAACTAAGGAATGTGTGGATTAATTTTTTTCTAAGAGAAGACAAAAGTGTCTGTAAACAACAATGTCTCTAAACAGCAATGTATGTAAAACACCCCTACAAATGAACAATGGACTATTCCTATTTATTCTTTTAGAATAGGTGTCTTATAGAGTGTAAAATGCCATGGACCTGTTTCAACATGGGGATTAACTTAATATTGCACAGAAAACAAAACTGGAATAAAGAGTCATCAATCAACAGTTTGACAGATTATAAACAGGTCTGCCAGCCACCAGTGGTTAGCAGGTAGTATCAGGTATCCATAGCTATAAATTGTCTCATTCCAATAATACAGCGTCCTGTGTGGTGTTAATTTCTCTTCAACTTTCACAGTGCATGGCAAACAGGTATTAATTAATTGAATTATAAAGGGCCATAACTCTGTTAAAATATATCTGATCAAACCCATATTCGAACTCGATCTGTATTTAGGAGTGAGAAATTCATATACCAAATTTGATGTCGATCAGATGAAAAATGTTTGAGTCATAGCAGCTTGCGTGAATTCTAAGTGAAAACAAGAGAGAAAAGGGTTAATTAAACAATACCAAAAACCATACAGATGAAGAACATGCTAAGAAAAACCTAGGTAAGAAATATGAGGCAGATCAGAAGAAATATGTTCAACTTATTGCATCGGATAGCATGTGTGTGAAGGGTTAATTATTTTCTAAACCGATTAACCAATCGATACCAAAATCTATACAGGTGAGGGGTGAGTCATCATAAACCTAATTATCAAATATGAACACAATCAGACAAAAACTACTTCGGTTATAGCATCGGATAGCACATGACCATGTGTGGATGCAAAGTGTTAATAATTTCTAAACCGATCAACCGATACCAAAAACTATACAGGTCAGGAGTGTGTCATCATAAACATGCACATACAATTTGAACAGGATCTGATAAAAAATACTTGAGTAATCGTGTCGGATAGCAAGTGTCTACGAACGGACAGACGGACGGACGGACGGTTGATCCTGACGTCGGCATTATGGGGACTAATCTAGGTTTTAAGTTTGGGCACCCTGTCAGTCCTAGGACGATATGCCGTAGGCATATCCCGATGGCCGCAGGCCAGAGGTGGGGGTGGGTTTGGGAGGGGGTGTGGGAGGGGGTGTCCCCCTCCCATCAAAGGGTGGTCTGGGGGCACTCCCCCAGGAAATTTTTGAAAATCCAATGCCATGAGAGTGAATCTGGGGCATTCTGAACCTTTATATTTTGCTATTCAGGTTGGTAAATTTAGTCATAATATAGACAATTTTTTTTAATTGTTTGTGATTTTCTACTATCATACTCATTGATCTGATAGCTAAAAGTCATGACCAAACTTAGTTTGTTTCTACTCTTAATCATTGTACAACACGCTGAAATATTCTTTTGTTTATTAAAAGATTTGTTTCACTTTTAATGTTTCAGTTTCACCCTTTTTATACCAATATGTATATTTCCTTGAAATAAAAATATATATTCTACCTACCCTGTGTTAAAATTGTGTATGAGAGTAGAAACTCTTACACCACTGGTTTGTTGGTCGCGGCATCTTGTTTAAATATTCGCGGAAATAAACTTCTGGTTAAACTTTATATCTCTTAGTTTTAATTATAAATTCACATTATGTTAAAAAACGTACCGCGTAATCACGTACCGCGATATGCTATCGTAAATTTAACTGTTGTGGAAATAACATTTCAAGCGCTTTAAAGGTTTAATTGCACACCAAACCGGAAGAGGAAGACATATGTTTTGATTCGTTCGCGAAACAACCGACTGACTTAATTTGTATGATTAAAATGGGTCGTTTTCCCTCGGTAGATCAAATTTGTTGATAAATAGCAATGTTTTCTTTCATTGTATAAGCGTTCAATTAACATTTCCATCATATTAAAATTAGTTGGCAGTCTCTTTTTATCTAAAAATTCCTGATTGACTGGGAAATGTTGTTTTACAACTCTGAGGCATATTTCGTTTGAGCGCCCAAACTACCGGCGCCCAAACCCATTTTACGGATCCAAATACAGCCTAGATTAGCCCCTGCATACATCGTATGGGTACACATAAAAATGTGGGCTGCAGGGTGTGACGATGGATTCAAATATGAAATAAAGATGGCTGCTGGCGGCCATGTTTTTAACAAATTTAGGAAAAATTGGATAGCTCCCATTTAGAGGTCACCGAAGAACCATATGAAGATTTGTGATGATCGGATGAGGGATGTGGTCTGTAGGGTGAGCCAAAGGATTTAGTCATCAAAGAGTCAAATCCAAAATGGCTGCTGGCTGCCAAGTTTTTCAACGAAATAATGATAAATTTGATAGCGTCTATCCAGAGGTGATCCTAAACATGCCTGAAATTTTCAGAACATTTCTCCGATAATTACGAGCTGCAGGGTGTGCAGATGAATTCAAATTTTGAAATCCAAGATGGCTGCTGCCGGTCATGTATTTTAACAAATTTCAAAAAAATTGTGGCTCCTGGAGTCCCAGCTGGAGGTCACTCCCAGGATCCATATGAAATTTGATGATGATCGGATGAGGGATGTGGCCTGTAGGGTGGGCCAAAGAAATTTTTTATGAACAGATGCCGGGATGACGGATGCCAACCCATGGCAACAGCTAAATCTTGACTTTGTCAAGTTGAGCTAAAAAATATTGTACCCTTAGATTAACCTGTGACATGCCCTTGTCATTGATGTAAGAATTATAGATAACAGATATAGAAATCAATGTAAAATAATTGATTGATTGGGGTTTAATGTCGCTTTCAGCAACTAAGGCCATATCACGACATTTCCAGTTTTAGCGGTGGAGGAAATCCGCACACTTAAAGCTAATCTAACAGTGATTTCAATGGCTGATAAACTCATCGACCATGTGCGGCAAACCACCGACCATTGCCGAGTAACTGCCAACTCCACCAGATAATGTTTTCGAGTTACAAAGTCCATGATGGAAACCAATGTAAAAAGACAAGCATTTCAGCTGGCAAATCGCGATATTGTCAGATTTATAGGTGGAGAAGGACTGAGTAGATTGTTGACCCTTTCATGATGGGAGCTGTGCTAGTGCAGCATTAAAGACCCTGTGCCAGTGCATTCACTTATATATGTGAGTCTCCCATAGGGAAATATTGTTCAGCCAATGCATTCTCATATATATGTGAGGCACCCTATGGGAAACTTGATTATATAAGAGAATGCATTTCTTTCGCAAAAATTCAGAAATATGCAGTCATGAAAGGGTTAAATTCATTGAGAAGCCACATAGAAGCCACTGACCCCCAGATAGCCCAGATGAACAAATCAGATTACCCTTCTTTGAGGCAGATCACAAATCTTCGCTAATAGGGATTGCAACCAGCATCAACTTCGACAATGCGCCTTATCAACTGAGCCACGACTATTGAGGAATCCCGAGATGGAGTGAGACTGGCATTTGTGACCGATGTCAGCTTTAAAATATTGAAATACTGGCATAGGGAAAATGTAACAAAACAATGGCAATGAGAAGCATAACCTCTTGGTTGCTATCTACACATCCATATAATAAAAGTGACGTTGTGAGCTATATATCCATACTGAGTACAGACCTACTTCAGCACACCAGGGGTCGCTCACTATTCATAACTTCAACTCAGATACAAGTGCATCGGAATCTCGAACTTTCAAACAGAATCACATTGTGATGGTTACATTATGCCCTGTGCCAATGCATTCTCTTATATATGCGAGTCGACCATATGTCGCCTCGCATATATAAGAGAATGCAATGGCCTAAAAAAATTCTTTTTTTAACACTTTTTACCATTTTTTCTTACATTCTTTAACAATTTTATAATTTTTTCTAACATTTTTTAACAATTTTTATAATATTTTTCTACATTCTTTGACAATTTTATCATTTTTAATGTGTTAAGCCAATGCATTCTCTTAAAAAAATATATAAAATGATAAAATTTGTTAAAGAATATAAGAAAAAATATTAAAAATGATAAAAATTGTTAAAGAATGTAAGAAAAATTATAAAAAAAATGATAAAATTTGTTAGAGAATGCATTGGCACAGGGCCGTTCTGTTGGGTAAAGGGTTAAATGGTAATAGATCTTATTATGACTGACCTTTTCGTTTCTCTATTTTGACCATATCTTTACACTCGGCATGGAGAAATGAGAGGTGATCGGCAACCATCCGTTGTTGACACTCTTGTGTCACTTTGGTATATGAGCTTGGATGCAAGAACTTCCTCGATCTGAAGTCCTCATTGTCTAGCCGTTGTATGACCTACAGAGAAGAAGTTAGTTTAGTGTCATCAGACTGAAGTCCTCATTGTCTAGCCGTTGTATGACCTACAGAGAAGAAGTTAGTTTAGTGTCATCAGACTGAAGTCCTCATTGTCTAGCCGTTGTATGACCTACAGAGAAGAAGTTAGTTTCGTGTCATCAGACCTCGATCTGAAGTCCTCATTGTCTAGCCGTTGTATGACCTACAGAGAAGAAGTTAGTTTAGTGTCATCAGACTGAAGTCCTCATTGTCTAGCCGTTGTATGACCTACAGAGAAGAAGTTAGTTTAGTGTCATCAGACTGAAGTCCTCATTGTCTAGCCGTTGTATGACCTACAGAGAAGAAGTTAGTTTAGTGTCATCAGACTGAAGTCCTCATTGTCTAGCCGTTGTATGACCTACAGAGAAGAAGTTAGTTTCGTGTCATCAGACCTCGATCTGAAGTCCTCATTGTCTAGCCGTTGTATGACATACAGAGAAGAAGTTAGTTTAGTGTCATCAGACTGAAGTCCTCATTGTCTAGCCGTTGTATGACCTACAGAGAAGAAGTTAGTTTAGTGTCATCAGACTTCGATCTGAAGTCATCATTGTCTAGCCGTTGTATTACCTACAGAGAAGAAGTTAGTTTAGTGTCATCAGACTGAAGTCCTCATTGTCTAGCCGTTGTATGACCTACAGAGAAGAATTTAGTTTAGTGTCATCAGACTGAAGTCCTCATTGTCTAGCCGTTGTATGACCTATAGAGAAGAAGTTAGTTTAGTGTCATCAGACTGAAGTCCTCATTGTCTAGCCGTTGTATGACCTACAGAGAAGAAGTTAGTTTAGTGTCATCAGACTGAAGTCCTCATTGTCTAGCCGTTGTATGGCCTACAGAGAAGAAGTTAGTTAAGTGTGATCAGACTTCGATCTGAAGTCCTCATTGTCTAGCCGTTGTATGACCTACAGAGAAGAAGTTAGTTTAGTGTCATCAGACCTCGATCTGAAGTCCTCATTGTCTAGCCGTTGTATGACCTACAGAGAAGAAGTTAGTTTAGTGTCATCAGACTGAAGTCCTCATTGTCTAGCCGTTGTATGACCTACAGAGAAGAAGTTAGTTTAGTGTCATCAGACTTCGATCTGAAGTCATCATTGTCTAGCCGTTGTATGACCTACAGAGAAGAAGTTAGTTTAGTGTCATCAGACTGAAGTCCTCATTGTCTAGCCGTTGTATGACCTACAGAGAAGAAGTTAGTTTAGTGTCATCAGACTGAAGTCCTCATTGTCTAGCCGTTGTATGACCTACAGAGAAGAAGTTAGTTTAGTGTCATCAGACTGAAGTCCTCATTGTCTAGCCGTTGTATGACCTATAGAGAAGAAGTTAGTTTAGTGTCATCAGACTGAAGTCCTCATTGTCTAGCCATTGTATGACCTATAGAGAAGAAGTTAGTTAAGTGTCATCAGACACTAGTCCTCATTGTCTAGCCGTTGTATGGCCTACAGAGAAGAAGTTAGTTTAGTGTCATCAGACTGAAGTCCTCATTGTCTAGCCGTTGTATGACCTACAGAGAAGAAGTTAGTTTAGTGTCATCAGACTTCGATCTGAAGTCATCATTGTCTAGCCGTTGTATGACCTACAGAGAAGTTAGTTTAGTGTCATCAGACTGAAGTCCTCATTGTCTAGCCGTTGTATGACCTATAGAGAAGAAGTTAGTTTAGTGTCATCAGACTGAAGTCCTCATTGTCTAGCCGTTGTATGACCTACAGAGAAGAAGTTAGTTTAGTGTCATCAGACCTCGATCTGAAGTCCTCATTGTCTAGCCGTTGTATGACCTACAGAGAAGAAGTTAGTTTAGTGTCATCAGACTGAAGTCCTCATTGTCTAGCCGTTGTATGACCTACAGAGAAGAAGTTAGTTTAGTGTCATCAGACTTCGATCTGAAGTCATCATTGTCTAGCCGTTGTATGACCTACAGAGAAGAAGTTAGTTTAGTGTCATCAGACTGAAGTCCTCATTGTCTAGCCGTTGTATGACCTACAGAGAAGAAGTTAGTTTAGTGTCATCAGACTGAAGTCCTCATTGTCTAGCCGTTGTATGACCTACAGAGAAGAAGTTAGTTTAGTGTCATCAGACTGAAGTCCTCATTGTCTAGCCGTTGTATGACCTATAGAGAAGAAGTTAGTTTAGTGTCATCAGACTGAAGTCCTCATTGTCTAGCCATTGTATGACCTATAGAGAAGAAGTTAGTTAAGTGTCATCAGACTGAAGTCCTCATTGTCTAGCCGTTGTATGGCCTACAGAGAAGAAGTTAGTTAAGTGTGATCAGACTTCGATCTGAAGTCCTCATTGTCTAGCCATTGTATGACCTATAGAGAAGAAGTTAGTTAAGTGTCATCAGACTGAAGTCCTCATTGTCTAGCCGTTGTATGGCCTACAGAGAAGAAGTTAGTTAAGTGTGATCAGACTTCGATCTGAAGTCCTCATTGTCTAGCCGTTGTATGACCTACAGAGAAGAAGTTAGTTTAGTATCATCAGACAGCGTTCACACTGTCAGAGGCCAAATTGGCCAATGGCCAGGGGGGTACGGAAAAACAAAAATTTCAGGCACGTATGCTGATTTTTTTCCTTTCGACCCTTGTTGGGACCCACCCCCTGTGTCCCAATTTTTTTCCGTTTTCGGCAGTTTTTTTCCGACCATTTTTGGACACCCACCCTGTGAGTTGCGGAAAAAGTTGTTTGTTGGTCCCATCGACTTCCCACCCACCCCGGCATATGTGCCCAGAAACCCCCCCTGTTATTCTAAGGTGTTTTAAGCCAAACTCATAGCAAAAACAGTGTAAAAAAAATGTTTAGTTGCGGAAATTATTTTTTGTTGGTCCCATCGACCACCCACCCACCCCGGCATACGTGCCCGGAAACAAAAATCCCCCCATGTTGGAATTGCCTAAAATATAAATGTTGTGTGCAATGGGAAATTCTCAATCACTCTGGCTGGGCGGGAGACAATACTGGAATCGAAATTCGTGATGCAAGCAAACGTTATTATATCGCATCTAAATTATCCTAATATTACATAGTACATACGTGAATCTGATAATCCTCAGATATCCTTCTATTTTCATGAATCGACAAGAAGGCCAAATTACCCTTATGGAGCCCCTCACAGACGTGAGCAGACGACACTCAGCAATACAAGCTGCCACCTGTATTGGGCTCCCTACAGGAAGCTCCAGTCATGGATGGGTTAAGCCAATGGCCAGATTTTTTTTTCGAAAATGGCCAAAGAAAATTACATATGGCCAAAAAGTTTCAAGCAACAGAACAAACTCTCATTAACCTAAGATCCTGTGCCAGTGCATTCTCTTATATATATGCAAATCTCCCATAGGGAGCCTTGCATATATAAGAGAATGCACTGGCTTGCAATGTCAAGGTAAATATTGTTAGGCCAATGCATTATCTTATATATGCGAGGCTCCCTATATCCCTATTGACATCGACATAATTGCGCTAAGCTCATGCGTCACTGCACATGGCGATATTACACGTGTGTCTCACTAAAAATATGAGGCCGGATTTAGGGGCTAATTATGTGATATACTATAACAATTTGAAAACTTTGCGCCAGTACTTGGTATTCTCTTTTTAAAGGTACTCAATCCGATTCGATGGTCTCCATATCATCAGATTCCAACAACAACATTTTTTTGAAACCACTTCAGTTATCAGAATCGAGTAATTGCCCAAAAATAATGCTAGCCACAGTCAACTATAGCATAAAATTACCCAAAAACTGTTATTTGTCAACACTTTGTTCAATGAAATTTTGCCGGTTTGTCAAATATATGACACTTGATTTTAGAGTTATCCATCTTCATCTGCAATTTGGTCAGAAAAGTTTTCTCGTCGACTGTTTACTGGGCCAATTAAAAATTTAAATAATATATTTCAAACATCGATATCTGATCACTCTGAGTTTTGTTGGGTGGGTTCCTCGACTCGAATCAAATATGTTTTACGCCCGAAGTCAAGGAAATAGTAGATTGCAAATGTTATTTCGGATTGAGCACCTTTAAATACAATTGAAAATGATCATATTTCCAGAATATTCATATAAAGCAAATTACAAAACAATTTATCATGCAGAAAATGATAAAATTATAATCTAACAAACCTTTTCCATATATTCTGAGCAGTTATACTCGTTCTTGAGTTTGGACGCCTCTTGTCTATAGTAGTCACCGGTCTCTGCCAAGAACGGTGCCTCAAATACCTCCTCATATAACTGTAAATACAGAATATTAACATCACCATGATAGTGTCGTGACTAACCTTGAGCCCTGTGACCCAGGGTTCATGCTTTTGAGACAATTTAAAAAAAAAAAAGGCCAATTAACCCTTTACCCAACAGAACGGCCCTGTGCCAATGCATTCTCTTATATATGCGAGTCGACCATAGGTCGCCTCGCATATATAAGAGAATGCATTGGCTTAACACATATTAAAAATGATAAAATTGTCAAAGAATGTAGAAAAATATTATAAAAATTGTTAAAAAATGTAAGAAAAAATTATAAAATTGTTAAAGAATGTAAGAAACGAGAGGCCGATCACGATCGGCAGATGTTTAACCCATACCTTGGCGATAGCGATTAGCTATTTTTATAAATTTTATAAATCCTTACATCAACCTTTTCATGAGTGCTAAAGTTTCAACAATTCACACTTAATATAGTGATCATGTGAAAAATATTTAGTTATCACATTGTGTCAACAGGATTGGCGGAGGATGTTAATATTTTTAAGCAAATAAACCAAATGACCCTCACTATGCAGGTTAGGGGTGTGTTCTTGTCAACTATGCCAAGAACTACATGTATAAACATAGTCAATGGAAATATTTGAGTTATCAAATCGGATAGAATAGGGTTAATCTTACCCAAACTAATGAACTGATAAACACAAAATAGTATATACAAAGCATGTCATTGGATTTAGAAACCCATACAATAAGTCAGTCTCAAGAATACCAGCACCATTAATATTACCCTGGAGCCCAAATGCAACTGAGGGAATTTCAAAATAAGACATTTCCTCTAATGATGAATATATAATTGGTGATTTATTGAAACCCTTACTGAACCTGGATCAAAGTGAAAGGGATAATATTATATCTGTCAATCGCATAATATGTGTCTATGGAATGGTTTAATTTTAATCCCAAATCCATGCAAATCAAAAGTGGATCACCATCAACCTGGACATAATATAGGAGAATGATCAAACGAAAAGCTTCAAAACCATATGATGTGTGGAGAGGGTTAATCATTTGCAATGACATCACATCATGGAACTGAGGAATGTGTGGATTAATTTTTGTCTAAGATACGACAACAGTGTATGTTGACAACAATGTCTGTAAAACATCCCTACAAATTAAGTAACAATGGACTATTCCAATTTAATATTTTAGAATAGGTGTCCTATAGTGTTTACATAAACTTTAGTAATGAACCTGTTTCAGCAAAGGGGTTAACTTAATATTGCACAGAAAACAGCACTCCACCAGATAGCCATCAATCAATTTGACATTAATATGATAACAAATCCTGCCAGCCAGGAGTACCACTATCAGGCTTTATAGCATGTCCATAGACATAGTGATAATTAACTCATTTCAATAACACATGGTCTGCCAGATACAGTAATGCTCTAATTAATCGACTCCTTAAACACAGCAAAATTATGGGTAACTTTTCAGGATTTAGTCGGAAATATGGCTTGTTGTCATTCATCGGAAAGGTCTCGACGAGAGCTTTCCGATGAATGGCATCAAGCCATATTTCCGACTAAATCCTGAAAAGTTACCCATAATTCTGCTGTGTATAAGGAGTCGATTAATTAGAGCATTACTGTATGTTCTCTTAAAATTCCCAGCAGTAATTATTTGAATTATAAAGGGTCATAACTCTGTTAAAACTTGCATCCGGGGCAATATACATTCACATATCAAATTTCAAGTCGATAGCTCCACCCGTTTCCGAGATCTCGTCTGCGCATGCGCGAAGCTGGCGTCGCACGGGCTCGGCGACCCGATAAAATTTGTATCCGGGGCAAGATACATTCACATACCAAATTTCAAGTCGATAGCTCCACCCGTTTCCGAGATATCGTCTGCGCATGCGCGAAGCGGGCGCGCACGGGCTCGCCAATACGACAACGTCCACCGCCTGGTCAAACTACACACACGTACCAAGTTTGGTCCCGATCGGTCGAGAATCGTAGATTTGTATAAATGACAAACATACAGACAAACATACAGACAGAGGTCTTCAAAATATATATGAGATTTTGGAAGAACGGCATTTTTACAACCGCTTATGAATACGAAAAAAAAACATACAAATTAAACAATGCTTATTAATACGAAAAATGTTTTGCCGATTTTCATCGGTCAACTTCGGAAATTTCAGGGTGACTTAAACTTCAACCAGCTGAAAAAATTAAGGCGAAGTGAGCAAAAATAAGGAGACTTCTTCGCCCACATCGCTCTCTCGGCTGATCCCTGGTTGAATAGACTGGTTGCTCGTCCAAAACTGCAAAACTCTGAAAACATAGTAACCTTACACCTCCAGCCTCAGGCACTAACCTGAAGTGGATGTTTCTTTTTATATTCTTCTGCATTAACGAACGAATGTACGACGCCATGTATAACTGTCTGGTTAATATTGCCATCATTTCGGTCACTGAAATAAAAAAAACAATTCTGAAATAATGACAAAAAATGTATGATTCTGAGATTTACCATCATTTCTACATCTCAATAACTAAGGCCCGTTTTATACGTCGCACCAAACACGGGTCGCGCTATCGCCCCCTGGCTCGACATTGGGATGTCTCTGGCTCATGTTACGTTTGTTTGATTTATACGTCGAACCAGCTGGCACATGCTGTAATCGTATATTTCGAACAATTTTAGCATTTCTGATACAAAATGCACTATAATGTGGCCGTCTATACAGTGCATGAATCTCATAATTTACGCTTTCGTTGGTTTCAAAATCGGGATCTTGTCATTCATTTCCCTTGAACCTTCGAATATATATCTCTGTAATATTTTTATTCCCAACTTTCGCGAAACGTCCTTTGTCAGTCGATACATGCATGTCCCCGTAGTACCGTACAATTGCCTTCAATGTATATTAACAACGGCCAAGAGTTAGCAGTCTGTGGCCCGACGCTGTTTTATACGACGTGCCAGACACGGGTCGCGCTAGGATGACTCCAGAGATAACGTAATGACGGCAAAAACTTCAAATTGTGCATGCTCTCCTCCAAAGGGGTCCTAAATGGGGAATGGTTTTCCCCGAATCATCTTAGCGCGACCTGTGTTTAGCACGTCGTGTAAAACAGCGTCGAGCCCCAGACGTGTAGCACGTCGGGTCGTGCCAGAGAAATTCTGACGCGCCAGTGGGTTTTATACATCGTGCTCGGGTCGCGCCATCTTGGATTTTGTCATTTTCTCACTAATTAGGCTGGCGCGCTAACCAATTGTACAATTTTAAAAGGTTGAGTTGCCCTGACAGACTGTCTGAATATCAGTGAAACTCCATTAACCCTTAATATGACAGGAGCTGCGCTGGTGCAAAATTAAAGACCCTGTGCCAGTGCATTCTCATATATATGCAAGTGTCCCATATGGAGCCTCGCATATATAAGAGAATGCACTGGCTTATAAGGTCATGGTAAATATTGTTAGGTCAATGTATTGTCTTATATATGCGAGCAGTCCTTCGAATTTGGAAAATGTAGGTGCGCGATATATCGCTCGGAGCTTTTGGGATTTGCGCGCGCCTTTTTTGAGGGAGCACAATTCAAATTATCATCGATGAAATGATTACTGAATAAATACAAACTCAAGTATAATGATACACACGTATAATTCCAAGTGTGGCAACAGAAACAGAAATAAAAACATGTTTATATTATACAATAGTCCACATGATAATAACATCAACAATCCCGGTGAATCTGATCACGGTAATTAGTCGACTTCCGCCTCTGAGAGCGCATGCTCATCAGACTCGATTAAAGCTTCAAACTCGGAAGTGGAATCCGAATCGCTACCGGAATCAGATTGCCAGGGAGCAAACTACTTTTAAAATTTTGATTAGTATATAGCTAGTCAATTATTGTAATTGAATAGCATCCATTCCGAATTGAATAGCTATTTTTATGGGCCTAATATCTCGGTGAATTAAAAGTAATAATGTCACACCTGTGAATTACGTCCCAGTGAGCACACGCGACAGCTTGTCTGGGACTAATTTGTCACATATTATCTTTAGAATTAGCGCTTTTAAGATTGCACACTTTTGCCCTTTTAGGCAGTGTCACCATCACTATCCGACATGAATGATGATACAGTATAAACCCTAATCTAATATTCAAATGAATCGGCGAATCCCGCATGCCGAAACATCAAACGAGGCCGCCAATGAATTGACACGCTTTTTGCGGGAACTCGCACGTGCAGCAGTTGTGATGAGGTGTCACCCCAATCATTGAGTGCGAAAGACGCCGCTTTGATCTTTGTTACCAGGTTCGTAATCAACGTCATCCCTGCTGAGAAAGATACATGGCGAATAGTCTTGTCGGCGTTTAACCATTGCTGTGTTGTTTGTTAAAATCTCGTTCACTGGTTGCAATTTCCGAGGCGCGCATTTGAAATTTTCGGCGTACACATTTAATAACTCGCTGGTTTTTAGATCCGCGCGCGCCAAGGCGCGCAAGCGCAATTGCGCGCCTCAAAATCGAAGGACTGTATGCGAGGCTCCATATGGGAAACTCGCTTATACAAGAGAGTGTATTGGCACAGACTTTTCAAAAAAATTCAAGAAGCTCCATTAATGGAAGGGTTAAACTACCCTTATGGAGCCCCTCACAGACGTGAGCAGATAACATTCAGCAATACAAGCTGCCACCTGTATGGGGCTCCCTACATGAAGCTCCGGGTCATGGAAGGGTTAAACTACCCTTATGGAGCCCCTCACAGACATGAGCAGACGGCACTCAGCAATACAAGCTGCCACCTGTATGGGGGTCCCTACATGAAGCTCCGGGTCATGGAAGGGTTAAACAATCTTACCCTTTTATATGAGTAAAACTTACTCTTTGATTTCGTGTAGAATGAGGCTCAGTAAGTGACGCAACAGGGGTTCTATCATCTGTCTCTTCCATATATCCAGAGCTAGCTGTAAATAGAAACCAAATATACTTAATGTTCGAACCCCCAGATAATTATATTTATACCACGATCGCCTATCTTACTATATAAATAAAGCCATCTGTTTCAATTTTACATTTAATCAACACCTTCGCAGAGTGGATTAAACTTTCTCCATACAATTTGAACGGAAAAGTGTTTATCCATCGCATTGTAAAGATTGTGGCATAAACAAAATATACGCATAGTAGTGTTTCTGAATAACAAATTTAATCCACTCATGGGATTGGCAAGTTACACCATTCGCTAAAGCTCGTGGTGTAAATCGCCAATCCCACTCATGGATTAAATTTGTTATTCAGAAACGCTATGCGTATATTCTATATATAAAAAATACGCCATATTATATACCATTTGAAAGAGGAAGCTCCAAAATATTGTATTATCAACATATTTGGTGTATTTGGTGTAATAAACTGTGAACATATAGTTTTTGTTGTTCTGTGCTCTCAAGTTTCATTATTTTCAATGGAAGGGGGATAACTAAGATATAGAGTTATACCCCTTCCATTGAAAATACATTTTTAGTTTGAATTTTGTTGCATTCTGGGGGAAATCTTTCTATGATTTCAGCTGTTTTCTATTTCTCTATGGGCATCTTCTGATTCATAGACATTTCAAATGGTGATGAATTATAGTATTTCAATCATATTTTATGGCATAAGTATCAAGGCGAGAAAAAAAATTCCACTCAAGAGATAGTTTTTGATGACTCTAGACACATAAAGAAATCACTATTGGCAAAAGCATATTATACACATGGACAAATCACTATTGGCAAAAAACATCATCGTCAATAATAAGTAAATAAAATAACCACAATAAATGAAGATTTCTTCAATGTCCTTTGTTTTTTTCCGCGCAAATTGTCCGTTAAAATCACCGCGGTATCGCGAACCGTGACCGCATGCATCGTGGTGTCACTGCGGTATGCGCGGTGTTGAAGCGTTAATAAGCGGTATCAGTACCACGGTATTGGGGATACCGCGGTATCATACTGCGGTATTAACGGGGTGACACCGCATTATAGATGGTCAATTACTTTAAGTATAGCGGTATCAAGGCACTATAAAAAAATTAATTGGTGACTCGAAAATTAAATGGGCCTTTAATAAATATGCTACATGCAGACGATGGGCTAGCATCACTAAATTCACCCTCTGGGGACCTCATTCTTCTTAGGCCTCATCTTCTCTGGAAAGTTTCTCTATTATCAAATTTCTATAGAAACTTCTTCACATGGATTCTATTTCTTATTTAGTTTAGTTTCTCTATATTCCCAAATTGGCAGACGACACATTGCATAATCGAGGTTCCCAATGGGTGTACGTCACAATATTCACCATTTGGGAACTTCAATCTGAGTTTATGTCTCCCATAGCAGATGAGGCCATGCAGAATGAAAGGCCAAAAAAGCCCCAAAAAAGGGGTTTTTATTTCTCAGGCATCGCCACATCGAAAACAATGGCCCTTGTTAGACCATTTTAATCCAATTTTCGATTTTCACTGTAGTTGTAAACCTGTAACACAAAAATAGGAAACTCTCACATGGAAATTAGTTATGTTTTAAATATCGAGCTAAATACAATATATTTATTCGCCATATATGCATATAAATACACACAGTCGGCAATGGGATTGAAGAACAAGTGCGGGCCACTTATATGCTACTTCTCTCCCGAGAACAATGGTGGGTATTCAACAAAAGATCATAGGCAACGACAACTATATATATTGACACCACAGGCTGTCGAAACTCCCAAGTTTATTGGTAAAATGTGTTGGAATATTTCGATAAAAACAAGAAGTTGGATATTGAATGAGTCGTCCGCCAACCTGACCTTGGCGACCTTTGCACAGTAAGTAAGTAACCCTGCAAGATAGAGTTTTCCCCCTTGCTATGCTATTGTGATCGAAGGTACAAAAACCGGAGCAGTTTGACAAGCGGTGTACATGTATTGGCCATGTTAATGATGGTTATTTGAAGTTTTATTGTCCGTCATCCATTGCGGTACATATACAGTCTCTAATTAGTAGAGATGGGCGGTTGTGAAAATTTGCCTCGGTTTCGGTTTCGGTTGTGGAAAAAGAGTTGAGTTTCGGTTTTTATTAATAAAAATGACTAATGTGAACAAAATCTAATTATGCTTCATCATATTACAAAGAAAACACACCAATTTTATCACCATAATTTGTGAGGTACATCTCATTTTATAATTGTAAATTATGTATCATATTGTTACTATTATATTGTTAATGTCCATGTCGAGTGGCAGTGCTAGAATGCAAGTGAGTCTGTGTATTGTGTTTGACTGCAATTCAGCATCATATGATCATAAGTGTGAAATAATATAATGATCATTTATATTGGCATAAAACTAATGTGTGTGACTAGATATATGTGTATAGTTATGATTTGAAAAATAAAATTTGAAATAAACAACAAAATGAAAATAAAGCATGACTAGAATCTCTCAATCACATTATCTGGCTATCTGCCTATTACCATATTTAGGGAACATAATACTGTACACACTATACCGGAACATGCATCCAATACAAGTTACCTGAATGAGTGCTATTTCTCAACAGTTTACCGACAAACGGTATAATTCATTCCGGCTCCGATTCCGGCATAACATTTTTAATCAACGGCGCACAAATATATTTGACGATTTAACATCCAAACATTAATAAAAACTAATAGGGAATGCGGGTAGCAATCATTGATACCTTTTGATATCGTATCCTCGTTATCAAATTCACCTTTCAGAGTATTTGTACGGCCTTAATGATTAAAAGAACCTGAGAAATAAACTGACTTGTGTTGTGTTTACTACGGCGAAAATAGGTGTACACGGAAGCAACGTAATTAATTCGTTGCGCGATTTCACCATGCGAACTCCTTTCTGCATATATTACAGGCGGCACACTTAGATTTCTTATCTTTCTTTGAAAAATATTTCCACACAGTGGCACACAGGACTTGTTTGTTCGTCCTGCTCTGCCATGATTACAGGAAGTTGTGACAACCGAAACTACGGGTTTTCCCAACTTACAACGGTTGTCATTTCCGGTTTTTCCCCGACAACCGAAACCGAACTGATTCCACGGTTAACCGCCCATCTCTACTAATTAGTCAGCGGAATAAGTGAATCAAGACTTTCTATGATAGTTTGGAAGATCACTTTAGGCCAAAAAAAAAAAGGGTTTTGATTCTCGGGCATAGCCTCGTCTGGAAAAAAGGCCCTCGTTGAACCATTTTATTACGAATTTCAATTTGACCGAAGCTGTCAAATGAAAATAGGAAACTACAAAACAGAAATTATTTGTTTCAAACATCAAATATGATAGACATACAATGGTGTATGTGTTAGTATTCAAAAACAGACACTAGGCAACGATAACTACCAGGTATATTGTCACCACAAGCTTCCCAAACCCCAAGTATTGGCGATGTGTATGCTGGTTTAATATAATAATATTTGAAGTTTTTATGGCTAGCATGTATAGTTATAATAGTATAGATGGATAAATATTAAAGTATATAGATAGATATAAATACATATATACTATAAAAGGTACATGCATATATCAAATATATCAACAACAGTAATTTGAAATATACATTGTATATATATATCATTCTGGTAAATCCTATAATAGGCTATATGATGTAGGATAGTACAATGTCATATATTTATGTCATTCTTTATTTAGATTTGATGTACAGGTAGTACAATGTGATAATTGGTCATTCTTTATAGTGGAATACATTAGTTTATATCAAAACAATGTTCTCCTTACATTTTCTTAACCTGGAAAGGTATAATAACCCATGATAACTATGGGCATTATCCCAATAACAAAAATAAAAAATAAAAATAAAACCCTCGCTCCCTCATCGATTCTCAAAAAAAATTGCCCGAGAATCAAAACACTTTTTTTGTTTGGCCTTATCTCTTCGTTTTGACTGTATTTAAGTTCCATATTTTTATATGAATTGGATCCATGTATGTAGTTCTGCGTGTTAAAAATTATTGTGCCAATATTAAAATCATATCAATATATATACATGTAATCATGTACAGGTAGTACAATGGCATATTTCTTTATATCAGATTAAATTAGTTTATACAGTAATGCCCAAAGTAATTCACCACTTAACCACAGCAGAATTATGGGTAATTTTTCAGGATTTAGTCGGAAATATGGCTTGTTGCCATTCATCGGAAAGCTCTCGACGAGAGCTTTCCGATGAATGGCAACAAGCCATATTTCCGACTAAATCCTGAAAAGTTACCCATATTTCTGCTGCGGTTAAGTAGTCAATTACTTTGGGAATTACTGTATCTGTTACAAAGTTCTCCCAAGATTTTCTGGACTTGGAAAGGAATAATAACTCATGCTTACTATAATAATAAAATAAGACCCTCGCTCCCGAATTGATTTAACCCTTTGAGTGCCAGGTCGATTTTTGTATCAACCCATATACCCTGTGCCAATGCATTCTCTTATATATGCGAGTCGACCTTAGTTCGCCTCGCATATATAAGAGAATGCATTGGCCTAACAATTTTTCATCATTTGTTATTATTTTTTACAATTTTTTACAATTTTAATAATTTTTTAAAAATCTAAAAAAAAAATGTTTTTTATTTTTTTAGGGCCGATTTTACAGACCGTAAATTAGGGCCGATGAGATCGGCCCCTGGCACTGAAAGGGTTAAAAACAATTGCCTGAGAATCAAATATCTTCTTTTTTTTGGCCGTAATGGACTTTTGAATAATTAATTCTATAATACAGCCCTTGAAATTGGCATTTGTCTTTCTTTAGAATATCAGGAAATTATATAATGGCTTGTACGGCTTTTTCTATGGCATTGCGTTTTGCCGAAGCTAAGAAATACTTAGCAGGTTTTCATTCCAAAAGTTTTATATAAAATTCTTTGAATTTAAACCTCCCAACAGTTTCTTATCATGAAACCACTTCCCAATGTTTAAGCCAACTGTACAATTAAGACACTAATCGGAATTGATCCTGGCAGCTTCGTCAACACAGGATGGTATACAACGCAGGAACGCAGGATGGCATACAAATGGCCAGATGTGTTAGGCACATTACCGACTCCTGGCAGATTCGCCAACGCAGGATGGCATACAAATGGCCAGATGTGTAGCTTCGCCAACGCAGGATGGCATATAAATGGCCAGATGTGTTAGGCACATTATCGACTAAGCAAGCAGAGGTGTTATTCAATGAGAGATAGCGAGAGTCAAGAAACATGTTGTCCACTTACCTCCCCTATCTCAAGTAAAGGAAGAAATACACTGTCCACTTACCTCCCCTATCTCGAGTAAATGGTCAGTTGGTTCAACTACAAATCCACCGTAATTCAAGTCAGCTTCACTAAATTTCTGTTTCTTTATAAATGTGGTGTTCAAGTAACTGAAAATCACAAAGAAAGTCTTATGTCCGAGGTTATCATGGTAACAAGATGATTGATTATAGATAGCAGTCTGTCTTGTCAACTTGTTATTTCACAGAACGACATGTAGGCTTCCTCGCTCCCTTATATACATCTCATGCAGATCTCATAGATTACTCAATGCAATTACAGGTAATGACTGCCCCCCCCCCCCCCTTATACAGCTATGCTCTAATTAAGCGACCTGTTTAACGAGGTTACGGGTCGGTATTTACCGGGGTGATATTACCAGAATACCGCGTTTATCATTTTGTACCGCGATGGAGGGCAGTTGACATGCGATACTGAGCAGTATTCTTACCGCTGGTCACCACAGGTCACCGTGTTATTGGTGCTCGTTACCGCCGTACACCGCGTTATTTTTGTGACCACGTATAGCTGCATTCAATAAATGCCCTCCACCACGAAGTGAAAACAAACAAGGCGGCCTGCAGGAATCCAATTCGTGATCTCGGGAAGTTAAAAATACATTATTGTAATGACGGAACCGCCTTTATTCTCTCGGGCTATGTCTATGCACGATAGCGTCACGCGGTTGGATACATGATGTACATTGTATAACGTCTATATCTTATGCCAAAAAAAAGAGTGTGTTTCCGGTATTCCGGTTTCTGGATGCCGACCCTAAACTTTTTTTCGACTACATATATTTTACCAGTACCAAAATCAAAACATAAAAGTGAAGCACAAATACAGTGACATTTCATATAAACAAGGTGAAGTCCCGTGCGACTTACAGTGATACGATATAATTTACAATCAATACTGAAATACGAATTTTGAATAGTTAAAGACAAAGCAGTGGCATCATAGTCCTGTCTTTGATCGAGGATGAAAGGGAATCTCGCTAGGGAAAGTGACACCGAGTAACCATAAATCATGTTCACTCAACCAGTTACGATGTACATGTAGCAGGTGCCCAATTTCTGGACAATGCCGACATAATTCTTGTTTGATGTTACCGCAAAGTTTGCGGGTGAGAGATACCGATACTGTGATCAGCACGACACAAAAATAAGTGCAAATAAATGGCGATTGGCCGCTCAAAATCGTAATATTTCGTTGAAAGTTATAGATAAAAGTTAAATTATATTGACCAATTAGTCGGGAGAATGAAGTTACAGTAATTACAGTTCCAAGTACCGACTTTATTTCCTCAAGGAACAAAATATTTTGTCTTGCACTTTTAACCCACATCAATTTTTTTTTTTCGGTGGACAACTACTGATACTAGCATGTTCAACTGGAGTGCATCTCTAAATATAATGTTTGGGAATGACAAACCTCCCTTACTATTATTCCGACCTCTTCTTTTATTTTGGCCCCAAGAGTATTCAAGATATATAATCAAATATATCATGCATGATATAATTCTTTTATTTTATCACGCCGGTAGTGTTTGACTACTGACGACTGTGTGGTTGGCATATTTCACACATGATCCACACATGTCCTCGTACAATTACTCACAGAATAACAAATAAGTCATCACATGAAAATGCAACTAATAAATAGTATTTCGGTAGAATTTATTTTTAGTTACCAGTTAGTCTATTAATAATTTAATAAGCCTGGATACAAATAACTCGGCAACAGCCAAATGCAATGCAGAGATTCGAAACACACAATGTCATGGCCGGCATGTGATTGACACACAGTAAATTACCGGTATACATCAATCAATGGAGCATGTGACAACTGCAGATACTACAGGGTTCACGATGGGTGAAACGTCTCCATTTAATTAACTCTAGTGTACGAATAAATTGGAGGTACATATATAAAAGGGATGAAAACTAAAACATGTAATTATATGTTCTGCGTTGTATGCAGTACCAAATAGCTCGTGCGTCTTTGGGGCTCTCGGTGGGTAAAAATGATCAATTCCATGGTTACTTGTAAGAATACATTGGAGGCACTTTCGGGTATACATCCACCAATGTAAAGCGGCAGGCACAGAGAACTGCAGTGTAGCCAGGGTTGGGTTAATTATCAGGTGCGAGAAAAGACACAATCAAAACACCAATCATTGAAAGAGACAACGTTGTCAAATCAGTCTTTGATTTTGCAACGTCAACAGTCACTGAGCACGTGCGCATCCATGATTATTGTCGGGCGGCATTGTTTGATCTCTTGCAACGTTTAGTTGTCGCATGCATTGCTGAACTCGGCAGTTCAGAGTACAAATTATGTTCACATACAGGTAGTCTCATCTATTTCGGATGAAACGCATGTATGGCATTGGAAAGGGGGGAAGTATGCCTATATATAAGTTTGTTTGGTTCGCGCAAGATAAGTACACATAAATCTGATAATCTGAGTAACGACAATAACATTAACTAAATTGAAAGTGTTTGTTGCAAAAAAGCATACTGAATTCCAAGATTATTTAAATTGTTTTGTTTGTTTGTTTGTTTGATACACTCAGTCACTCGGCAAGACAATCAGCTGCACAGTTTGGCATTTGGCTCAAACTATTGTGTATTGGCAATAAAACGTCATTAACTTCGTTTTATGCAGTGCATTACGGATGTCACCGCGGTACTAGCATTCGTTACCGTTGGTAATGCGGTGGTACCACGAACGTTCTGGTGGTATTGTGGTACCACATGGTAGTGCAACCGCGAATCGGCGGTATCATGCTGTGTTACACTGCGGTATTAACGCATGTACACCTCGTTAAAACAGGTCACTTACTGTGAGCAGTGCTGTACATCTCACAGGAGTATCCTACCTTACAATGTGATATATATGTGTTATATACACAATGTGTTTGTAACGATTCATGTATCGCGACGAGGCTAGTTTTCGTGGCCATATAGCGACGAGGCGAAAACTAGCCGAGTCGCGATACATGAATCGTTACAAACACATTGTGTATATAACACATTTATCTACCATTAGTGTGACAGAATCCACCGCATTTAGAGCGATTAGCTCTATTTTCTAAATTCTCCCAACCTGCAAGTTCACGTGAACGGAAATTGAATTCAATGGACAAAATCTCTTACACCTGCATGTTTTATATAATTTATAATAAATACTGAACACATACTCATTAGTTACTTTGTGATATGTCATACCCTAACACCCATGATGGTAGGCAATCAAATAATGTTAAAACCTAGGAACTATTTGTTTATAGTACGCAAGAATATACGTTGGAATGACATTTGATTTTTCACGCGATTGATGTGCTGTCAGTTCATTCATGATTTTGAATCAGTCAACGACGTCACGAGCGCCTTGTATCGCAACTGCAGTAACGATACGGATGTTTTTATCGCCAATTCGTTAATCAACAATTGTATCAGGGAATTTCATAGGAAATGGTAGATAAAAATTATGATCACAATAGACTAAATAATGGGACATTGCAAAGTACTTTGATGCTCTAAATAATCGACTTCTTAACCACAGCAGAATTATGGGTAATTTTTCAGGATTTAGTCAGAAATATGGCTTGTTGCCAATCATCGGAAAGCTCTCAGTGAGAGCTTTCCGATGAACAGTAACAAGCCATATTTACGACTAAATCCTGAAAGATTTCCCATAATTCTGCTGTGGTTAAGGAGTCAATTATTTAGGGTATTACTGTAATTCTTAAATAGGCTGGTTACCTGTACAAAAGATTAAGAAAACTGGATCCCTGACTGAACTTTTCCCAGTGTCCATGGTATATCTTCAGCAGGTTCTCCTCTGGTGCATCTAGGACCTCCTGCAAATGAAACATCTAAAGAGTATAATACCATTAAAAGACATATGCACACACACCATGTACCCCCTTGCCCCGACCCATTTCCCCCCAGACCTGCAACCATGACAACAGTACAACCATGACAACAGTATCCTTATTTTCTTTTTCTCTTGTAACTGCACTCAGTTTATGTTCCTTATTATATTTATTACGTTATTATAGAGCTCTGAATTATGAGCTGTGTATTCCACAGAACCATGTTGTCATTATGTAATATATAACTTGGATTATTAAATAAAATCCCTTTAGTTTGAAAGAATGTTACTACCATGACAAGCAGTTGCAGACGACGGTATCCCAAGGCGAATTGTGCAGTTGGGGAAGTGCATTATCAATAATGTTTGCGTTCTCAGTATGTGCTAAACAAGAGGTGGGATTTTGTCAAAAAGCCTGGCTTGCGAACTCATTTTAGGTACTGACATTTGTGGAAATTAGCCATGTGACGTCGTCCATTTGCACCAAAAATAATAAACAAAGTCCAATAAGTCCGCTTAAAATATCCGGCCTGATCTGGTTTGCGAACTCGTTCTAGATACTTGTCAAGTGAACTCATACACCAAATATCTTTGAAATCCGTTGAGATTTGTGGAAGTGAGCCCTGTGACGTCGTAAATTTGCTATTTGGTAAATTCGACAAAAATAATAAACAAAGTCCAATAATTCCGGTAAAAATATCCGGCCGAATCTGGCTTGCGAACACATTCTAGGTAATGGTCAGGTGAACTCATATACCACAAATCTTTGAAACCGTTTACATTTGTTCAAGGTATGACTCTTACAAATTCGGGACCGACGGGCGTCAGGACGGACAGACGGAACCGATTATTATATCCCCCGCAAATTTTCAATTTGGCGGGGAATAAAAATAGGAGATTTCACATACTGTACCATGTGGCATCTGCGTTCTTACAACAGTCATCACACATTATACATTGCATAGTTACATGTATGACATAGATTTTGGCCAATGGTGCATCTTTAGTCATTGTCAAGATACCGATATGTTTATCAGCTTTATGAAAACAAGGAAAATATTGCTTATGAAGCAGTATGAAGCGGAACTTCCCCATCATGTAGAGTCAAAGGTCGGAATGTTGGATGAAAGAAGCGCTTGTGCTGTTTAATAACATTGAGACAAAGTATTGCAATAACAGGATGGAGTTGTTGGTCAGATATCTACCAAATGGCCTATTATATATTATTACATTGTAGAAACACTGGTTAACAGCGAGCAAACTTACCCGATGTAACTCTTGTACATGTCTTTCTATGAATGCCTTGGTTTCGTCATACAGCTTATCTCCGAGGGTATCTGGGCACGCTACACAGAGAGCATATACATCAGTAAACAGAGTTAAGGAATATAAAACAATAGCTGTCGCCCGGTGCATACCCCCATGTGGCATCCAGCCAAGTACATGTATGTCACTGTTATCAAGCCTTGAAATAGTGTGTCTGTCATTTGCAGAATGAGGTCCCCAGAGGGTGAATTTACTGATGGTACCCAGCGTAGCGGGCTAGCATAACCAAATACACCCTCTGGGGACCTCATTCTGCGAATGACAGACACACTATTTCAAGGCTTGACTGTTATGATGAATTTTGTCGATGTTATGAAGTTTTACTATTTAGAGCTCACTAATATCTGCCTGAGATACAGATGGACAAATGAGAGGCCGATCACGATCGGCAGATGCTTAATCCATACCTTCAACCATACAGACTCAAAATCAGCAATCTAGAACCCTCATATAAACCTTTACACATGTGGAGATGATTGGAAAGATAAAATGGGAGGGGGGGTTCCATCATTTACTTGGACAGGTATAATTATGAGACTGATCAGATAAAGTATTTGGATAGCATGTGTTCATGTCATGGTTAAAGGTAGGATTAATATTTTTTAAACCAATCAATCGATACCAAAATCTATACAGGTGAAGAACGTGTCATGATAAACCTGGATTGAAAAATATTTAGTTATCACATTGTGTCAATGGAACTGGTGGATGAGGTTCATATTTTTAACCCTTTGTATCAACCCATATACCCTGTGCCAATGCATTCTCTTATATATGCGAGTCGATCATAGGTCGCCTCGCATATATAAGAGAATGCATTGGCCTAACAATTTTTTTTTTACAATTTTAATAATTTATTCTTATATTCTTTAACAGACTTATTTTGTAGGTTTAGGGCTGATGAGATCGGCCCCTGGCACTCAAAGGGTTAAGCAAATAAACCAAATGATCTTCACTATGCAGGTCAGTCAGCAGTGTGTCATAAACTGCACACATCCCACAGAGAGCCCCACACAGATAGAAGCATGCACTACAGAGTGTCGTCTGCTCCACTCTATGTGGGGCTTAAATGACAGACACAGCGGTGTGTTATCATAAACTGTGCCATGAAATATCTCAATAATAAATATTAAGTTATCAAATCAGATTGTAGTTTGTAAGGGATTAATCTTACCCAAACTAATGAACTTATCAACACAAGATAGTCCATAAAAAGCATGTAAATTGATTTAGAAACCCATAGAATAATTCAGTCTCAATTAATACTTATTATTATCCTGCACAAGCCTGCAAATAGCGTGTCTGTCAATTGCAGAATGAGGTCCCCAGAGGGTGAATTTAGTGACGCTATCCCGCATCGCGGGCTAGTATCACTAAATTCACCCTCTGGGGACCTCATTCTGCTTAGGCCCTCAACTGCTATGGTAGACCTACATGTAGGATCAGATTGAAGTTTCCCAGTTTCCACCTCGATTGTGCATTTTATCTTCTGCAAATTAGGGGGATATAGAAACTTCCCAGAAGGGAAAACGTAACTAAAAACAATGTTAATTTGCTACTATAGATACTTTCCAGAAGATGAGGCCTAAGTAGAATGATGTCTCCAGAGGGTGAATTTGGTGATCCTAGCCCACTGTGCAGGATAGCATCACTAAATTCACCCTCTGGGGGGGAGCTCATTCTGCAAATGACAGGCACACTATTTGCAGGCTTGATCCTGCAGAACAAAGGCAATTGTCCGGATATCCGGTTACGGTTCGGTTACGCGTGTCAACCGGTTAGAGGAGGCCATGTCATCAATAGCCTGTCTGTTTTCTTGAAACTGTCCCCCCTTTGTCATTATCATTAGTTCGTCTCAAACGGAAATTGGACGTTTGGGGACATTTAGTCCCAACTGAAGATGGCGAAAAAAAAGAAGAAATGGACGGAATGTAAGGCCTGCCGAACACGATTCGTTTATTCTGGATCAACGAACAATAAGAAGTCACACATCCGGAAAAAACACATAGGACTACTGGGAGTGGCAACCCCGAGTGTATCTAGAGATGTGTTCGATAACTTTATTTCCTAAACACTGGCTGGGGCTTGTGTAATGAATAACGACGATTTAATTTTGTTTATTAAATAATTGAAGTAACATCGTGAAACCACTATGATTAATACATACCTACCTATACCCAAACACTAGTAAACATTACTAAACAACAGTATACCTACCTTCAGTACCTTGTACAATGTAGTACACATGTGTGGGCTAATCATGCCCAGGATATACATGAGGAAGGAACTATATTTCGTCGCGGAAGGTTTTGCAAGCAAGCGTTGTTTATGCGGAACTCCCGTAAACATCGATATACTAGCGCACTACTAATATATATTATATTTTAGTTTGTTTGGGCTCAAAACTGAATAAATTTTGTGATCGCCTGTATATCGACGTTTCTGGGACGCGTAATCAACACTTGTTTGCCGATATAGTGACCAGTGTATTCAATCTCGTACTTAGGATAATGATGGTCACTGTTAGCTGGTTATGATTAGGTTAATGCCCGCGGTTAACCGGTTAGGAAAAGACCCCAACCGTCCCAGCACTAGATTGGGCAAAACGTGGCACACATGATCATGTAAACAATTATGTTGATACTGGGCGTAACTCAAGCCACTCACTGACAAGTGACTATACGATGACTTAATGAGTATATGGGACTAGTATACATATAATATAACATTTAGTTGATACATTTGCTTTAAAAATGTCCAAAAATTACACAACAATGACAATTGGTATTTTCGCATTCCTGCTAATCTACCATCCGTAACATTACTTCTTACTGAACTGACTTTCAAATAATGGAAATCTGGTTCTACAACTCATAGACTAAAGAAACAAACAACAACATTTGAGTACTGTATCCCTTTAACCACCGCAGAATTATGGGTTATTTTTCGGAAAAAATTGCTTGTTGCCATTCATCGGAAAGCTTTCACTGAGAGCTTTCCGATGAATGGCAACAAGCTATATTTCCGACTAAATCCTGAAAAATTACCCATAATTCTGCTGTGGTTAAGGAGTCGATTATTTAGGGATTTAGGGAGTTTTCAAATGACTTCGATCACCATTTTTCGAGGTTGTGAAATTTGAATGCCAAAATCTCCTTAAAACAAATCAGATCGATATTTTTGTTTTCTGTATTGAGATGAGCGCTCATTAGTCTGATAGCTTGCCGACATCTTTGGAAGATACAGGAAAAATTAATTCTGAAATTGCCAGACATAATAATTTGCCGCCATTTTCAATGCAAATTATGATATAAGTTTTCGGCCCTGGTTCAGTTATTGGGGGAGAGTTTGAGGATATGAGAATCTGTCATTCCATGTTTTGATGGAGGAGTTTGGGGAGGAATTTGAGAAGGATCTGAGAATCAAGATGCAAATTATGATGTAGGTTTTCGGCCCTGGTTCAGCTATTGGGGGAGAGTTTGAGGATATGAGAATCTGTCGTTCCATGTAACATGATGTTATTGGGGGAGGAGTTTGGGGAGGAGTTTGAGAAGGATATGAGAATCTGTCATTCCATGTTATTGGGGAGGAGAATCTGTCATTCCATGTTATTGGGGGAGGAGAATCTGTCGTTCCATGTTATTGTGGGAGGAGTTTGGGGGAGGAGTTTGAGAAGGATATGAGAATCTGTCATTCCATGTTATTGGGGGAGGAGAATCTGTCATTCCATGTTATTGGGGGAGGAGAATCTGTCGTTCCATGTTATTGTGGGAGGAGTTTGGGGGAGGAGTTTGAAAAGGATATGAGAATCTGTCATTCCATGTTATTGTGGGAGGAGTTTGGGAGAGGAATTTGAAAAGGATATGAGAATCTGTCATTCCATGTTATTGTGGGAGGAGTTTGGGGGAGGAGTTTGAAAAGGATATGAGAATCTGTCATTCCATGTTATTGTGGGAGGAGTTTGGGAGAGGAATTTGAAAAGGATATGAGAATCTGTCATTCCATGTTATTGGGGGAGGAGAATCTGTCATTCCATGTTATTGGGGGAGGAGAATCTGTCGTTCCATGTTATTGTGGGAGGAGTTTGGGGGAGGAGTTTGAAAAGGATATGAGAATCTGTCATTCCATGTTATTGTGGGAGGAGTTTGGGAGAGGAATTTGAAAAGGATATGAGAATCTGTCATTCCATGTTATTGTGGGAGGAGTTTGGGGGAGGAGTTTGAAAAGGATATGAGAATCTGTCATTCCATGTTATTGTGGGAGGAGTTTGGGAGAGGAATTTGAAAAGGATATGAGAATCTGTCATTCCATGTTGCCTTCTTTACAGCTCCACATGTGATCACTCCTTTAACCGTCTCCAGAAGAATATTCCAGGTCGAGTGGAAATCTACACGTCGAGGCCGCAATGACATAGTACTAAAGGTCTGCCACTGAAACGAAACAAACAAAGTGGAACTGTAAATATCGATGATTATTATGAGCAACCTCACTTCCGCTGTTTCATTTCCGTACCACTACCTACCACTATAATTGACCTGAGAAACGGGGTAATACCCTGGTAATGACCGCTGTATTACCAGTAGTATATGGTACCCATTGCGGTATCGATATCGTCACTGCAGTGGAGCTACAGAACTTTACGGATTCTCGTTAAATGTTCAACAGAAATATAAGATGAATTACTAAATTTTATTTTCATGCCTGCAAGTGTAATGCCATTTTGAATCAATGTGGCCTGACCAGGGAAGGATCCAGGGCTCTTTTGATACCTGTTACAGGTTTGGTCGCCCAAACTCTGGTGGCCTAAATGTCCCCAAATTGCAAGTGGATAGTTTTATTAAAGCTGAATTTTCTATATTTTGAAGGAAATCTTCTATTATAATTCAACAACATGCAATGCAAATCAGCAATATACAGTTGATATAGAGCCTTTATTTGCTTAATCAAGTGTCCAGTGAGAAATATTTTAACCCTTTCATGACTGGGGCTTCTTGAAATTTTGCAAAAATCCTGTGCCAATGCATTCTCTTTTTTTTGGAATTCATAACAAAAGGGATACAGGGGTTGTTGGGGGAGGGGGTATTTGGAACTCAGACCGATTGAGATGTTACATTTAAATAAATGCTTGCCACTTGGTTCCTGGTTTGTCTAAAAGTAAAATGTTTTGAGTGGGACAGGTCAGGGAAATCCTGAAATTGAGATATTAAACCTCAAATTAAGTACAAAACCCCGATCCAGGTTCTTCAAGATCATGTCACCATGATCATGTCATGTTGTGATCAGTTACAGCTATGCTCTCATTAAGCGACCTGTTTAACGAGGTTATGGGCCGGTACTTACCGCTGTGATACCACCAAACTACCGCGGTTATCATTTTGTACCGCGGCGGAGGGCGGTTGACCCGCGGTACTGGTAAAGTATTTTTAGCGTTGGTTACCGCAGGTCACCGCGTTACTGGTGTTCGTTACTGCCGTACACCGCGTTATTTTTTTCGTAACCGCGTTCAAATTACCGCTAACGGCCCTCCACCACGGAGAGAACACGACTGAAACAAAGCGTCACACGGTAGGTAAATGATTATGAATAACTTTTGTATTGAATGAATACCTGTAAGCTGCACGTAATTATGTATACGTAATGAATATAAATGAATAATAAAGCAATCGGATTACATATGGGCAAAGTACATGAACATGTCGGGTTTACATGTAGCATATTACAAATTTACACGTACATCACGTTTAATCGCGTCGGCGGCAGGCTTGTCAAAGTACCGCCGATACCAAGGTAGTCGGTACCGGTACTGCGTTGGAACCGCGGTACCGGTACTGATTTTGTATTGTTTATTCCACTACGTATCACACATTTAAAAGAGTATATTCTAATGTGGTAATTACTGGTAATGTATGGCACTTTGTGCCAGTTTTTGGTGATTGATGTGGATGACAAATACAACCATGTCAGACTATCCTAATGCACGTATGCCACAGCAGCCACACATAAATGTGTGAAGTACATGCATTAGTATAGTCTGAAATAGTTGGATTTATCACCCACAACAATCACCTAAAATGTGCCATAATTTAGGCAGCCTGATAGGTGTTAGAACTTTTATGTTTAGGGCTTCAGCATTATGTAAGCCAAACGGACGCATTGAAGTAATGAAAATACAATCAACAAAACACAAATATTTATTTCACCCATTGAGGCCAGTTATAAAAAGACATGACGACATCTTAAGTCCTATATTAACAAAGTCTGCGAGCTGCAGTATGACGTAATCACTAATCAGTGACACGTGCTTTTGCACAGAATGTATTTGTTTTTCCTGGATATACGGGAGTTACACAATAATTCCCGTTTATACGAACAAATTGTGTTTGTGATTTGCAGTTAATTAATGTCAATAAACTTAACAATGATATTTATTCTGGGACTATTTAAATAGTATCGTTATCATTCAATTTGGGGATCACGTACATATGAACATTGATATAAACTATAGATACGGGATTTATCGAGCTGTCTAAAATGGCCGAAATCATTTGTTCCCTTCCTGATAACCCACACTGCTTACAAATAGTGTCATTTATGGGAATTTTAGGCAATAAAACAACGAGACTAGATACATGTACATGTATGTTATTATAATATTTTAATATTCACATTAATTGAAAAATGACTTTCTCAAAGTAACTTGTACTTACGTTTACTTAATCTGGAAGCCCGGTATATTTCCCCGATACTCGGCTTTCATCTATTTCAATATTTTAATAATACACTTCACGGTACACAATCAGGGTCGGAGATCGTGAGAACGGCCGTCCTATTTTGGAAGATTGACAGTCAGACATCGAATCCCGTCATTAACCTCGTTACAAAAACGCTATCGCATAGCGGTAATGTCACCGCGTTTGTGCGGTGCATTACCGCGTGCCACCGCGTTACCAACATTCGTTACCGCTGGTAGTGCGGTGGTACCACGAACGTCGCAGTGGTACCGTGGTACACGCATGGTAGTGCAACCGCGAATCGGCGGTATATCGCGGTATTGCACCGCGGTACTAACGTATGTACCTCATTAAAAAAGGTCGCTTAATTTGAGCAGTGCTGTACATGGACTCAACTGCATAGTGTAAGATGAAATAACCGCACAATTTATTCGGTTCTCTTGCGTTTTAAACGCATCTTATAACCGCAGTAAGGTTAAAACGGAACGCAGTTAAACTGGGGTGCCACTTCAGTTAGATGGGCCATTTACTTAGGGCATAACAGTATGTTGGACCGATGTGTGCAGCTATAGAAGCGGAACTTAAAGGAGTAGAGTTTACGGACTGCAGAGCTGTCATTAAAATGGTGCAGTCACATGAGATTCCGAGAGAGCAGATAGAAGAAGTAGTAAGGATAAGAAGACATATGCAGAATCTGAGCAAAGATGGGAATAGTGTAGACTACACAAGGGTGCCTGGTCATATGGATATAGAGGGCAATGAAATGGCCGACACACTTGCCAAAGATGCCTGTGTTACAAAACAATTTACGGCGGTTACAGAGTCAAACGAATGTAGTGCAGAACGTGTACCGAAGAGGGAGGCAAATAAAATAATAAAAACTAAGGCAATTGAGAGATGGGACTACAGATACGAATTTGGAGAAGAAAGGCATATAAATCAGCATATAAATGAAGTTGGAAAAGTGAAGTTTTTCAAAGGGAAGTCGAGAAGAGTTGGAATGATCATCAACCAGCTGATAGCAGGACAACATCGATTACTTAGTAGCAGAGTAAAATGGGATAACAACTGCACTACAGATCTGTGTGATGAATGTGAAGAGAGAGAAGACATCAACCATTACATTAACAGGTGCAAGAAGTTTGAGAGTGAGAGAGGAGTATTGGAAGAGAGTTACAGAACGATTTTATATGCGGGTGGCGATGAAGAGGTGAGGATGAGGCTACAAGTGCTTACGGGGAATGACACTGAGATGGAGGCAGTACAGAGAAAACAGATGTTAGAGGCTTTCCAATCATACATTATATCTTCCAAACGTTTTGATGGAACTGAAACAGTGAAAGTACAGTTGTGGCAAACTAAATAATTAACAATGTTACGCCTAACGCATGCGCACAAGAGTATTTTTAAATGTACAAGTGTATCACAGCACATAGAGTTAAGCACACACGAGAAAGTACACGAGAAGAGAGTACAACGTGACCATTTATACTGGAATGACTTTACAGTCCAAGCAGTTAGAAGAACAACAACAAGTTTTCCCTGACCTGTGGGATTTTGTCTGGCAACATCATTGGAGCCTTACATTTAAAGAATGACACAGCGAGTCCAAAGAATCTGTCTTTTATCCTAACCGGTTTAATTGAGGGAGAGAGACCGGTTCAGCAGTTGGTTGAGTGAGTGAGACTGAGACTGAGTGAGAGTGAGAGAAATCAACCAACTGCAATTTAACTTTTAGAAAAATAATTTTTATTATTCCCTTAACAAATCGATATTTGATCGCTGAAATCTTCAGTAGATATCTCCCAAATGTATCTATCTATGTTGATATATACCTAACGCTCGAGGTAAAGGTGTTTTCAAGGTATTATGAGTCAATAATCGCAGGAAACAGCATAATTTCCTCTGCTATGGTGGCAGCCATATCAGAATTAAACTAGTACCCTTTCTGGATATTATTTGGGTTAAGTCTCCCCATTTGATTGCGTAGATTTCGGACAGTTTACTTTGACACACTTTTCTTTGGAGCACAAACAAAGTGCAAACTCATATTTACCCGAATTTGTACTCAGTGCACCCCATATAAATAGGAAATTCTTTGCATATCCGATTTCTGTGGTGCACCGATTGTTGGAAGCGGATTACCGACCGAATCTACCTAAACATTCCGGGGCGAATGTGCAAAGGGGTGATTATTACCCAGACAAGTGAACAACCAATCAGAAATTTCTGTTCCAAAGGGGAACCACCTTATCACCTTCTCGAAACTTCGCGTGAGATCCGGCGAATTCCAAGAAGTGGTTTCTGTTATGACAAGAAAGGGAATTATCTAATAAAAACAAGTTTCTCTTCGTCAATAAACTTAAAATTACAAAACTAACTCACAGGAAATACTTGGAACTGAGTGTGGAATTAGTTCAACCATCTCCATTCATTTAGTTTTCAGTTTATGAGGTGAAAATTACTTGGAAGTTAAACTTACTTCTGAATCAAACTTTTCACGACCACGTTTTTCTCTGTCTTTGAATTGAATCACCATCACACCACTCATAACGATTCTCGGTGCAAATGGAGGGTTTGGGTGATCATGAATCTCGAAGATCTCATTGGTCCTCGAAATCCAGCAGATCTGGCCTGGGAAGGGTATCCAGACGATTGGGACCTTGGCTTAACTTAAGTTGGACGATTGGGACCTCGGGACGATTGGGACCTTGGCTTGGGGCTGGTCTTGGACGATTGGGACCTCGGACGATTTGGACCTTGAGTCAAGACGATTGGGACCTTATTCAAGTTAATATATGTTTATACGTTTATATTTCATTTATACGTTCCTTTTAAATAATAGGGTCACAGGGTAATTTCCAGATCATCGACATCTTGATCTCACAGTTCGACCTGCCATTCTATTTGCTACTCACATTACTATACCAAGAGGCGTCGAAAATTCCTGTACAATTGAAGATGGTCAGCGAAGGGAAACTGAGCCGAAGACAAAAAGCTGATACTAAAGAATTGCAGTGAAGAATCTTTAAACTGTGGGACAGTTACGACTCGAAAGAAATTTCATCGTCATCACTGCTAAAAGAAATATGCACCCGTTCGGCAGAATGAGAGATCATCATCAAGCGACCAATAAGATGTACATGTATGCTCTCCACCAGTTCAACGACCAATAAGATAATCAAATACCATCGTTATTATTGTTTTGTATTATATCATTATTATATTTGTTAATTCCATTACATAAATAAAATTTTATTTTAAACTAATACCGTACATGTAGTGATGTACTTATAATTTCTTATATATAACTGAAGAAAGCAATTACTCAAGGTCCCAATCGTCCTGACTCAAGGTCCCAATCGTCCTGACCCAAGGTCCCAATCGTCCGAGGTCCCAATCGTCCAAGGTCCCAATCGTCCGAAGTCCCAATCGTCCAAGGTCCCAATCGTCTGACAATCCTGGGAAGTTGGTAACCGAGAGGTAGCGTACATGTCTCTCATGCTAGCGGACTGGGGTTCGCAACCTGGTCAGTGTCAGAATACCCTCCCTGGTCAGGGTATTCTGACAAAAATCAGAATTCGGTCAGATACCAATTTTGTCATGCTGAAAAGACATTCGAGATCACTGAATAACAATAAATTATGGCCTTGAAATCCATGTAAAAAAAAGGACGACCGTGCAGTCACGACATGCACTACTAGTACTCAGACTAATTGTGTTGACTAAGGAAGAACATTCAATTTCCAAGAACATGTTTTTGTTTGTACCTGTACAAATCCTATAGTGATTTTATTGGTTTGGATTTGATCAGTTTGATTACAATTGCATGGAGATTCATTTATACTAGCATTGAGTAATTTTTATTCCATCCACCGGAGCCATGCACAATGAAACAACGTCAACCAAACCTACATGTAATGCCAACCGTGCTGACATTATGCCTGCTTTGTCTGTGTGCATTGTAGGAAATTGTCGCTGTCAAAACATCAATAACTTTCGCGTGCCAATCTGACGTCGCTTTGGATACAAAATACCGGTATGACGTAGGTGTAACGTGGCTACGTTTTGCTAAACTTATGTTGTTTTGGTTCTTAAACTACTTTTATCCTTAATTATATTCATCTTTAAAAACTCGTTAGTTTAGTTATTCTCGTAGCCATGCTATTACCACTCCGCTGTCTAATAAGAAATCGTTCACATTTTACTCATCTAATTTGTTTAATACCAGTATAAATTACCTAAATATCAGTTAATCTTATTTCAATCTATCATATATTCCGTTCGCATGCAATAACTCTCCGTAATATATCTGTATTTCAATGTGATTCATCATTCATTTCATCCGTAATCATTTATTTACATTTCCTATCTTCGCTGGTGACATGCTTCTTCCGGTCAAGGCCGTTCTTAAAAGCACGTGGTTGCTATGGAAGCATGTCAACAGTTTATCGGTTTCCGGCCATCGGGTCGCCTTTATGGGGTCGCTTTTACTGGGTCGTGTTTATCGGGTCGTGTTATGGGGTCGCTTTACGTTGCATTCTGGGAAAGGGTCGCCTTGGTATTTAAGCCAATGCGACCCAACCCAACGGTCAGATCACATTCAAACGTCTAACTGGAAGTCTACAGCTCATTTACTCAATACTATTTTAACTTTATATAATAAAGGTAATTTGCAACGTACAGGATACCATAACAAGATCGGTGCTAAACCCGACCCAATGTCATAAATGATAACAGAATCATGGAGAATAATAATTATAACGTTAGTTATAATTATTAAAGAGATATTTTATGACCTAGAATTGGGAAAGACTGAAAGTATCATTTCAAGGGGTTTTCAAGCATAACAGTTGAACTTGTAGTATAATTTGAATGGATAATTACCTGTATTTAAGCCAGGCCTTGGCTATTATATATAGTATGAGATTAGAGAGTTGATAAGTTCATATCATTCATAATCACAGACATTTAATCACCATTATGAATGTTTCTTGCTGGATAATTCAATTGTGATCACTATGAATAAATCAGATCGTGAACTTGTAATCATTGTTACGAGTCGTTAGTACCCTGGGCCATATAAATACATCACCAGAGACCTGGAGACCCAAGGCTACCAGGACGTGATCCAGATTCGAACAGAGATATATATAACGTAGTTGGGTTGATATAGATATACCGATAGACCAATGTAACGCTGGTTGGGTTTGGTTGATAATATGTGGTCGAGCGGTCTATCGGTATATCTATATCAACCCAACTACGTTATATATATCTCTGTTCGAATCTGGATCACGTCCTGGTAGCCTTGGGTCTCCAGGTCTCTGGTGATGTATTTATATGGCCCAGGGTACTAACGACTCGTAACAATGATTACAAGTTCACGATCTGATTTATTCATAGTGATCACAATTGAATTATCCAGCAAGAAACATTCATAATGGTGATTAAATGTCTGTGATTATGAATGATATGAACTTATCAACTCTCTAATCTCATACTATATATAATAGCCAAGGCCTGGCTTAAATACAGGTAATTATCCATTCAAATTATACTACAAGTTCAACTGTTATGCTTGAAAACCCCTTGAAATGATACTTTCAGTCTTTCCCAATTCTAGGTCATAAAATATCTCTTTATAGACTTTAATAATTATAACTAACGTTATAATTATTATTCTCCATGATTCTGTTATCATTTATGACATTGGGTCGGGTTTAGCACCGATCTTGTTATGGTATCCTGTACGTTGCAAATTACCTTTATTATATAAAGTTAAAATAGTATTGAGTAAATGAGCTGTAGACTTCCAGTTAGACGTTTGAATGTGATCTGACCGTTGGGTTGGGTCGCATTGGCTTAAATACCAAGGCGACCCTTTCCCAGAATGCAACGTAAAGCGACCCCATAACACGACCCGATGTGATGAAAGCACAGAGAGATGACAAGGAAATTGGGCAAATAATTGAATGGTTTGAACAAAATTCAGAGAAACCACGATGGGAACATATCTCCCAGCTGTCAAGTAAAGTGAAAACATACTGGGCCCAGTGGGACAGGTTGTCTTTGAAAGATGGGATACTCCATAGAAAATGGATTGACGAAGAAAGAGATGTAGAAGTATGGCAACTTGTCCTTCCAAGTTGTTGGCATAGCGAAGTCCTGAAAATGCTCCACTCAGACCCGGAGGGGGGTCACCTCGGCATTAATCGTCTTATAAGTCAATTGAGATGTAGATTTTATTGGACTGGATATTACAATACAGCTCATTTGTTTGTCCAGAAATGCAAGGAGTGCCAAAGGCAGAAAGGTTCCTCACATGTGCAGGGCGAAATGAAACAATACCTTGTTGGAGCACCACTGGAGAGAGTCGCCATCGACATAACTGGTCCATTACCCAAGTCCCACAAGGGGAACAAGTATATCTTAGTTGTGCAAGACTATTTTACAAAGTGGGCAGAAGCATTCGCTATGCCTGACCAGGAAGCTCTGACAATCGTTGACATATTGGTTCGAGAATATTTCACAAGATGGGGTATCCCATTACAAATACACACAGATCAGGGACGTCAGTTTGAAAGTAAACTATTTCAAATGATCTGTGAAATATTTAACATTGACAAGACCAGAACGACACCTTACCACCCTCAAAGTGATGGCATGGTAGAGAGAATGAACAGGACGTTGAAGACCATGCTCAGCAAGTATTTGTGCAAATCTCAGAAAGACTGGGATGAATATCTCCCACTGATGATGCTCGCATATCGCTCATCGGTACATGATAGCACGGGTTTCACCCCGAGTTTAATGATGCTCGGACGAGAAATGAATTTGCCAGTTGACTTACTCTATTCGAGAGTAACCTCAGAAAAACAGACAGGCAAAGAAAACGTAATTCCACAATACATTGAGGACCTGACAAGGCGTTTTGAGCTGGTACATGAAAAATCACGGAAACACGCCAAGAAAGCGAGTGACCGCCAAAAGCGGAACTATGATCTGCGTGCCCGAAAAGTGAAATTCAACATCGGCGATGTAGTTTGGTTGCGATCAACTCAAGTAGGGAAAGGTTTATCGAGGAAGTTAGCTCAAAAGCATACCGGGCCATATACAGTCATAGATAAGTTGACAGAGGTGTTACTCAGAATAAAGTTAGGTCCACGACACCCTTCAAAGGTTATACACATAAGCAGGGTCAAGCCGTATCTGGGGCGAGCGAAAAGATGGTTTGTGTGTGGGGAGAAAGTCAAGACACGAAGCCAAGATACTTAGAGTGAAAGCCAGAGAATTTTGTATATAAGTTTCAATCATTTGTAAAAAAAAAAATCCAAGGACTCAAAATGCCTACATTCTTTAATTATAGATGCCAAGACGAGTGGTTGATGATCGTCGATTCAGATGCATCGATTGTGGTAGAGAGTTTTTCTCAAGGTCCCAGCGGAGTCGGCACCAGAGGGACAGTCATGGGCCAACCTTGTCGTGCGACCAATGTGAGTACTCGGTTCCGTCGAACAGAAAGTACCGGCTGGATGATCACATTAGAAGGATGCATACAGACGCTGAACTATATGATAGGAGGAGAGATCAAAGTCGGAATCAAAAGCAGACGGTCCGAGAAAGTAGTCCGAAGCAGAAGCAAGACAGCAAGAAAAGACCGATAGTCCAAGACTCACCTGAATCCATTCCAGCGCCAATATTCCATAGGGACGAACCAACATCAGATCCATGGAGTATCAATAAGGATAATGACCCAGATTTGTTTGCTGATGTTTTCAACCTCCCGGCATCGGAGTGGGAATTACCAGAGCCCATATTTCTGGATCCTTCGATGGATTTTCCGGAATTCGTTCCCGAGATGCCACTGACAGTGGAGATCATACATGTGCCGAGTCAGTTGCCAGCAGCAATTGTAACAGAAGTTGCGGAACAAGGCACGCAGACCGAGACAACGAAGACTGTGGAAGCCGGTATGGCGACAGAGGAAGAGTACGTCCCAAACAGCTATATGGTAGAGCCGAAGCGGCGGATTTCTTTCAAAGAAGCTTTAAAGTCACCAAGGTCAACCGTAAGCGAAGGCTGCCAAACTTACTTTGCAAAATGTGACAAAGAGGTGCAGACAAAAATAGTCACAGAGGAGAAAGGGGTAACAACCTCTCCTGCTTCCAGTTCCGTTGAGGTGCATCTAGGCCCGACCACGAATGCCAGACAGATGGCTGCGGATCCCAGATATTTCTTTCTGGGAGCTCCATCGGAGTACATGGAAGGACATAGAGCGCAGCTGATGAGAGCAGGGAGACGCTCTGCGATGGAGCACGCCGACAATTATAAACGGAAGTTCATACCAGACGGTTATCTTGGTGTCAAGAAAGTTGAGACCATAGTAAGTCCAGACGGGTCCGTGTACCAGTTGGTGGATTACTGGACGCGGGATCCATCCATGACAGAAGCTGTTTCAACAGGAACGGACCCTATGAGTAACCCAGCGATGACGTCAGCAGAGACACAGACAGCGGTCAGTGGGGCGAGTTCATGTCGGAAAGAGGTAACCATCGGAAGGGGCGAGGTACAGGAGGAGCCGCTGGATTTGAGCATGCGCCATGAAGAATAACTTGTGAACATTATTGGTGTATATTAAGCAATTTCTTTATTAAGGTCCAGGTGAACCAGTTTCTTCTTAGGTAGGGGGTGGTGTAACGTGGCTACGTTTTGCTAAACTTATGTTGTTTTGGTTCTTAAACTACTTTTATCCTTAATTATATTCATCTTTAAAAACTCGTTAGTTTAGTTATTCTCGTAGCCATGCTATTACCACTCCGCTGTCTAATAAGAAATCGTTCACATTTTACTCATCTAATTTGTTTAATACCAGTATAAATTACCTAAATATCAGTTAATCTTATTTCAATCTATCATATATTCCGTTCGCATGCAATAACTCTCCGTAATATATCTGTATTTCAATGTGATTCATCATTCATTTCATCCGTAATCATTTATTTACATTTCCTATCTTCGCTGGTGACATGCTTCTTCCGGTCAAGGCCGTTCTTAAAAGCACGTGGTTGCTATGGAAGCATGTCAACAGTTTATCGGTTTCCGGCCATCGGGTCGCCTTTATGGGGTCGCTTTTACTGGGTCGTGTTTATCGGGTCGTGTTATGGGGTCGCTTTACGTTGCATTCTGGGAAAGGGTCGCCTTGGTATTTAAGCCAATGCGACCCAACCCAACGGTCAGATCACATTCAAACGTCTAACTGGAAGTCTACAGCTCATTTACTCAATACTATTTTAACTTTATATAATAAAGGTAATTTGCAACGTACAGGATACCATAACAAGATCGGTGCTAAACCCGACCCAATGTCATAAATGATAACAGAATCATGGAGAATAATAATTATAACGTTAGTTATAATTATTAAAGAGATATTTTATGACCTAGAATTGGGAAAGACTGAAAGTATCATTTCAAGGGGTTTTCAAGCATAACAGTTGAACTTGTAGTATAATTTGAATGGATAATTACCTGTATTTAAGCCAGGCCTTGGCTATTATATATAGTATGAGATTAGAGAGTTGATAAGTTCATATCATTCATAATCACAGACATTTAATCACCATTATGAATGTTTCTTGCTGGATAATTCAATTGTGATCACTATGAATAAATCAGATCGTGAACTTGTAATCATTGTTACGAGTCGTTAGTACCCTGGGCCATATAAATACATCACCAGAGACCTGGAGACCCAAGGCTACCAGGACGTGATCCAGATTCGAACAGAGATATATATAACGTAGTTGGGTTGATATAGATATACCGATAGACCGCTCGACCACATATTATCAACCAAACCCAACCAGCGTTACATAACCTAAGTTTATGTGAACGTGCTTCCACTAATTTACTAAACTAAAGAAAAGTTTATTTATTTATATGACAAACATTCAAGATATTAATGATATGAATCATGTTGTTTTCGCAAGGTGGCTAAGGAAAATTTGCAGTTTTATGTAATTTCCGCCATTTCCTGAATGGCATACCGGTAGCAAGTTAGCAACCCGAGTCCAGTTGACAATATTTATGATTTAAGTCATGATTATTGTTCAAAAAATAAACCATTTAATGCCTTAACGCAATGAATACTGTAATGTTGGCTATATGAGAAGTAACATTTTGTAGTATTAATTTAATGGCAATGACGTTTCAAGATGTCGGCCCCTCAAATTCAAGATGGCGGTGCCCCTAATTCAAGATGGCGGCGCCCATGTTCGAAAGCGAACTTAGTATAAGAACGACCAGCGCATGTGTTGCAGCGCATGTGTTGCAGCGCAGCTGGGCTGCCCCAGCTGGTCGTCCTTAAAAAAGCTGAATGCAAAATGCCGACTTCCCCCATTAATACAGCATTTGTCCAGGTATGTTATCATGGGTGCAGTACGCTGTCCGATCAGGCGTGGACATTAATGGCTGGCCCATGTACACACCTTGGTGTGTGCACGTTAAAGAACGCTACGTACTAGAGTCACCACAGGGTTATAAAGTTACTCGGTCGTGGTAGCACTTTAACCAGAATTGGTTCCTGCACTGAAAAATCTACAGATACATTATCTATATCTGTAAAAAGACTATGGTTACGTCCAAGATCCCAATAATGGTAATGTAGGACAGTTTGCTATTCCGAGGCGAAGGTTCGATATTCCGGAACAAATGTTCGATATTCCAAAGGTTTTTTTTTATTCTATTGTATTTGTTAACAAGGACCTTTCCTCCTAGGCAGCCTGCATCACAAATTGGAACAGGATGACTCGGGTCGAAATGATGTTAAACGTTATTGCCGCATCAAAACTGCAAGTACAGTTTAAGGCGGTTACACCATTGACCACAATGCATGCATTCACGATTCATGATTCCACAGTCATTTTTACGGACAATATAGTCCAGGCCTGGCAGTAGTATACGCACTCAATTTTATCGATCCATGTAACCATTTCTCTGCGTGCCTACATGTATGTCTAATACAGTTCCATGTGTGACGGAGATAATACATGTACATCTGTTCATAGTACTCCAAGTGTAGGACACGAGAAAGCTTGATAGAAAATCTGTATATAATGGGGGGGGGGGGGTAAATGAGCATGGCATCAGGCCTATAAGTGTAGACATCAATCAGTTACCACGTGGCATCAGTTGGAATTCTGCGTAGCAAAGTCAGATGACACGTTCAGGTCATGCTTTGAATTGATGACTAGCAGAATTTTCATACGTGTGCAGTGATAGACCTTTCTGTTTCTCAAGTACAGTATATAATCCACTGCATAAATTGCCCAAAAAAAGGAAATATTCTGAATCAATAAAGAATACTAAGTCAAATTTAATTGCACTTTCAATAATCCAAAACGTTTATAAACCTCTAGTAATATAATTTTTGGATTACAGCAGTATTGTGTCGATTTATTGGGATTATTAAAATGAAAGTATTTTTTGTCTAAATGGAGCCGCACACAAAATAATAAGTATTCTGGTAAGCAGTTGGTGGCTTTGTGCATCCCCTTGATAATGCTGAATTGGTCATTGTCGCCTGGTATCGTGCAAAAAGACAACCATGATCTATCAAAGGTGCAAAAAGACACGCATGATCTCAGAAATGCAAAAAGACACCCAGGGTATCAAAGTATCATTCGTCGGCAACAGTTCAACTCGATGTGGGTGGAATACCCATGCACATTCCCTTGAGATTTCACTCTAAAATCACAAACAAATAATTAATGTAATAATAACTAACATGCGATTTATGATATGAGATTTTGATATGCTGGGTGACTTTTTGCACATTTTGTGAGATCCTGGGTGTCTTTTTGCACAAAACATTGCGACAATGACCTATTCGGACCTAATAATCAATGAGATAAACCTGATAATCTCATGCTTGAACATTGTGGATACATGTCTTAATTGGAACCAGATTCATCCACTTGTAAAGGCATGCGGGTACTAGTACATATACATGTATGTCATGGTTAGCGCTTGGTTGCACCCCCCTATTAGTGAGATAATACTGATGATCATGTGTGCAAACGTCATGGTTACATGTACATATCTTAAACAGAACCAGATGCATCCACTTTTAAAGGCATGCAGGAAGGGGAACTTTGTTCTCATTTCATTTTTCAAAATTTTGCCAAAATCTGAAGTGGTTGTCCAAGATATTAAAAATAACCAGACGTGAACCACACAGTAATTAAAAGCAAAATTTCAAACAGAAATGTCATACATGTAATTACAACAGTTACAAAAAATCCTGTGCACTTTGTGCGAAAGCGTCGTGATTGGTCTTCCAACTGATTGGCCCACGCAACTTTGCCGACATTGTTTCAGCAGCTGTCAAATTATAAACTGGACCCATAAAAAATATTTAAATTCAAAATGAGCTTGCCACTTAAAAACGGTTCACTACAGATACTAGTATATGTTAAGTTTAATATTTTTTAATTTGTAATTTTTTACTCGTTTTAACAACACGCCCCTCTGGTGTAGCCAGGGCATTCATATGAACCCCTGAATGTGATTAATCATCTAACATGTCCGCGATTAATCTTGTCTTCTAAATGATATATTAATTACCTTGATAGAAAAAGATAAAGTGCTGATACAATCGTTTAATGTTTACATGTACGGTACATACATTTTCTGACAAAGCAAAATTATCAGGAAAACAAAGCTTTGTTTGCTCATACATTTGGATGCATTGACACTCAACGGATCTCTGATATAAGCATGTTTGGTATCATAATGCTTGGGGAAAGGCTGCCCTCTATTTTCTTGAAAAATTACCCATAAATCTGCTGTGGTTTAAGAGTCGATTATTGAGGGCATTACTGTATGTCTCATACTATTATATCTGTTTGTGGCATAAATGGAGCCAAAGGCTAAACTAATATCTTACATTTTACTGATTTCAGATATGGGTGAAAATGTCTACAATAAATCCTCCACATCAAAGAAGTATGACATCCCTATAGAACATTTAGACTACGCGTATATCGAATCATGTAAAAATGTCAAGGAACTGGAGAAGATTCTACGGGTTCTGAGGTAAGTCATGGAACATTTAGACTACGCGTATATCGAATCATGTAAAAATATCAAGGAAATCGAGAAGATTCTACTGGTTCTGAGGTAAGTTATGGAACATTTAGACTACACATACAGTGATGTCCCAAATAATCGACTCCTTAACCACAGCAGAATTATGGGTAATTTTTCAGGATTTTGTCGGAAATATGACTTGTTGCCATTCATCAGAAATCTCTCAGTGAGAGCTTTCCAATGAATGGCAACTAGCCATATTTCCAACTAAATTCTGAAAAATCACCCATAATTCTGCTGTGGTTTAGGAATCGATTATTTAGGGCATGACTGTACATGTATATGGAATCAATTAAAAATGTGAATGAATTGAGGTAAGTTGGACAGAACATTTAGACTACACGTACTAGTACATTGTATATCGAATCATGTAAAAATGTCAAAGAACTTGAGAAGTTCTGAGGTGAGTTGGATTTGTTATACCCGGTATGAATAACACTGATGTTCTGATTATTGAAACCGGAGGAGCGATAATAGCCCATCGAATAATAATCGGACCTCGCAGTGGAACATCGGCTTTTGCCAAAAATTAAAAATCCGTTTGAATTTCTAAGCATGATATGCTAGCTTTTTCATAAATGTACACCCTACAGTCTGCGTATTGAATTAAATAAAACAGTTGTAACGGTGTAAAAAGAATTTATTGTCATTGTTCAAATTGTCTGATATTTATAGTTGAGCAGGTAAAATTATCAATGCACATACAATGTACCTCATGTTCATGTATGCTGTCGAATATGAAGTTATTGTTTCAATCACGTGGATACGAAAGAGCTTTTAACAAATGGCCTCATTATGTATAGTTTCCTATCGAGCATGTGTCATGTGTCATCATGTGATGGGTCAAGGATTTGATAAATGCTTTGTAGTGATGTTCCGATAATCAGAATCGGCCGATAATAGCCCATCGGATATTAATCGTACCTCGCAGTTGAACATCCGCTTTTACCGATTGTCAAAACAAATAAAAACGTTCTAGTATCTAAGCGCAATATACATGTACATGCTTTAATAAACATACACAATACAACTGTAGTATTTTAATGTAAAATGCAGTTGTAACAGCCTAAAAAGAAGCCATTCAATGACATCATCCAAACAGTCTGATATGATTATATATTATAAGCATGGCAATACACATGCCGTGCAATATGAAGTTATTGGTTCAATCACGTTGACACGAAATAGATTCAAAGACAGCTTTAAACAGCTGACCCCATTACAGTGTAGCTTCCTGTTGAGCATGTGGCATGTGACGTCACATTCTGTGTCAATAATTTGAAGCACACACTGAATGAATTAGTTCAGTCGTGATAATTAGCTTTTTCGTCTGTATAGTACAGCGTATGCTATGAAATACGCTTAACTCCTCGTAAAAAAAAATGAGTAGGCGGAACCAATCTCTACCAGAGCGCACGGGTCAGTCATACTTCCTTACCGAGTCATCAAGGGAGGTAAAACCTGCATGGAGTTTGAGGCGGAACTATAAAAGCTTCCCAGTTGTTAAAAGACAAAAGGTGTGACCAATGGGAACTTGGGAAATCTCAGACAAATATGACAGAAATTACTATCCATCAATCTAAATTTAGTTAATAATCATCGCCAATTCGCCATTCCGTACATTGTCGCAACTTACAAGTATTCAATCAAGACTTTTACACCGTGTGCAAGTGTTCCACTCATGGTCATAACGTTACTCTGAGTCGGCACCTTTGATCTCTTTGTCAAAACAACTACCGGTATACATCAAAGGCAGCGCACAACTGACATCGGTGGAAATACTTTCGCGACAGTGGTATATATTTCTTTGATGTATTTGGCTTTGAAACTATACCGGGATAGGAGTGCAATGAGTGTACATGTATATACTAGTAGGTCCATTATGGGAGCAAACGCACAGTATATATAAACATCGGAATCGGAAATCGGCTAATTGTGCCTCCAGTTATCGGAAATCTGTCCGATGGGCTTTTACATTATCGGAACATCACTAATGCTTTCGCACAATGAGTTAGTATAATCGCAATCATAACTATCTTAAGTGATGACCAATGTGAGCCTATTGTGAGAGGGGCTTGGGGGACATTGCATAATATGCAAATTAGGACAATTTGGTGAATTACTAGGCTTATCCATGTACAGGGAGCAAATTACTTTTTAAATTTTGATTAGCAAATAACCTCACATTGACATGATTAGATAGCATTGTTCTATAATCATATCAAATTCATACCAAATTTAATAGCTATTATCTAAATTTGGGTAGCAAATTGCATAGCTATCGTGAACCCTGTGTATTGTTGCAGTCCTAATGTGCATGTTGATTTACAGATTGTCTATGATTGTTTGAAACTGCCATGGAAAAGGTCATTCATTTACCTCCGATGTTTCAACTGCTCCTATACCCTTGGCCTTAAAAGCCATAAAATTTGCAAGAATCAAAACATAGTGTTTCTACAGGGAATCAAGACTTTTTAGAAGAATCAAAATAAGAATCATGATTCTCGTCTGATTTTAAGACCTGTACCCCGATGTTTCATCATCATTCTCTTAACCCTTTCATGACTGGGCGACGGAGGACATGATGATTTGAATATGGCGTTGTTAGTAGCAAATCAGATTACTCGTTACAACCATATGTGGGGACAAAAAATAATTATCATAAATATATTTGTTATTTCTCTTTTCCCATGCAGGTCTGGCGATGAAGGTGTATTCCCGGATCTCGAAAGATGCTGTGAAGAGAAGTTAGTCGCAGTCAACCCGAAAAGGTTTGTCAAATATGTTCTCGCAATTAAACCTTCCTGTGGAGCGCCCCATACAGGTGGCAGCTTGTATTGCTGAGTGTTGTCTGCTCACGTCTGTAGGGGGCTCCATAAGGGTAGTTTAACCTTTCCATAACTGGAGCTTCCTGAATGTTTTGCGAAAAACCCTGTGCCAATGCATTCTCTTATATATGCGAGTCGCCCATAGGGTGCCTCACATACATAAGAGAATGCATGTACACCGTGGTTAGATTTCTGGTTTGTATCGTCTTTTTTCAGTTTAATGGACGTACACCGCGGCAACTACACCATGGCCGAACGGCAAGTACACTGCGGCCCAACTGTAGTTAGCCAGTGGAGCCGCGGTGTAGTTGCATTTCAGCCGTGGTGGCAATGCTAAGTGGACACTTGTTTCGTGCAGCAGGGTATATACAGTAATGCTCTTAAGTAATCGACCCCTTAACCACAGCAGAATTATGGGTAACTTTTCAGGATTTAGTCGGAAATATGGCTTGTTCCCATTCATCGGAAAGCTCTCACCCATTGGGCACCTCAATTATGAATTTTATCTGCTGCAAATTAGGGGATATAGAAACTTCCTAGAAGGGAAATATAACTAAAAACAATTTTAATTTGATACTATAGATACTTCCCAGAAGATGAGGCCTAAGCAGAATGAATTATTTCCCCCCCCCCCCGCAACGAAGTTAGGGGGAGGTATACTGGAGTTTTTCTCAGTCGTTTTTTGATAAATTTCCGTGAAATTTGGCACAGGCATCAACCACCATGGGAACCTGTGCACCTGCGATTAAGACGTCTGTCCGACTTTTTTTGGTGGAGTTATTCCCCCTTTTTCGACTTAGAAATTTTTGCAACATGTATAATTTTGTCCGAGCTTTTATTCCTACATTTTTAGGTCAATTTTTTTTAACTTGGCACAGATATTTAGTAGCATGGGAACCTGTGCACCTGCGATTATGACGTCTGTCTGCCATTTTTTGGTGGAGTTATTCCCCTTTTTCGACTTAGAATTTTTTTTGCAACATGCCTAATTTTGTCCGAGCTTTTATTTCTACATTTTTAGGTCAATGTTTTTTAATCTTGGCACTGATATTTAGTACCATGAGAACCTGTGCACCTGCGATTATGATGTCTGTCCGACTTTTTTTGTGGAGTTATTCCCCATTTTCGACTTAGAATTTTTTTTCAAAATGCATAATTTTGTCTGAGCTTTTATTCCTACATTTTTCGGTTAATAGGTTTAAGATTAGGTTTGTGCACCTGTAATGGGAACTGTTATTTTATTATTTTAACTAAATGTTTACTGACATGTGAAACATCTTAGTATTTTAAAAACACAGGGGGGGGGTGGGGTATCCTTAGTCCCATTGGGACAGTCACACCTCTAGTTAGTCCAGGGAAGGACCCTGCTTATGTAGCAGAAATACATTAAATCCATCTTACTTTAGACCCTTTACCCAACAAACCGGCCAAAAACGCCCAAATAAAGCTTCAACAGCCTAAAATATCTTTGGTCTGTCTCAATAACAGGCCTGGCATTCTCAGAAATCTAGGAGAGCTAAAAATCGCCCTCCTGAAAAGGTCTAGGAGGGCTATTATTTGTGCCGAGCACAGGAGGGCGAAAATGTTTGCCAAAATCAGACATAGTAAATATTCCACTCCACATGTACAGTATTGATAAAAATAAAGTACATGTCAGTATTAAACTATTACAATAATTGCTGAGTTTGTTGTTTTCATTACACAAAATATTTTAATATTAAATAACAAGATATGTTGTTACTTTAGCTAGTAATGTATTTAGTAACAATTCAGACAACTATTCTTTTTACATTTAAGTATTTTATTAGTTCTAACAATGCCTCAATGATGCCTGACATTATATAGCACTGTCCAGTTGCGTGGGAGGCATGACGCAATACTTCAAAGTGACATAACTCTGAACGGTGTGTCTATTTCACAGAGGCACGTGCTTCCGGTGGAAATGTTGCTACAACGTAATCAATATCGCTTGTACATTTCGCCAGGGACAGTCGGAATGCGGCTTATAGATCAAAGGTCCCATACCGACATCGTTTAACACTTCGTTGCCGACTCTGTTAGTACATAGATCATTACTTACACCCGGGTCCTGGAGAGCGATATTTTGCCGTTTGGGAGGGCGTTATTTCGTCCGCCTGGATTATTTTTAGGCGAGCGATTTTATCGCTCGCCTCAGAATGCCAGGCCTGCAATAACACCATACAAATATGGATATCATTGGAACCGGTTCATTGACCACATTGTGATGGTTACAGTTATGCCCTGTGCCAATGCATTCTCTTATATATGCGAGTCGACCATAGGTCGCCTCGCATATATAAGAGAATGCATTGGCCTAAAAAAAACACTTTTTACCATTTTTTCTTACATTTTTTAACAATTTTTATAATATTTTTCTACATTCTTTGACAATTTTATCATTTTCAATATGTGTTAAGCCAATGCATTCTCTTATATATGCGAGGCGACCTATGGTCGACTCGCATATATAAGAGAATGCATTGGCACAGGGCCGTTCTGTTGGGTAAAGGGTTAAATCCATCTTTCTTTAGACCCTGGTTCTAAAATATCTGAACAATCTTCGGATAATCAGGGTTTAATTTGGAGGATGAGGATAATCAGGATTTGATCTTTGGAGAATGAGTGGTTTAATTGGAGAATCAGATAAACGATTCTATAGCAGAATTATGGGTAATACCCTGTGCCAATGTATTCTCTTATATATGTGAGTCGACCATAGGCATATATAAGAGAATGCATTGGCCTAACAATTTTTTATCTTTTTTTTTATAATTTTTTTTTACATTCTTTAACAAAAAAACTTAGTTTTCCCTGCAGGGAGCCCCACACATATATAGAAGCATATAGAAGAGTGTCGTCTGCTCATGTTTGTCTGGGGCTCTGTATGGTGAAATTATAAAATTGTTAAAGAATATAATAAAAAATTATTGAAATTGTAAAAAAAAATTAGGCCTGCATTCTCTTATATATGCGAATCGACCTGTGGTCGACTCGCATATATAAGAGAATGCATTGGCACAGGGTATTCATTGATATATATATGGAAGTGATAAACGATTCTACAGTGTGACAACTGTTTCTCTTCTTTTTCAGTCGAGTTTTGAGAAAAGATGCTCCTGTTTCAAAGCCCGGCGACTTGGATAAATCTGAATGGAACAACATCGAAAATGACCTTAATGTAAGTGGGCTTCCTACATGTACCGGTAGCTGATGATCAATTTTATGTCTATTCCTAGAATAACATCATACAATGTAAATGACATTTGCCTCGAGCATGAAACTGGAACTATAAAATAATAGTTTCATCACATACAGTAATGCCCTAAGTAAACGACTCCTTTAACCACAACAGAAAAAATAAGACTTACAAAGTTTATTGAGAAACAGTAAATAATAGTTTCATCACATACAGTAATGCCTTAAGTAATCGACTCCTTTAACCACAACAGAAAAAATAAGACTTACAAAGTTTATTGAGAAACAGACAGCGCTGGTCTTGTCATAAATGTACAGTAATGCCTTAAGTAATCGACTCCTTTAACCACAACAGAATTATGGGTAACTTTTCAGGATTTGTCGGAAATATGGCTTGTTGCCATTCATCGGAAAGCTCTCCCCAAAGGAGTCGATTACTTAGGGCATTACTGTACATTTATGACAAGAGAAGTGCTGTCTGTTTCTCAATAAACTTTGTAAGTCTTATTTTTTCCAATTAATCAAAATTGACGGGTGGTGTGTAATAAAAACAGAATGACATGTTAGGACCCTGCGAATAGATACTTTTCCGCAGACTCAAAATCTGATCGAATTGGGGAACCGATGCCAGTCAGTCAGGCCCGATTTTATAAGGCATCGGGTGATTTCAGTGTAAGTATAGAAAATAACATTGCAATTCTCTGTTGTATCAGTTAAATACATTTCAATTAAGCTTTATTAATTGAAGTAAAATGTTTCATAGTGCATTTATGTGTATGCACAAAAATGATGCAGGTTGCAGTACACCCATTGGGAACCTCGATTATGCAATGTGTCGTCTGCCAATTTGAGGATATAGAGAAACTCAACTAAAAAGAATTTATGTGAAGAAGTTTCTGTAGAAACTAAATCACTTGTTAATTTGATCATAAAGATAATTTCCAGAGAAGATGAGGTGTAAGCAGAATGAGGTGCCCTGAGGATGAATTTGGTGATGCTAGCCCACTGTGCAGGATAGCGTCACTAAATTCACCCTCTGGGGACCTCATTCTGCAAATGACAGACACCTTATTCTCAGGCCTGATGATTTGTCTGTAAATTGTAAATGGGTTTTATATAGAACCGTCGCTCCAGTCATTCGGATAGCTGCTCTCTTGAACTCAAGTAGTGGATGCGCTAGACATCCAATCGATTCAAGAACCTAAGTAACTGATGTAATCTCTAAACATTCTTTAAAAAAAAATTATCATTTTTTTATTATTTTTCTTACATTCTTTATCAATTTTTATTATTTTTTCTTACATTTTTAACAATTATAAAAAATAATGTAAAATTTGTTAAGCCAATGCATTCTCTTATATATGTGATGCGACCTATGGTCGACTCGCATATATAAGAGAATGCATTGGCACAGGGTTTTCGCAAAAGGCTGCGCTTCCCGTTCTATACTTCTGCACTGGCAATCATGCCGTATCTGCAAACTCATTAACACACCTTTGTCGTTCTGTGTATGTTATTTTTGTTTGGCAATAAAAATGCGCATTGAGAACTGCTAACTTAATTTTTGATTCACCTCTTTTGTGGAAAAAATTATCTGGTCAGGGCTCCATGCAGTGCTCTGGACCGAAATTTACTTTTGCCAAATGAAAATATTTTTTGCCAAATGCTATCCCTGATAGTATCATTTTCTGCAACCTTGAGTCTTATGTTTCGACACTCCCGTTTTGAATGACTTTTGATATCGATAGGAAAGCAGTTAGTTAGTTCACATCTCTAATTCTCTATTGTGGTTGATCGCACAACAATAAGCCAAGCCAATCACCGAATAATAAAATGGTAGTTGCTTCATCAGAAGGGCACACCACAGGAAAATTAACTATGTAAACACCACCACTACGCTAAATACGGGTAATCCCTCCACCCGTCGATACTAATAGCTATCGTAAACACCACCACTACGCTAAATACGGGTAATCCCTCCACCCATCGATAATAATAGCTATCGTAAACACCACCACTATGCTAAATACGGGTAATCCCTCCACCCATGATACTAATACATGTAGCTATCGTAAACACCACCACTATGCTAAATACGGGTAATCCCTTAACCCATCGATACTAATAGCTATCGTAAACACCACCACTATGCTAAATACGGGTAATCCCTCCACCCATCGATACTAATAGCTATCGTAAACACCACCACTACGCTAAATACGGGTAATCCCTCCACCCATCGATACTAATAGCTATCGTAAACACCACCACTATGCTAAATACGGGTAATCCCTCCACCCATCGATACTAATAGCTATCGTAAACACCACCGCTACGCTAAATACGGGTAATCCCTCCACCCATCGATACTAATAGCTATCGTAAACACCACCACTACGCTAAATACGGGTAATCCCTCCACCTATCGATACTAATAGCTATCGTAAACACCACCACTATGCTAAATACGGGTAATCCCTCCACCCATCGATACTAATAGCTATCGTAAACACCACCACTATGCTAAATACAGGTAATCCCTTAACCCATCGATACTAATAGCTATCGTAAACACCACCACTACGCTAAATACGGGTAATCCCTCCACCCATCGATACTAATAGCTATCGTAAACACCACCACTATGCTAAATACGGGTAATCCCTCCACCCATCGATAATAATAGCTATCGTAAACACCACCACTATGCTAAATACGGGTAATCCCTCCACCCATCGATACTAATAGCTATCGTAAACACCACCGCTACGCTAAATACGGGTAATCCCTCCACCCATCGATACTAATAGCTATCGTAAATACCACCACTACGCTAAATACGGGTAATCCCTCCACCCATCGATACTAATAGCTATCGTAAACACCACCACTACGCTAAATACGGGTAATCCCTCCACCCATCGATACTAATAGCTATCAGATTAACTGCGTCTTATTAATAAAGGTGTTTTTTCCTAAACCATATAACACACCACTAATATAGTTCTATTGCAAGAGTTTCCTCAAATGCTATTTATTGACCAATATTTTTCAACTATCTTCAGGAATTTAAAAGTGACTGTAACCATGAGGAATTAAAAAGTGCCTGTAACCATGGATACATTTGTAATGGGCCTGTAAGGTGATTTTTTTCTATTCCAGAGCTGGACAGATGAAATGAAATGCAAGGAGCAGAATTTTAAGAATAAAGCTGCTGGCAGCAAGAGTGATGAACTGCCGACTGTTCGGAGGAAGAAGAAGGTCATGGTCAATGGAGTCGATGTGAGTAATTAACCCTTTACCCAACAAACCGGCCAAATAAAGCTTCAACAGCCTAAAATATCTTCGGTCTGTCTCAATAGAACCATACAAATATGGATATCATTGGAACCGGCTCCTTGACCACATTGTGATAGTTACAGTTATGCCCTGTGCCAATGCATTCTCTTATATATGCGAGTCGACCATAGGTCGCCTCGCATATATAAGAGAATGCATTGGCACAGGGCCCTTCTGTTGGGTAAAGGGTTAATAGAGGAACTCTATGGAGTCACAATTCTATACAAAATTTATTAATCGAGTGCGCTAAATTTGATTTGGTCCGATCTTTAGCGAGGCTCGATTCGAATTTAGTGGATGGGATTGGGATGGGCTAGCATCAACAAATTCACCCGATGGGGACCTCATTCTGCTTAGGCCTCATCTTCTCTGGAAAGTATCTTTATTGTCAAATTTCTATAGAAACTTCTTCATATAGATTCTATTTCTTTTTTAGTTAGGTTTCTCTATATCGCCAAATTGGCAGACGACACATTGCATAATCGAAGTTCCCAATGGGTGTACATCACAATATTCACCATTTTGGAACTTCAATCTGAGTCCCATAGCAGATGAGGCCATGCAGAATGAGGTCCCCCAGAGAGTGAATTTAGTGATGCTAGCCTGCCGTGCGGTATAGTGTCACTAAATTCACCCTCTGGGAACCTCATTCTGCTTAGGCCCTCAACTACTATGGTAGACCTACCGTAGGATCAGATAGAAGTTCCCCAGTTGATGTTGGTGATGTTCACCCATTGGGCACCTCTATTATATGCATTTTATCTGCTGCAAATTAGGGGATATAGAAACTTCCCAGAGGGAAAATGTAACTAAAAACAATGTTAATTTGAGACTATAGATACGTCCCAGAAGATGAGGCATAAGCAGAATGAGGTCCCCGGAGGGTGAATTTGGTGATGCTAGACCACTGTGATAAGGCCATTAATCTGGGTCAGATGGGGAATATGTCAGAGGGTAAATTTCAGTGAGGGGGGGGGGGGATTGGGGAGGGGTAAGTGATCCGCTGCCCCCTCTAGCAGAAACCCTGCTGGATCTATCCCAATAGCTTGCGTGATGTAAATAACATCATGCTTGAAACCCTGCTAGATCTATCCCGATAGATTGCTTGATGTAAATAACGTCATGCTTGAAAACCCAACTGGTACTACAACAATAACTCAACCTTGTTTTGTGTTTAATAGATGACTAACTGCCATCACGGTGGGGAATCACATGGTTTCGAGGTACCACGCATTTAAAATATACAAATGCACAAAAACATAATATATGAGTAACTGACACAAAACATAATATATGAGTAACTGACACAAAACATAATATATGAGTAACGAACACAAAACATAATATATGAGTAACTGACACAAAACATAATATATGAGTAACTGACACAAAACATAATATATGAGTGACTGACACAAAACATAATATATGAGTAACTGGCACAAAACATAATATATGAGTAACGAACACAAAACATAATATATGAGTAACTGACACAAAACATAATATATGAGTAACTGACACAAAACATAATATATGAGTGACTGACACAAAACATAATATATGAGCAACGGACACAAAACATAATATATGAGTAACTGACACAAAACATAATATATGAGTAACTGACACAAAACATCATATATTAGTAACTGACACAAAACATAATATATGAGTAACTGACACAAAACATAATATATGAGTAACTGACACAAAACATAATATATGAGTAACTGACACAAAACATAATATATGAGTAACGGACACAAAACATAATATATGAGTAACGGACACAAAACATAATATATGAGTAACTGACACAAAACATAATATATGAGTAACTGACACAAAACATAATATATGAGTATCTGACACAAAACATAATATATGAGTAACTGACACAAAACATAATATATGAGTAACTGACACAAAACATAATATATGAGTAACGGACACAAAACATGATATACGAGTAACTGACACAAAACATAATATACGAGTATCTGACACAAAACATAATATATGAGTAACTGACACAAAACATAATATATGAGTAACTGACACAAAACATAATATATGAGTAACTGACACAAAACAATATATGAGTAACTGACACAAAACATAATATATGAGTAACTGACACAAAACGTAATATATGAGTAACTGACACAAAACATAATATATGAGTAACTGACACAAAACATAATATATGAGTAACTGACACAAAACATAATATATGAGTAACTGACACAAAACATAATATATGAGTAACTGACACAAAACATAATATATGAGTAACTGACACAAAACATAATATATGAGTAACTGACACAAAACATAGCATTTTGACTGTTATGCTAGTTTATTTTTAAAACAAGTTGATGCCTTATTTGTTCGGAAATACTCCGTAGTTTTCTATAAGTTGCCAGTCGGAAGTTTGTGGAATACATAAGTCCATACACCTCAGAGAATCCTTCGACTGACAACTTTGGTCAGAATGTTAGAGCAAACAACTGTCAGTTTGGACACAAATGAGTTATCAGTATGTTTGAAAAATAGTATATCATATGCTCGTAGCTGCCAAAATACTATATCATATGCTCGTAGCTGCCAAAATACTATGAAATATATCATTATCCAAGATTATTACATTTTTCCTCCTTTCTGGTCACGTTTCCGATCGCCTCGGTCATTTTGAATGCGTGATACTCATCGACTCGAAACCACGCGATTCCCCACCGTGAGCATCGAAACAACGTGATTACCCACCATGAGCATCAAAATCAAACAAACAATTTGATACTAAAGAATATTGACATCTCAGGTCTGTGTCGGCAAATTTGATACAAATTCTTTAGATTTACATGTGCTATGAGGATATCAAAATGTTCTGGATAATTGCCTTTTGACTCGGATACCTTTGACCTTTGATTAATTTGTGTTACTTTGCTTTCAGGACACATCAAAGAAAAAGAAGACAAAGCGAGTGACACCGAGGGACTATAAGGAGTGGGATAAGTACGTTTAGCATGTTGGGGACAAGTCTGCAAATAGCGTGTCTGTCATTTGCATAGTGAGGTCCCCAGAGGGTGAATTTAGTGATGCTATCCCGCATAGCGGGCTAGCATTACCAAATTCACCCCATGGAGACCTCATTCTGCCTAGGCCTCATCTTCTGGGAAGTATCTATAGTATTAAATTAACATTTTTAGTTACATTATCTAGTTACATTAGATAAAATTCATAATTGAGGTGCCCAATGGGTGAACATCACCAACTTCAACTGGGGAACTTCAATCTGATCCTAGCAGTTGAGGGCCTCAGCAGAATGAGTTCCCCAGAGGGTGAATTTAGTGATGCTAGCCACGCTATTTGCAGTATTGATTGGGGACATCGATTACTCTGTTCCAGATATCGTCCTGTAAGCGAATCTTACCCGAAATACTGATGCGAACATTGTTGGCTGTCATTTGTTCGATAGTTTTTCACTCCTCACATTGAGTTCCTTTCTTTCCTATAAGCACTTTCAGAATAGCCTATTGATTGGGACAGGTTAGCTTCAATGATGAGAATGCGCTTTAGCAACACTGCTATGTTCATATGACTGTATTGGCAGTTAATGATGAGGCTTTGTCGCAAGGGGCCATCTGAGATGCTATCTTATAAAACACTGATGTGTTCATATGACTGTGTTGAAATAAAAATAATCCTGGAAGCCTAGTTCTTTAAATTTTCTGATAAAGATTATGAGTTGACTGCAAAAATTGAGGTGACCCCAAAACTTGACAGTTGTATTACGTGAAACAAATATGAGATGACTCATAGTTGGCAGTGAGTGTGAACAGTTATGCCTCGTGTCACCCCCAATAAATTTGACAAACACAGCACAAAATATTCAATACGGCGGTGTCTGAGACTCAAATAATTGTACCCCCGCAACGAGTTGTGGGGGGGGGGGGGGGTATACTGGTATCAGCTTGTCTGTCCGTCTGTCTGTCCGTGGACACAAATTTGTCAAGACTTTTTCTCAGTCGTTTTTTTTATCAATTTCCGTGAAACTTGGCACAGACATCAACCACCATGGGAACCTGTGCACCTGCGATTATGACGTCTGTCAGACTTTTTTTTGGAGGAGATATCCCCCATTTTTTGACTTAGAACATTTTCACAATATGTATAATTTTGTCCGAGCTTTTATTCCTACATTTTTAGGTCAATTTGTTTCAAACTTGGCACAGATATTTAGTTCCATGGGAACCTGTGCACATGCGATTATGACGTCTGTGCGACATTTTTTGGTGGAGTTATCTCTCTTTTTCGACTTATACAGTTTTTTGCAAAATGCATAATTTTGTCCGAGCTTTTATTTCTACATTTTTAGGTCACTGTTTTTTAAACTTGGCAATGATATTTAGTACCATAGGAACCTGTGCACTTGCGATTATGATGATCTGTCTGACTTTTTTTTGTGGAGTTATGATTAGGGTTAGGGGTTAGGGTTAAGGGGTTTAGGGGTAGGGATACCTGTTGACATAAATTCAGTGCCCAATATATGTTAATGGCTACTTCACTCAAATAACATTTTGAATACGGGGGGTATTACTTAGTCCCATCTGGGACAAGCCCATCTCTAGTTTTATTTGTTTTGGCCTAACTAGTTATCCGATGGGCCAAATCATACAGTTTCTATGTAGGGTTGCTGCAGGTTATTGTTTGCAAACAAACTTAGTTTTTGATTAGTTTCTACGGTCATATAAATTTAGCATGTTTTATGTCCGAATATTCTCTTTTAGACATTAATACAAAATTTTCAACATATTTGATGATACAGTGTGCGCGTTGACTGCAAAACTTGAGATGGTATAAAATCTTGACATTTGACAGCTTCGGTGATGAGAATGCGCTTTAGCAACACTGCTATGTTCATATGACTGTATTGGCAGTTAATGATGAGGCTTTGTCGCAAGGGGCCATCTGAGATGCTATCAAATAAAACACTGCTGTGTTCATATGACTGTGTTGAAATAAAAATAATCCTGGAGGCCTAGTTCTTTAAATTTTCTGATATAGATTGTGAGTTGACTGCAAAAATTGAGGTGACCCCAAAACTTGACAGTTGTATTACGTGAAAATAATATGAGATAACTCATAGTTGGCAGTGAGTGTGAACAGTTATGCCTCGTGTCACCCCCAATAAATTTGACAGACACAGCACAAAATATTCAATACGGCGGTGTCTGAGACTCAAATAATTATACCCCCCGCAACGAGTTGTGGGGGGGGGGGGGGGGGGGTATACTGGTATCAGCTTGTCTGTCCGTCCATCTGTCTGTCCGTGGACACAAATTTGTCCAGACTTTTTCTCAGTCGTTTTTTTTATCAATTTCCGTGAAACTTGGCACAGACATCAACCACCATGGGAACCTGCGATTATGACGTCTGTCAGACTTTTTTTTGGAGGAGTTATCCCCCCCCCCCCCCCCCCCCCTTTTCGACTTAGAACATTTTCACAACATGTATAATTTTGTCCGAGCTTTTATTCCTACATTTTTAGGTCAATTTGTTTAAAACTTGGCACAGATATTTAGTTCCATGGGAACCTGTGCACCTGCGATTATGACGTCTGTGCGACATTTTTTGGTGGAGTTATCTCTCTTTTTCGACTTATACAGTTTTTTGCAAAATGCATAATTTTGTCCGAGCTTTTATTTCTACATATTTAGGTCACTGTTTTTTAAACTTGGCAATGATATTTAGTACCATGGGAACCTGTGCACTTGCAATTATGATGATCTGTCTGACTTTTTTTTGTGGAGTTATGATTAGGGTTAGGGGTTAAGGTTAAGGGGTTTAGGGTTAGGGGGGATACCTGTTGACATAAATTCAGTGCCCAATATATGGTAATGGCTACTTCACTCAAATAACATTTTGAATACGGGGGGTATTACTTAGTCCCATCTGGGACAAGCCCATCTCTAGTTTTATTTGTTTTGGCCTAACTAGTTATCCGACGGGCCAAATCATACAGTTTCTATGTAGGGTTGCTGCAGGTTATTGTCTACAAACAAACTTAGCCTTTGATTAGTGTCTACGGTCATATAAATTTAGCATGTTTGATGTCAGAATATTCTCTTTTTAGACATACAAATTTTTCAACATATTTTATGATATAGTGTGCGCGTTGACTGCAAAACTTGAGATGGTATAAAATCTTTACTTTTGACAGCTTCGGTGATGAGAATGCGCTTTAGCAACACTGCTGTGTTCATATGACTGTATTGGCAGTTGATGATGAGGCTTTGTCGCAAGGGGCCATCTGAGATGCTATCTTCTAAAAACTTTTGTCTCTTCATAGGATTCCAGGTGTTATAACTTAAAAACTGCTGAATCTTTCATTCTTTTGTAATGAGTTATTTGTTGTGCTAACTTTAACATTTTCTATTTGGGATTCCAAGCTATCTTTTGCATAATCTACATTGGTTGTAATTAACCTACATTGGTTATTATTTAGTTTCTACTGAATAAATTAACAGATTGAGCATAAGAACATGCACCTGCAAATATATACTTGTTAGAATGTGTTACAATCTTTTTTATATATTTATATTGAAGAAATATTAGTGAAATAAAAATAATCCTGGAGGGTGTTTTTATGCCTATTTCTTTAAATTTTCTGATATAGATTGTGAGTTGACTACAAAAATCGAGGTGAACTCAATACTTGAGACATGTTAAATTGATATGGTATAAATTCTTGACTTCTTTTGACAGCTTCGGTGATGAGAATGCGCTTTAGCAACACTGCTGTGTTCATATGACTGTATTGGCAGTTAATGATGAGGCTTTGTCGCAAGGGGCCATCTGAGATGCTATCTTCTAAAACTGTCAACTCTTTTGTAACTAGTTATCCAGTGCTAAATTCATGTAACCTTATGTAGTTAGTGGACGCTGGCTTCTAAAGATGCCACTATCCACCTCTCATTCTTCTATTTCTCCGAACTCTCCTGAATTTGTATTTTGTTTTTTGACTGATTGTATCAGTCTGTCAAATACAACTCGGCCTTGAAATTTAATTTAATTTCTTTATCCTGCCAATGGTAATCCAATTTGTTTTTGAATGAATTAACCCTTTACCCAACAAAACGGCCAAAAACGCCCAAATAAAGTTTCAGCAGCCTAAAATATCTTCGGTATATCTCAATAACACCATACACATATGGATATCATTGGAACCGGTTCATTGACCACATTGTGATGGTTACAGTTATGCCCTGTGCCAATGCATTCTCTTATATATGCGAGTCGACCATAGGTCGCCTCGCATATATAAGAGAATGCATTGGCCTAAAAAAATTCTTTAAAATTTTAAAACACTTTTTACCATTTTTAGCTCAACTTACTTTGTAAGTTTGAGCTATTGCCATGGTTTGGCGTCCGTCGTCCGTGTGTCCGTCAACAATTTCCTTTGGCGCGGGCTACAGGTCGTACCTTTGGTCTGATCTTTATGAAATTTGTCATGAATGTTGACATTGACATGTAGATGGGAACGAGTCATTTTGGGGTCATACGGCCAAAAAACATGGCTGCTGGCAGCCATCTTGGATTTCAAAATTCAATCCATTGGCCCACTTACTTTGTAAGTTTGAGCTATTGCCATGGTTTGGCGTCCGTCGTCCATGTGTCCGTCAACAATTTCCTTTGGCGCGGGCTACAGGTCGTACTGTTCGTCTGATCATCATGAAATTTGTCATGGATGTTAATATTAACATGTAGATGGGAACGAGTGATTTTGGGGTCGTTTGGCTAAAATAATGTCCGCCAGCAGTCATATTGGATTTTACTCTTTGCATGACTAAATCCTTTGGTGCGGGCTACAGGTCGTAGCTTTTGTCAGAACTTCATGAAATTTGTCATGGATGTTAACAATGACATGTAGATGGGAAACGTTCGGCCGAAAAACATGGCCGCCAGCAGCCATCTTGGATTTTACTCTTTGCATGACTAAATCCTTTGGCACAGGCTACAGGTCGTACCTTTGATTAGATCATTATGAGATTTGTAAAGGCTGTAGATGGGAACAGGTCATTTTGGGGTAATTCGGAAAAAACATGGCTGCCGGTGGCCATTTTAGAATTTACTCTTTGCATCACTAAATCCTTTGGCACACCATAATCACCACATCCCTGATCCGATCATTATGAAACCTGTCATGAATGTTGATATTGACATGTACATATTGTCTTACTTAGACATTTCAATTAGCACCTTTCCTATTCCTCCATTTACTGTCAACCATTAAATTATTCCCCTACCTAAGTTGAGCTACAGTGTCATTGACACTTTCATTTCTTACATTCTTGAACAATTTTATAATTTTTTCTCACATTTTTGAACAATTTTTATAATATATTTTTACATTCTTTGACAATTTTATCATTTTTAATATGTGTTAAGCCAGTGCATTCTCTTATATATGCGAGGCGACCTATGGTCGACTCGCATATATAAGAGAATGCATTGGAACAGGGTATATGGGTTGTTGGGTAAAGGGTTAATGTGTTCTCCATAGGCCACTTTTTCTGTTAGATGATTCCATGGCTCCACCACTCTTCTGTTAGATGATTCCATGGCTCCACCACTCTTAGACTGAATGAGTATTTTCTCACATCCCATGTTCGCTCCTTCCAGAAATAGCTTGTAATTATGCCCTCTGGTTCTGAGTTTGGTACTTCTTTTTAGTATGACATTTACTTCCGGATCATAGGTGTTAAATAGCTTGAAGCATTCTATCATGTCTACTCTTATTCTTCTCTAATTCAATGTTGGTATATTTAGCCTCTTCAGTCTTTCAGTGTGTGCGCGTTGACTGCAAAACTTAAGATGGTATATATTCTTAACATTTTTTTGACGGCTTCGGTGATGAGAATGCGCTTTAGCAACACTGCTGTGTTCATATGACTGTATTGGCAGTTAATGATGAAGCATTGTCGCAAGGGGCCATCTGAGATGCTTGCTTCTAAAAACTTGTAAAAATTGCCTGTAATCCTTTATAGATTCTTGACTAAGTTGAATACACTCTTTGATGTAATCTTGTTTGAGATCATAGGACAAAAACAGTTCTATGATATACAAGTTGGGCATGTCGTACTGTTTGTCTGATCATCATGAAATTTGTCATGGATGTTAATATTGACATGTAGATGGGAACGAGAAATTTTGGGGTCATTTGGCCAAAAAACATGGTCGCCAGCAGCCATCTTGGATTTTACTCTTTGTATGACTAAATCCTTTAGCACGGGTTACATGTCGTACCTTTAGTCTGATCATCATAAAATTTGTCATGGCTGTTGAAATTGGAATGTAGATGGGAACGAGTCATTTTGGGGTTATTTGGCCAAAAAACATGGTCGCTGGCAGCCATCTTGCATTTTACTATTTGCATGACTAAAGCTATCAAATGCTTTTGAATTTTATTGGAAAACATAGCCGCCAGCAACCATCTTAGATTTTATATATATCTTCATGTCGATAAACTAGTATTAGACATATATTCAACTTTCCACATTCCTAATCGCTCCATTGACTGTAATACATTAAATTATTCCCTTTCCAAGTTGAGCTACAGTGTCATTGACACTTTCATTTTGTGTATTACCAATATCGCAATACAGGTCAAGGTAAAATTTCGGTTCAATCGGATAATTTTTGTGAGAGTTATGACCCTTTTTCGACTTAAGAAATTCATATTTTTTTTGTGGAAAATTCAGTTTTCCTTCTATTTTTGTGGCACCAGACCAAATTTGAAGCTAATATAGAACAACATGTGGCATTTTTATAGCGCTTAACCAGAAAGTTTCTCTGATTGTACAGTCGGGGGCGTTACCTCCGCCCAGCTGCACTTGTCTAATTTTTTCCAACTCAAATGTTCGTAAACCAGGCTATTATATTGTAGTTGCCTTTTTATCTGGATCAATAGTTCTCTGTTACTGTCTATTGTAGAGTTGATATTGATAAAGAACTAGAGAAGATAGATGACGATGATGATAAAATGAAAGAGTCCAAAAACATTTTCCGAGATCCAAAGAAACTGGCAGACATTCAGGAGCAGATTAATTTCTCATGTGAGTATTGTTAACAATAACCCTTCCATGATTGGAGCTTCCTGTTGGGAGCCCCATACAGGTGGCAGCTTGTATTGCTGAGTGTCGTCTGTGAGGGGCTCCATAAGGGTAGTTTAACCCCCCCGCTTCTATGCTTGGAGCTTCCAGAAATTTTACGAAAACCCTGTGCCAATGCATTCTCAAAGATATGTGAGTCCCATAGGAAGCCTCATATATATAAGAGAATACATTGGCGTAACAATATTTACCTTGATCTTGTAAGCCAGTGCATTCTCTTATATATATGAGGCCCCCTATGGGAGACTTCCATATTTAAGATAATGCACTGGAACGGGATCTTTAATGCCGCACCAGCGCTGCTCCCACCTTAACTGCTGAGGCGCTTCTGTGAGTATCAGGTTTACATAATCATTTAATATTATAATCAATTGTATATTAACATCTCCTGTGTGTGTCTTAACCCTTTCAGTGCCAAGTCCCATTTTTGTATCAACCCATATTTCCTTGATCATTTTTCAAATTTATTGATTATAATAATGTGATACATTGATGGAAAGAGCTCTTACTGATTACTTTCGTTTCCAGAATTAAAATTTTTTATTTCTTGTTATTTTAACTTAGAAAAATTTAGAAAACTCAATTTTCTTGTTTCTAAAAAGGCTGTGTTCCATAAATCTACTTTTTCAGGGAATATTTGACCGAGCAGCTTTTATTTTATTTGGCATAAGTTTCTATTTTTTTATGATTTTAGCCTCAGCGTCTGAAGAAGAGAAATGTATGAAAGCGAACAAAGAAAAGGAGAAAGGAAATGAGGTATCTATCAACAATGTCCACTTGAGATTTGGGGAATGAAGCCAGTAGCAACCAAGCATATATCTAGAAAATCTGGCCTGATTTAACCCTTTACCCAACAAAACGGCCCTGTGCCAATGCATTCTCTAAATATGCGAGTCGACCATAGGTCGCCTCGCATATATAAGAGAATGCATTGGCTTAACACATATTAAAAATGATAAAAAAAATTTAGGCCAATGCATTCTCTTATATATTCGAGGCGACCTATGGTCGACTCGCATATATGAGAGAATGATTTGGCACAGGGCATAACTAACTATCACAATGTGGTCAATGAGCCGGTTCCAATGATATCCATATTTGTATGGTTCTATTGAGACAGACCCAAGATAATTTAGGCTGTTGCAGCTTCATTTTGGGCTATTTTTCTGGGCGTTTTGTTGGGTAAAGGGTTATTACTATTTTAAACAATCTGTATATGTTTGGGTACATCCAAGGAGCCACTACAGGCCAAATCGGACATTGAAAGTAAAAAATAGTTCTTTTTTAATTTCAGATCAATTTAGAGGGAATATAATTATCTCGTTTGTGAATTGCATGTGTATTTATTAATCGACGTAAAGTTTTTGAACTTTTGGAAGAAAAAAAAACATAGGTTTTTCCTGGGTGGCTCACTAAAATGTGCACATCATTGTCAAATAATGAGTTGATTTGAAATTTAAATACTGTCTCATACAGTACATCTGAAAATTTGACAGGCACCATTTTGAAATTACCAGCACCATCCATTTGGTGAAGGAGTCGATTATTTAGGGCATTACCGTATTGGAATAGACATGATCGTCCGTCTTTGGGCAAAATTTTGTCTGAACTCGTTTTCCTACATTTTTTGGTAATTATTTTTTTTAAACTTGGCCCAGATATTTAGTACTATGGGAACCTGTGCACCTGCTATTCTGACGTCTGTCCGACTTTTTTGTTGCCCGAAATTGTTTTCTTTGTGGTACTATAGAATCGCGGGTGTCCATCCTTCCCAGATGGTTTCCGGATGATAACTTTATTTTTCGATATTCCGATTGTTTTCATATATTTTGAATGTGGATTTACCCACATGAAAATACAGGTCCAAATATGAATTTGGGTTTGGTCCGCCTATTTTTACCAGAGTTATGATCCTTTTCGACTTTCGGTTTGACACAGAGTCCTAGTTATTAAATAAGTTACTGTTCTGTTTTCCATTAACTGAACTAAGTTTCTTTTTTTTTCAGGCAATAAACTCAAATGATTTTGATGAAGCAATAGTTTATTACACTAGAAGTTTGAGCATCTTGCCAACTCCGGCGACTTATAATAACAGGGCGCTGGCATGTAAGTATTCCTTCCATTAGGCCATACAAAATTAATACCTAGATTCTCATCGGGTGCAAATTTTATTATTTATTTTTTATTTTAGGGATAGTGTACAACAGTCACCAAAAGTCATCATATATTTATGCATAGACATATTTACTAAACTTGTTTCTTGAATTTAACTGTTGTATGTATTACTAGTATTAAAATACTATATCTGGCCATTCAGGTGGCCCATGTCTGAACTAAAACTACATTGTTTCTATTAAAATGTATATTCTCCACTTCTGGCAGTTGTTGATGATTAATATAGCAGAGTAAAGTCAAGTGAACACAATTTTAATTGTTAACCACCACTCTACTATGGCTGAAGGGGTCACTCTCACCAAAAAATGTGCTGAAGGGTGCACAGGTTTTGAAAAATGTGCTGAAGGGTACACAGGGTTTGTGATTGGCACTAATTTAACCCTTTACCCAACAAACCGGCCAAATAAAGCTGCAACAGCCTAAATTATCTTGGGTCTGTCTCAATAAAACCATACAAATATGGATATCATTGGAACCGGCTCATTGACCACATTGTGATGGTTACAGTTATACCCTGTGCCAATGCATTCTCTTATATATGCGAGTCGACCATAGGTCGCCTCGCATATATAAGAGAATGCATTGGCCTAAAAAAAAAAAAAATTTAACACTTTTTACCATTTTTTCTTACATTCTTTAACAATTTTATAATTTTTAATGTGTTAAGCCAATGCATTCTCTTATATATGCGAGGCGACCTATGGTCGACTCGCATATATAAGAGAATGCATTGGCACAGGGCCCTTCTGTTGGGTAAAGGGTTAATGTAGTTACTTTATGTGTGTTCCTGAAGTCTAGCATCTATCAGCAGTTCTTTTTTAGTTCATTTTCTTCGAAAGTGGGGGGTATACTGGATTGACTGCGTCCGTCCGTCACGCTTTCTCCCTGTTTGTCTGTCCGTCCGTGTTTACTAATGACTACTTATGTGGCTAAGATTGTGTAAAATGGATATTTATGTGCATAACTTCCGTTGCGTGGCTAGCCACGTAACGGCTTTCAGATGGACGTTCTAAAATGATCTATTTGGCCTAATCAGCTTATTTAATTTTGTAGTCACTCAAAATTTGGAGAAAAAAAAGTCCATCGATTTAGACATCCATGACCTGTCAATAGGAGATGTCGGACACTGACAAGACATTTATGTGGCTAGCCACCCAATCACGGACCTGTCAGTTTCTCCTATTCCACTGTCCCAGTTGCTGTGAGCAAGTTTTTGAGTTTTAATCAGCTTCTTCTGCTATAATTCCAACATGTTATGAATCCATAATCTGGAGTTTTATCACTATCTACTACTTGATAGCCACTTAAAATTTTATGGCTACTTGAGAAGCCACATAAAAACTAAAGCCACATTACCATTTCTAGCCACATAGGTCGAAGCCACATATCTACCCATTTGTTGGTACGTCCGTCCGACCTCATAACTCGGTCCGACCTCATAACTCGGTCCGACCTCATAACTCGAACAACTATGAACCGATTTCAATAGTTTTTTGTATGCTATCTCCTTATGACTGCCTCTCCGCATGATGCTAATTGTGGTTCGGTCCGACTTTTTTTTAAAGTTACGCCTCATTTTCGACTTATTTTGACTTAGAAAATTCTGTCCGACTTAATAACTTTAACAAATATGAACCGATTTCAATAATTTTTGGTATACATGGTTCTCACAATATCCTCTCTACATGATGCGGCTAGGGATTGGCTCAGACTGTTTTTCGTAATATTACACTTCATTTTCGACTTATTTTGACTTAGAAAATTCTGTCCGACTTAATAACTTTAACAAATATGAACCAATTTGAATAATTTTTTCTGTACAAGCTTCTTGTGACACCATATCGATATTATTAGTCCGAATTTTTCTTTAAAGTTAAAAATCTTGTTTGTTGGGTTTACGGATAATGCAGGTTGAATTTGCCACGGTGGGGGTATGCTAGCAATCGAGTGCACACCTCTTTTAATTTTCCTTGGAACACATACAATTATTCTCAAACAGAAATAATGTCATTGTACAACCTCAGCTTGTCATTTGGGGGGTTGTTATACTTGGTGGGTAGGTGTGGTGTCTTTGAAGAGGCGGGCAATAAAATTGTTAAAGCATTTACTTTGGCACTTGAACTGTCGGAACTTGACTCGTTATTGATTATGTGGTTGAATTCCATGAAAGGCCCGAAATCCGATACAATATATCCAATGTTTGTACAAGGGTCACATCGGGTAACATCGATTTTCGTTCTCCCAGCACGAATGGAAATTGCGGAAGTAACATCAATCGGTTCAGACCCATCCATTTTACCGACGCAAACTGATTAAACAACTCGCTCGCGGTGGTTGTGTCTGCGAAACCCGAAACCATATTATAACAGGTGCGTTTTGCACGTAACATTTATTCATAAAAGCTTGATTTGTAGCACTATTCAACGCAGATTCTGTAGGAGTTACAATACCTATACAATTATGAAAAGATACACGTATGGTATGTCACATGACCACTGTTGTTCTCTAAATGACTTAAAACTAATTGGATTACTCCCCTTAGACAATACATTGATTAATGTTCAGTTTCTCAATACGGAATAGACGATGTTCTTGTGACCAAATTTGACTATACAAAAAAATTTAAAAATCTGAGGAGGGTGCTAAAATCGGGGTGGGCGCCGATGAGAATTTAGGATTTTTTTATTGTGGCCTTAACCCTTTGGCGAGTAGAACGACATATATGTCGCTGTACGGTTCACGAGTGAAATGACATATGTGTCGTTTCAGGAAGTGTCATTTTTATGTAGACATAACTTCAATTAATCATCATATTTATAAATGAATTGTATAGGAGATATTTTGATTAATATAATGTCGCAATGTATAAGTGGAATAGATTATGATAGCAGACATAAACAGAAAATACACATAAATTAAAACAAATTATTGGACCCTTTTGACCCTTAATTTGTTAGTAATTATTGCTATGACGTTGACGTTAAACTCACGCATGACGTCATGTATATGACGTTATAAATACTCTCCAAAGGGTTTGGCCATTCGAAATAGTCAGTGTTCACAGTTTTGAACAACGTCTGTTTAAAATTTATGACAAATATTTTGCTAACCTGTTTACCTTTTCATTCATTTTCTATTTCCACATGGCCCAACTGGCTCACGGCCTGTTATTCTCGGGCTCCAAATAAAAGTTCAGGCTGAAATAATAGTGTAGGGGGGACTCAACAAAACAAAACATCAACATAACTGTGGTTAAATTATTTATTATTTAGGAGGTCAACTACAGGAATCAGTATGTGTCATGTGGTGTTATTCAATATTTAAATGTTCACATGTATGCCATATACTTGAATCTGTACAGGCATAAAGTTATAAGATCACCATTTTGATATCAGAATCATATAGAATTATTGAATTTGTGCAGCCCCAAATAAGCGCTGTGCATGGGGAAATTTCCCAAGAAAATAATAAACGTGCATGCATGTTTATTTTGAGCCCAAAAGTAGTGCAAAAGGCAAGCCTTGAAATAGGGTGTCTGTCATTTGCAGAATGAGGTCCCCAGAGGGTGAATTTAGTGATGCTACCCCGCATAGCGGGCTAGCATCATCAAATTCAACCTCTGGGAACCTCATTCTGCTGAGGTGTAAGCAGAATGAGGTCCCCAGAGGTTGAATTTGGTGATGCTAGCCCGCTATGCGGGGTAGCATCACTAAATTCACCCTCTGGGGACCTCATTCTGCAAATGACAGACACCCTATTTCAATGCTTGGCAAATGGAGTCCAATAATGTCCCACATAGGCCTATCAGTGTTAATAATGTACCACATAGGCCTATCAGTGTTAATAATGTCCCACATATGCCTATCAGTGTTAATAATGTCCCACATACACCTATCAGTGTTAATAATGTCCCACATAGGCCTATCAGTGTTAATAATGTCACATATAGGCCTATCAGTGTTCATAATGTCCCACATAGGCCTATCAGTGTTAATAATGTCCCACATAGGCCTATCAGTGTTAATGTCCCACATAGGCCTATCAGTGTTAATAATGTCCCACATAGGCCTATCAGTGTTAATTATGTCCCACATAGGCATATCAGTGTTAATAATGTCCCACATAGGCTTATCCGTGTTAATAATGTCCCACATAGGCCTATCAGTGTTAATAATTTCCCACATAGGCATATCAGTGTTAATAATATCCCACATAGGCATATCAGTGTTAATAATGTCCCACATAGGCCTATCAGTGTTAATAATGTCCCACATAGGCCTATCAGTGTTTTTGTTCTATTCGAGGAATCACAATATAAACTGACCGAACATTGTTGAAATATAACCATAATGGAAAGGGTTTTATCACATAATTTGCCCATAAAAGCAGTTTCATAATTATCGGTAAGAGACACGTTTAATATCAGCGCGTGCGATGACGTCACATTGTTCTTCAAATGACTTGCGATCGCTGCAGTTTTTATCGTTGTTTTCGATGGATATTTCGCATTGCTTCGCGTTTATTTGATCATGTGATAAAAAGTATTAGTGAACTCAGTTGATAAATTCCGTATAAAATAGAAACTCATGTGAGATCCTCTATATATAACCTGTTGGGTATTTTTTACCTGGTGGATCATCGTGGTTAATAAATGTACAGTAACGACATGGAGACCTCACGGGTACTAAATTTACAGAAATGACCAGGGGGCCTCGCTTTTTTGATTATTTCTTTTTCACATAACTTTGATCATACAATGATTAAATTAAATATTATTATGAAATATAAATCATAACACGAAATTTGTATGTGTTCTCTGGGTTTCTGCTATCTTTTATTTTCCTACTCTTTATGACTATATCAGAAACTGCCTATACAGCAGAGTGCTCTACCTATCATTAGCTTATGTCAGCTTCCGGTGGGTAAGACATGGTACCTCTAATTGTGGACTCTTCTGCTATAGGGCATCCCCCCTTTACTCACATAATGTGGGTCACACAAGGCATCCCCCCTTTACTCACATAATGTGGGTCACACAAAGCTCTAATTGTGGACTCTTCTGCTATAGGGCATCCCCCCTCTACTCACATAATGTGGGTCACACAAAGCTGGTGGATCATCTGGCAATAGGCCATTTAACTGGGGGGAATGTGACTTATGTTAACCCTTTACCCAACAGAACGGCCCTGTGCCAATGCATTCTCTTATATATGCGAGTCGACCATAGGTCGCCTCGCATATATAAGATAATGCATTGGCTTAACACATATTAAAAATGATAAAATTGTCAACGAATGTAGAAAAATATTATAAAAAATGTAAGAAAAAATGATAAAATTGTTAAAGAATGTAAGAAAAAAATGGTAAAAAGTGTTAAAAAAGATTTGTTTTAGGCCAATGCATTCTCTTATATATGCGTGGCGACCTATGGTCGACTCACATATATAAGAGAATGCATTGGCACAGGATATAACTGTAACCATCACAATGTGGTCAAGGAGTCGGTTCCAATGATATCCATATTTGTATGGTGTTATTGAGACAGACCGAAGATTGTTTAGGCTGTTGAAGCTTTATTTGGGCGTTTTTGGCCGGTTTGTTGGGTAAAGGGTTAAGGCAGAATATAGGGTGCATCAACTCCTAGCGACAGGTAAACTTTTCCCAATATCGACATTCTAGTGCATTTTTATGAAATTCCTGGGAATAACTTGTAGAAATTTTGTTGATATCCTGAAAGTGGAATGTATTGGAAACACATGCAAATCGAAAATACTGGCGTATATCAATTGAAAATATGTGGTACATTGATAGGCCTCCATTTGCACTGGTTTTATTTTAGATATGCTACCTAGAAGAGCTTTACAATTTTTCTATGCCTGTAGGAGGAGGCTCGTATATGGCTACGCCCCTTATAAATGTAGATGCATTGAGTAATACGTGTAATGTAGTTTTTAATGACTGTTCCAAGTTTGATACCTCAAAAATGGAATCAGATCTGGTATATGGGTGTACAGAAAACCTTTTTAATGATGAAGTTATCGCTCACATGGGAGATCATATGATACACACGAACAATTATTCCCCAGTTAATCCAGCACACGTTTTATATAAAGTATCAAATTTGAAAAAAAAATTGCCTCCAAGCGAATGCACATTACAAGCATTTCATAATAATACGATATCACAATATATGGATAGTCCAGTACCAATTTATTTTGCGGGAAATTCGAGATCAGCATATTATAATCAATGTGATGGCAGCTGTAAAGTACCCATTGATTTTGAGTATAAATCTGATATGAATGATTATTCTAACCCGATTGATAATAGTCTGTGTGATAGAACCATTGTTACATGTAGTACGAATGATTGTATTCAATATAACATACCTTTCGATATCGATAATGAAACTTACATGCACAAAGCACATTTCAATCTCAAGCTTATAAATGATTTAAAAGAATTGCCTGAGGAAATGCAGAGTGATATTACTCGATTAGCGACTACGAGTTGTGAACTTTCTGATGTGCTCAGAGACATACGAATAACCTTGGATCAGGGCCTGACTATGTCTCATGAGCTTGCAGAAAGTACACATATCTTTGATCACAGAATGTATGATTCATTTGACACTGATAGAGTTATACCTCTTGAGCACGACGACTATGATAGAGTTATCCCTCCTACACAATACCAAATCAGACTTGAGAACAGTAACCTTTCTGGGCATGCAAGTTCGATCGTTGACAAATTGCATCCACGTGCCATCCTCAGTGAAGAAATACCGCAGAATTCTCATAATGATATCTTTGTGAAATCCTCGAATTACTGTCCTGTAATAGGTCAATTTGATAACATACCGACTCCAATTTATCATGTTTATGGAATGAATCACCGCAATAATATACTAGGAAATAATTTAAGCAACGGTTATGCCCTAACGAATATACTCATTGCTGAATTACATGGACACAATGTGTTTGAACGACCCTCATATGATAATACTGCAGATTATACACACGATATATATGTACATGCACCTATTGATATTGATGTCCACACACATGTGTATTCTATTCACGATAGTCATGTTGTATCATCGATCGACAATTATAATCGGCACTGTGATGAGATTTCTGAAACCAGGAGAGACGTAATCGGGACCTCGGACGAAGGCATGATTACGTCGCCTGATTCCAAAAAATATCACAGATATTCCTGCAATGAAACCTTCAGCTGATATTCCACACTGTATCCGACCAAATGGACACAAACACATGCCTGATCCGAATGAAAAAGATAGCGCACGTTCCCTGCGGATATTATCGCTCAATGTATGCGGATTGGATAAGAGGCTAAATTACCGGGAATTCGAAGATATGATAGAGCCTTATGATATTATATGTTTATGCGAAACTAAATCGTTTCTGGAGGATGATATAATAATAGAAAATTTCGAGTTACGCGGTAAGAAAGGGAAAAACATGGGGGGTGGGGTTAGATGTGGAGGAATTTCAGTTTACGTTAAACGAAATTTTAGTCACTCTAGTGAGTACATATCATCATCGTCCTTAAACGTAGTGTGGGTGCGGTTCGCGGCAAAAAACATGCCTGGTGGTACTTTCCTCCTTGGGGCAGTTTATGTACCCCCTGCGGGCACTAGATATGCGAATGCTGATTGGTCAACAGATTTGGAGGGGGAGATTAGAGAGATAAGACGGCACGATGAGCCTATACTTCTAGTAGGAGATTTCAATTCTAGGACAAGCAATATTGACGAGACAGAAAGGTACCCGACCCAGGACATTATTAATACATTGGAAATTATGGGGTACCCATCTGATTTTATAACCCAGAAGGAAAGAGACATTTGGGCTTATGAAGTACCTAAACGATATTCCGAAGATAGGGGCAGGGTCAATAGTTATGGATATAAACTTTTAAATTTATGCGGAATCATGGATTTATGCATAATTAACGGACGATTTGGTGAAGATAAAAATAATGGAAAATTAACATCCAATGACTGTAGTGTAATCGACTATATGATCGGGAATATAAGTATTCTCAGATTAATCAAGAACTTCCGTGTGAACCCCTTTTCACCATTTTGGAGTGATGTTCATTCTGGGCTACATATCGAATTAAACTTTGGCACTAACGTGATGACACAACATACCAACTGCTTATCAGAAACAGAATCCTTACCAGAACAGGTAGAAATCAGACGGTGGGACCCAGAAAAAAATGTAGAGTATCAAACTAACATCGATTACACGAGATCTAAAAACATTCTGGAATGCCTCAATTTTATAGAAGGGAACACCACATCTTCGGACATTGACAATGTGAGCCGTGACATTTCTGACATGCTTGTATCCGCAGCAATGAAAACTTTTGGTGTTAAACGAAAGAAGGGAAATAACAAATCGCGTCATAAACCTTGGTTTGATACGGATTGCCGCGACGCTCGTAAGAAATTTCATATAAAAAAATCCGAATATAATCGGGACAAAACGCTTGAAAATAAACTTCTAATGAATGAGTCGGCCATACATTATCGGAAACTGATGGATAGCAAAATCAAAAATAAGAACGCATCCAATGTCGACGAACTCAAAAGATTCAATAAGTCTTCGCCGAAGGAGTTTTGGAAAGAACTCAATAGACTTTCGAGTTCTGGCGCCAACGCAAATGATAGTCACAAACAATGTCAGGTGCCCCCAAATGTGTTTCATGATCATTTCAAAAAAATACATGCCTCAGAACACAGTGACGATTATTTGAGCAGACGTGTTGATTCTGAAATTGATTTATCAAACTCGACTTACCTCAATGACTCGATAACTGATGAAGAGGTCCGAAGGGCAATAATTAAAGCTCGGAATAATAAAGCCCCGGGATCCGATATGGTTCTTAACGAGTATATAAAGTCGTCTTTAGACCAGTTGTTGCCATTGTATACTAAATATTTCAATGTGATATTAAATTCAGGTATATTTCCGACAGATTGGGCGATTGGAATGGTCAAACCGATATACAAAAAATCGGGTGAACCGGGAAGTCCGGATTCGTATCGTGGAATAACATTACTTAGTTGTCTATCAAAAGTTTTTACTACTATTTTGAATGCTAGATTAGTTTCGTACTCGGATGACAATGAGACGATAAGTAAATTCCAGACTGGTTTCAGAAGTTGCCATTCTACAATTGACAATATATTTGTATTACATAGTATTATAAATTTATACCTGTCGTCTGGTCGAAAGTTATTTTGTGCATTTATCGACTTTCGCAAGGCTTTTGATTTAGTATGGCGAGAAGGCTTATGGTTTAAGCTAATCCAAAGCGGTATTAATGGGAAAATATTGAGACTTATAAGAAACATGTACAGCAAAATCAAATTATGTGTTAAATCTGATGGAACCAAAACGGACTTCTTTCCTAGTTTTGTAGGATTATTTCAAGGTGAAATTATGTCACCGTTATTATTTTCCATCTACATTGACGATCTAACGTCGTTCATGAACGATTGTGCTATCAAAAGCCTCGATTTTCTTGACGATATATTTATGGACAATGCGGGTATATATATACGACTGTTTTGTATGTTTTATGCTGATGATACAGTTATACTTAGTGAAAGCGAAGATGAAATGCATCGAGCGTTACAGGCTTTCGCAGATTATGCGGATGCGTGGAAGCTCCAGGTGAACACAAAAAAGACGAAAATAATGATATTCTGTAAAAAATTACCTAAATGCATACCAATATTCATATACAGGGGGGTTGAACTCCAAGTCGTTAAGGAATTTATTTACCTAGGTGTAGAATTTTTCTATACTGGCAGATTTTGTAGCACCATAAAGCGCACATTTAATCTGGCCACACGTGCCATGTACGGACTGTTAAATAAAGTTAGACATCTCTCTTTACCACCCGATTTGATGCTTAAGCTGTTTGATAGCATAGTAGCACCGGTAATCCTATACGGTAGTGAAATATGGATTACAGAAAAAATCCAGAGACTTGAAACATTACATATGAAATTTTGCAAAATATTATTAGGAATGAAATCTAGTACACCAAACTACATGGTATATGGGGAACTTGGTAGGCACCCACTCATAATTGAAATTAAATGCAGACTGTTGTCATATTGGTCAAAGTTGGTATCCGCAGATGGATCTGAACTCGCAAAAAACATACACCTTATTTTGAGACTTGTATATGACAACAAACCAAGCCAGTCGGCTGAATTCAAATGGTTGAATATCGTGAAGGAATCTCTGTGCAAAGTAGGACTAACATCTAATTGGGAAACCCAATCCTCTCTTACGAAATCTGAAATCCGAAATTGTAAATCAAGCATGATCGAACAACACTGGACACAAACATTCAGTGATATTAAAAACTCAGATTCATCCAGAGCAATTATGTACAGTAATATAAAATCTCATTCTGGTATATGCCGATATTTGTTATATCTCCCAAAACACCTGACAGCATCATTAGTGAAAATCAGAACATCAAACCATAGATTACCAATCGAAAAAGCGCGATGGCATAAAACAGAGAGTAAGATGTGCGATACATGTAAATCTGACACAATCGGAGACGAGTATCATTTTGTACTCGTCTGTGGCAAATATAAATGTCTACGAGAGCGCTATATCCCAAAATATTACTGGGAAAATCCTTCGCGCGAAAAGTTTCATGGACTCTTGTCAATAGAAAATATCTCTCGTTTGAAACAACTCTCTATTTTCCTAAAAATTGCCTTTAGAGAAGTTTCTTAATTTCAATTAATTATATACCTGTGGAAGGCAGCTGAATTAGCTCATTGCATGGTCAATAATTCAAACTGATAATCAAAATGACATTGAAAACATAAGGAAGAATGTGATTACACGATTTTTCAAAGAACAAAATAAGGAACAAGGGGAAAAAAAGAAGAACAAACCACACGTTTGTAGGGAGGGGTCTCATTTTCATCATGTATAATTATATTGTATATAAAATATTGTATATATGTTTTGCATGTTACTCATTAATTTGGGTCTTCGCAATAAAGCATTCTATTCTATTCTATTCTATTTTAAACATTTTCAATAATTTAGAGGCAATATGACAATATGGAGATAACATTGACTTTGTTCAGTTTTATAAGTATTTGATGTGTCACAGGTGGTTTCTGACAGTTTTTATAAGTATTTTATGTGTCACAGGTGGTTTCCGACAGTTTTATAAGTATTTTATGTGTCACAGGTGGTTTCTGACAGTTTTATAAGTATTTTATGTGTCACAGGTGGTTTCCGACAGTTTTATAAGTATTTTATGTGTCACAGGTGGTTTCTGACAGTTTTTATAAGTATTTTATGTGTCACAGGTGGTTTCTGACAGTTTTTATAAGTATTTTATGTGTCACACGTGGTTTCCGACAGTTTTATAGGTATTTTATGTGTCACACATGGTTTCCGACAGTTTTATAAGTATTTTATGTGTCACAGGTGGTTTCTGACAGTTTTATAAGTATTTTATGTGTCACAGGTGGTTTCCGACAGTTTTATAAGTATTTTATGTGTCACAGGTGGTTTCTGACAGTTTTTATAAGTATTTTATGTGTCACAGGTGGTTTTCGACAGTTTTATAAGTATTTTATGTGTCACAGGTGGTTTTCGACAGTTTCTATTGCACAAAATAGGGCTCTGCGAATAATTCAATTTGATGTCGATATTCCCTGTGTAATTTGGTGTCAACCTCCAATTCGATTATTTTTGAATACCTGCGCCTGTATTCCTGGTAAATATTCTGAAACATGTTTTAATGATGCTGTGTTTGATAACTGGCCCTGAGTTTAATATTATTGTAATGTGATTACCAGTTGATTTTTATTATTATTAAAATGTGATTACCAGTTGTTTTTTAATATTATTGAAATGTGATTACCAGCTGATTTTTAATATTATTGAAATGTGATTACCAGTTGATTTTTTGTGTGTGGAATTTTTTAAAAATATATTGCATGATATTTATATTCAGATCTCAAGGTGAACAAATGGGACGAAGCGATAAAAGACTGTAACCAGGTGCTGAAGTCCGAACCAGAAAATATCAAAGGTAAGAATATTGAGCTAGATTTTAAATAAATGGTATGAAGCCATCAAAAGCTGTTTAACTAGATGCTAACATCTGAACCCGAAAATATAAAAGGTAAGAACATGGGGGGGGTCAAAAGCTGTAACCAGATGCTAACATCTGAACCCGAAAATATAAAAGGCAAGAACATGGGGGGGGGGGGGGGGGGGTTGTTTATTTTTTTATGTGCAAATGGACGACGTCACAGGGCTCATTACCACAAATGTCAACGGATTAAAAAGATTTTTGGTATATGAGTTCACATGACCAGTATCTAGTACGAGTTTGCAAACCAGGTCCGGCCCGATATTTTCAGCAGAGTTATTGGACTTTGTTTATTATTTTTGGTGCAAATGGACGACGTCACATGGCTCATTTCCACAAATGTCAACGGATTTCAAAGATTTTTGGTATATGAGTTCACATGACCAGTATCTAGAACAAGTTCGCAAACCAGGCCCGGTCGGATATTTTCAGCAGAGTTATTGGATTTGTGCAAATGGACGACGTCACATGGCTAATTTCCACAACTGTCAGTCCTAAAATGAGTTCGCAAGCCAGGCTTTTTGACAAAATCCCACCTCTTGTTTAGCACATACTGAGAACGCAAACATTATTGAGAATGCACTTCCCCAACTGCACATTTCAGCGGGGGATACCGCCGTCTGCGACTGCTTGTTTATAGTTATTCTAAACTGGCCTCGTACTCTTGGTTTATAGATGTTTTAGAACGAAAACACATTTTGTATCAATTGCAATGAATTGTGGATGAAAAAACATCCCATAATCACAATTATGTCATTTAGGTCAGTTGACGTCATTAGTTACCTGCGCAATTTAATATGCAATGATGGCATGAAAGTAGTACTAATCTAATAAAGCTACGTTGACCTAATAAAGCTACATTGGCATAATAAACTTAACAGTTAATAGGCAGGCTTTATGTAGGCAATAGAGGTAGTGAGCAGTGGATAAAAGCCTTTATCTTTTCCACTTGCAGCTTTGTTGAGGCGTGGATCTGCTAATAAAGGAAAGAGACAGTTTACAGCATCTGAGGATGATTACAATAACGTACTGAAATTAGAACCTTCAAACAAGAGAGCAGAAGTAAGTCTCCCAGTCGTGTTAGTCTGGATTTAGTATGTCCGAACCCATAGAGAGCCCCACAAAGACTGGAACAGACGACACTCCGTAGTGCATGCTTCCATCCATGTGAGGCTCCCTGTGGTTTGCCTATAAAACAGTCATAAGTTATTTCACTTAATTGAGTAGGTGCAAGCCTGGATATAGGATCTGCACCCATAGAGAGCCCCACATACATTGGAGCAGATGACACTCCGTAGTGCATACTTCCCTCTGTGTGAGGCTCCCTGTGGGTTACCAATAAAACATTCATGATTTATTTCACTTATCGGAGTAGGTGCAAGCCTGGATATAGGATCTGGGTGAATTTGGTGATGCTAGCCCGCTATGCTGGGTAGCATCACTAAATTCACCCTCTGGGGGACCTCATTCTGCAAATGACAGACACACTATTTCAAGGCTTGACTGTGAATACGGTGTATGGGTCCCAAACACAAAACAGCCATTTGCATGACATGGTACAGAAAAGAGCGTTTTGTGGTAGTCTATTCCTGATATGCTAGCAATAAAGAGCGTTTGACTGACATCTGGCGAAAATTTGAAAATGACTGACTTTCGCAAGTGTTTTTCAGAGCTTATGAAGCCAGTATATTAATAGTTCATTTATTTATTGACCTATCATATCTGTCGTTCCAAATTACGTAAAAAAAATATTTGGAGGTTCAAATGTTTGTTTAATTAAATTTTTATATTATTTTTGCAGCAACTTCTAAAAGAGCTTGCAAAAGAAAGAACAGAACATAAAGAAAAAGGAACGCGGATGGTTATAGAAGATGTTGATGACGTGGATGAGGAAGAGGAGGAGGAGGACTATGATATAGCTCCAGAACCTCCAGCAAAAAGTGATCAGGTGAAAGGTCAAAGTTCAAAAACCGAACACGTTAAACCTGCTGAAAAAGTTACTAAGTCAACAAAGTCAAATAACACGAACCAAAGGAAAGCAAAAACCATCCCCATCGAGGAAGTTAGTGATTCTGATGATGAGGATGATTTGCTCGACTGTATTAGCGTCAATCCTGGGGCCGTTAATTTAAAATTTGATGATGAGTCTGGCAAAAAGAAGCGTGACATGCAATCCATGATGAAAGACGTGTTAGATGCTCACTCAAAAACGAGCGAGAAATACGGAGCAGGACCTAAAGAAGCGGAGGACGATATTCGTAAAATGAAAGGAAGTATGACTGAGAATGAGAAGGTGAAATCTGACGAGAAAAATAAAGATTCGGAGAAAAAAAATTCAAAAAAAGTTGAGTGTAAGAAAAGTTCAAATACGTCACAAAATACAGACAAGGCTAGTGTAAATAAAAACACATGTAACTCTCCTAAAGAGGAGAAAATAAAGTCAGAGGTAAAACAAAAGACATCAAATTCAGATTTACATGCATCAAAGGATAAGGGCATTAGTGTTTCTGACGATGTTTTGAATTCCAGTCGGACTACAGTGAAGGATTCTGGGAAAGTGTCATCTGAATTTGATCGACCAGTGTTCAAGCAGCTCGCCATGCCGGACGATGTGTCGAAGTTCCGTGAGTCGGGAAATGAGTTCTTCAGGAAAGGACAGTATGGCTCCGCTGTGGAGAGGTATTCTGAGGCTATAAAGTTACTCGAGAAAGGTATTTATTAAATATGCTCTATCTCTTCCTATAACAAGTTTTATATCGTTTCCTGGGAATAAAATAATGATAATTTTTCAGCGTTTACTGTAAAACAGATTAGCAGAAAAATACTGTATTCACCGCTTGTGATAATGAGCGAGCGATGTATTATCACATTGTGCATGACGAATGGTCACACTGTACCTATTGTTACATGAGTACAGAGCGTATGTTATCATTTCTAGCTGTAGTGCCTTGTCGATCGTGTCAGCTCCAAATTTTTGTTTCAAACATTTGAGTGATGTTATAGATTGACTTTTAAATAATGTAATAACATGTTTGTATTGAAAATATATCTGATAAACAGATATTCATATAACGCATGAACATTATGTAGATTATAGAAAATTGGTGTGTATCTTATTTTTTTGGAGCAATCATTAATATAAGTTAATTGCAACTTGGAAATGCGTGTGTTACACCTTATCTATGAAGAATTAGCTTTATTGTCATTTATAGTAAATGCATATAATTTGTCATTCGATCATGATCATAGTGTATTTGAACATTTTATTTATGTAAATTTATATAAATAGAGGATCTCACATGAGTTACTATTTTATACGGAATTTATCAACCGAGTTCACTAAATTCGATTTGAGCCGAGGTTTACCGAGGCTCAAATAGAATTTAGTGGACGAGGTTGATAAATTACGTATAAAATAGGATGAGTGTGAGATACTTTTTATCACATGATCAAATAAACGCGAAGCAATGCGAAATATCCATCGAAAACAACGATAAAAACCGCAGCGATCGCAAGTCATTTGAAGAACGATGTGACGTCATCGCACGCGCTGATATTAAACGTGTCTCTTATCGATAATTATGAAACCGCTTTTATGGCCAAATTATGTGATAAAAGAAATTATTGACTGACACAGCAAGATGCTATCACTATTGTAGATATGAATTGCTGACTCCTGTCCAGGAAACGCATCTATCAATTAATATTGATTTTATTCAAATTTTCTGGTATAATACATAAAATCAATTTGGGACAATTTACGGCTAGTGGAAACGTTCAGACCATAGCAAGCGGGAGAACATTATCTCCATCATCTGAGATCGCTTGAAATTTTCATGACGGTTTGTTCTAAAAATAGTAATGAAAAAATGTCCCAATTGATTATCGCATTATATAAGAAAATTTTGATATAAAATCTATATTAATTGATAGAAGCGTTTCTGAAAAGGTGTCATCAACTCATATTTATTTTTGTATACCCTGGAATCTACATAAAACGTTTTTATGAAGAGATAATCCATCTTTAATCATTTCATTATTAAATGGATTCTCCTATTTCAAAAACAATTTTACCAAACTTTTCCTTTATTCTTCCATTCCTGGTCCATTGTACTGTATCTTGGTATAAATATTAACAATTATCGGATGCTCTCCACCTGCTCGGATAAACTTTTTCCCAGCAGAGTTATCAACTTGGAAAGTTTTCGCAACATACATAATTTTGTCCGCGCTTGTATTCTTACATTATTCAGTAAAAATTTTTTATAACTTTGCACAGATATCTAGAACCATCGGAACTTGTGCACCTGCGATTATGGGGTCCGCCCAATTTTTTAATGGAGTTATCCCTCTTTTTCGACTTATAAATTTATGGCTGGAGTCATACATTCATTATAATTACCTTGTTGTTTGCATCGTTCATTTTGCACTAATCCGTGGCTCAAATTAATTCATTTGTTACATATATTCTGTTGAGTACAAAAGGAGATGGTCCCATAAATTACTGGATTTAGTGTACAGTACCTGTTTAACCCGCAGGGAGCCTCACACTGATGGAAGCATGGACTAAAGAGTGTCATCTGCTGCAGTCTGTGTGGGGCTCTCTATGGGTTATAAATTACTGGATTTAGTGTACAGTACCCCTTTAAGCTTTTACCTATTCATTTCTTGGTTATTATAAAATTTGACAGATAATATTTTCCATAATGGTGACCTTTTCAGCTGCCGTTATGAGGTTGGTTGTAATTATTTCAACGAAGTTTTTTCAAATACAAATATGGTTATAGGTCATAACAGTACCGCCTCTCATTGTATCGTATCTATCTTGCAGTTGAGGAGGACCAGAAGGTTAACTTGTCACTGATCTACAGTAATCGGGCTGCGTGTGAGCTGAAGAACGGTGACCTGTCATCTACCATCAAGGACTGTAATAAGTCACTGGATCTTGTCCCACACTCCATAAAACCTCTGCTACGAAAAGCAGCAGCTTACGAGGACATGGAAAGGTAATTTCATCCCACACTCAATAAAATCACTGCTACGAAAAGCAGCGGCATATGAAGACATGGAAAGGTGGCTTGTCTTGCATTCCATTTTGGTTTCTCGATAATAACTTTTATATTTAAATTTAGTGTATGGGTTACTAGCATGAAAATACAGGACGTGTTCGCATGTAGATATAGTGAAATTAATTATGTTGGGGTGGGGGGGGGGGGGGTGGGGTGGGGGGTATGTATATTTTCGCCTTGGGGTGAAAATCTTTTGAGTTTCATAAAAAAAATCTAATAACGAGTTGAAGATCTTGGTATATCACATGAAAAAAAGTAGAGCTTTATTCCTTTTTAACAAATCAAACTCTTTAAAAGAAGCTGAAAAATACATGCACAGCGTTGGCTGGGACACTTCACAACTGTATACGACATTATTGCGTGCTCTCGCTGGCGACGAAATATAGTCACCCAATTTGCCTCTTTGTTTTTATACCTTTTTTCATTAGTGCAACGAAGTTGGACAAGAATTTAACTTTAATGAACATAGAAATCATTTTGCAATGTCTGGTGTTGGTAATTTTGTTGGCGTGATGCCAAATATCCCTATAAGCACGCGCCTATTCGTCACTAGTGAGATATAAGGAAACTAGGGGTTTGCCCGTCAAAATGACGGGTATATAAATGTTCTTAGTTACTTTCTGGTCTTGAACACATTCTCATTTCTATATTAGCAATGGATTGGTCAAGCTTCTCTTCCACTACAACACTTTATTGAACTAAAACTGTATTTAGTACTCCCACCATACCTCACTTATATGCATGCACATAACCTCGTTAAAGGGGTCGATTAATTAGAGCACAGATTTAAAGGGCGTTTAATTAGGTACGGATGGGACTTTATACTAGTATACCCTGTGCCAATGCATTCTCTTATATATGCGAGTCGACCATAGGTCGCCTCGCATATATAAGAGAATGCATTGGCCTAATTTTTTCTTATATTCTTTATCAATTTTATAATTTCACCCTTACAGAGCCCCAGACAAACATGAGCAGACGACACTCTTCTACATGCTTCTATATATGTTTGGGGCTCCCTGCAGGGTTATTGACACTCTGGATGTTGTTTAAGAAAGTATGCATATTGAACTATATTTACTAAACTGAAACACTCCATTTTGGAGCGTTTAGTCAGAGGTGGAGGGGCCCTTTGTGTGCTATGTGTCCATGGCTCGGGAACACTTTATATCACTAAAAACTGTATTTTCTACCACCACCCACATATATGCATGTACATATGGAATGCAACATAATCAATATATATTACGTTATTACTATATGTACTACAATAACTGAAACAGAGCCTTTATTCAGCGACGTGGCCTGCATCCCCCTCTTTGCGCACTTGCATTATGATCTTGAACAGGCTCCCTTCGGGACCTTTTATTCAGCATCATGTATATATATGGCCACAGGCCCTTGCACTGCGGCCCATCTATGCACTTCGGTCCCATTTTGATATTGTATAAACATTATTTTATACATATCAATTTACCGTCTTCCGGATATATACTCCTTCGATTCCAGACTAAACGCACAACTTTCATAACAAAGACAGCATCCATTACTTATATTCACACTGAAGTGGCAAATTAAAAGACAATTTAGCACCCATTTCCAACACTGGTAATGTTCAAATATTGACTCTACACCCCATGCACTTCCACGACAAAATCAACATGCTTTACTTAAAGTTATATTCACACTCAACCTGAACTGACAAAGTAATTTATAGCACCCATTTCCAACAAAGCTTTGGTTGAGCGCATGGCAATTTCGTCAATACAGTGGCAATGCAAGTGTGGGTTTGTGTAAGACATCACATGACATCATTTGGACAAACGGCATAAGAAATAGTGTCTACTTGAATGCAAATACGGCATTTGGGGACCATGTTTGATCTCATGTTTTCTTTGACCAATCAGCGTGAAAGTTGGTGAGTAATCTTCTATGACACACTGTATGCCGTGTTCCAAATTTGGGCTACATTGGACGCATGGTTGAAAAGTTATAAACGCACCAAAAGCATGACCGAATTATACACACAGATACACAGACGACGGGTTTTATATATGTAAATATGTAATGGCTTTTTTTAGTGATTGAATAGGGGTTTCATGTGACATATAACTATCTATTTACAGGTATCGGAAAGCATACACGGAGTACAAGCACTGTTTGAGTATAGATAGTAGTATTGATATAGCTAACCAAGGTCTTACTAGGTAAGAACCGTATTACAATTTTTCTAAAGATTATTGAGTTAGCCAAACCCATTACTGATCTGAGTTAGCCAAACCCATTACTGATCTGAGTTAGCCAAACCCATTACTCATCTGAGTTAGCCAAACCCGTTACTGATCTGAGTTAGCCAAACCCGTTACTGATCTGAGTTAGCCAAACCCATTACTGATCTGAGTTAGCCAAACCCGTTACTGATCTGAGTTAGCCAAACCCATTACTCATCTGAGTTAGCCAAACCCATTACTCATCTAGCCTGGATATAGTGTGTCTGACATCTGCAGAATGAGGTTCCCAGAGGGTGAATTTGTTGATGCTACCCCTCACAGTGGGCTTGTATCACCAAATTCACCAACTGGGGACCTCATTCTGCTTAGGCCTCATCTTCTGGGAAGTAACTATAGATCAAATTAACATTGTATTGTGTTGGTTACTTTTCCCCTTCTGTTCAGTTAAATATCCCCTAATTTGCAGAAGATAAAATGCATAATTGAGGTGACTAATGGGTGAACATCACCAACTTCTACTTGGGACTTCAATCTGATCCTATATATTACTAGGTCTCCCATAGCATTTGAGGCCTAAGCAGAATGAGGTTCCCAGTGGGTGAATATGGTGATGTAACCTACTGTGTGGGATAGTGTCACTAAATTCACCCTCTGGGGACCTCATTCTGCAAATGTCAGACACACTATATCCAGGCTTGTTACATATATCTGGCCTTAAAATCTGACGCGAATCATAATTTTTAAAGACATATGTACTTGTTATGGTGCGTGAAACTGATGAGTTAGTGTTCAGGCGCTATGAAAACTGGAGGAATGTAACATTCTACTAACATCGCCGAAAATCTGAAGCAAATCGACCGTACCACTCCGTAGAAAACATTGTCTGAACTATGCTCAATTGTAAATATTTACTACTTGATTCGGGACGCATCTATCGGCGATAATCTAACAAAAAACATTTTGCCATCGACAGTTGCTGCATTTAATTAATATATAAGTATGACAGTGTGTGTTGTCAATTTCGATATAATATTTGTAAAAATAACTACATTAACCCTTTACCCAACAGAAGGGCCCTGTGCCAATGCATTCTCTTATATATGCGAGTCGACCATAGGTCGCCTCGCATATATAAGAGAATGCATTGGCTTAACACATATTAAAAATTATAAAATTGTCAAAGAATGTAGAAAAATATTATAAAAATGTTAAAAAAGTTTTTTTTTAGGCCAATGCATTCTCTTATATATGCGAGGCGACCTATGGGCGACTCGCATATATAAGAGAATGCATTGGCACAGGGCATAACTGTAACCATCACAATGTGGTCAATGAACCGGTTCCAATGATATCCATATGTGTATGGTTTTTAGCTCACCTGAGACGAAGTCTCCGGTGGAGCTATAGTCATCACTCGTCGTCCGTCCGTCTGTCTGTCCGTCCATCCGTCAACTTTTTAAAAAACATCTTCTCCTCTGAAACCATCATACCGAATTGGTTCATATTTGGTGTGGATGTTCCCTAGGTGACTCTCATTCAGATTTGTTCAAATGAGGTCACTGGGTCAAATAGTTGTGAAACCAGGGCCATAACTCTATTCCTCCACAGGAATTCTTACAACAACTTCTTGTCCATAACCATTGTGCCGATTTAGCTAATATTTGGTATGGAGGGTCCTTGGGTGACCGGTGTTCAGATTTGTTCAAATGAGGTCACCCGGTCAATTAGTTGAGAAACCAGGGCCATAACTCATAGTAATTCTTACAATGACTTCTTCTACAAAAATATTGGGCCGATTTAGCTTATATTTGGTACTGAGGGACCTTGGGTGACTGGGAATCAGATTTGTTCAAATTGGGTCACTGGGTCAATTAGGGGCAGAGCCAGGGACATAACTCTAAAAACCAAAAAATTACATTTTTGCATTTTGATCATATTTGGTGTGGATGTTCCCTAGGTGACTGTCATTCAGATTTGTTCAAATGAGGTCACTGTGTCAAACAGTTGTGAAACCAGGGCCATAACTATATTCCTCGTTGGTAATTCTTATAACGAATTCTTGTCAAGAACCATTATGCCGATTTAGTTTATATTTGGTATGTGGGGTCATTGAATGACTGGGGTTCAGATTTGTTCAAATGGGGTCACTGGGTCAAATAGGGGTGGAGCCAGGGCCATAATTCCCCAAAAAATAATAAAAAATTCAGAAACTCCTTGATCAATATAACATACAAAAAAAATTATCACCCCCTCCACATGACCCAGAACCCCACCCTGCCCCCAACCAACAGCATTCCACCCTATCTCATCTCCTAACTCACAGGTAAATAAAGTATTTTTTATTTAAATAAATTAAAAAACATTTAATTAAAATTTTGAAGAACTTGTGACATTACATCTTCGGGGGGGGGGGGGGGGGGGGGGGGGTAGAGTAGGTACCTCTGAAATCAGGGGTTTGGGAGAAAAGATGAACAGAAATGTTCAGTAAATTTCTTTTAATACTAGTATCTGTGCATTCCCATTACAAGGCAACTCTTCTGTAGCTATAGGCAGAGTCCCCAGGGAGTGTATTCATGTCATTCATAAATTAAATGAGATTAATGGTGTTATCAATGAAGCACCCTTGTTGTTTACATATGCCGACACAATCATGTCAATCTTGATATGTTTATAAACATTCCTGCAGATCTGCTAGAAGAATATTAATTCCCAATCTCTCATGTATTGTTCATATCAGGACTAATGTCATTTGCAGAATGAGGTCCCCAGAGGGTGAATTTAGTGATGGTATCCCACACAACGGCCTAGCATCACCAAATTCACCCTCTGGAGACCTCATTCTGCTTAGGCCTCATCTTCTGGGAAGTATCTATAGTATCAAATTAACATTGTTGTTAGTTACATTTCCCTTCTAGGAAGTTTCTATATGCCCTAATTTGCAGAAGATAAATTCATAATTCAGGTGCCCAATGGGTGAACATCACCAACTTCAACTGGGGAACTTCAATCTTATCCTAGGGCTGCCATAGCAGTTGGGGGCCCTAGCAGAAAGAGGTCCCCAGATGGTGAATTTGGTGATGCTAGCCTGCTGTCCAGGATAGCATCACTAAATTCACCGTCTGGGGACCTCAGTCTGCAAATGACACACACTTTCACACTATTTCAAGGTTTGATTGTATAATACATTGTGTTGCTTGAGGCCAGACATGCACAATGTAGGAAACAGACACTGTTTTTGTGATGCTATCCCGCACATTGGGCTAGCATCACCAAATTCACCCTCTGGAGACCTCATTCTGCTTAGGCCTCATCTTCCGGGAAGTATCTATAGTATCAAATTTACATTGTTGTTAGTTAAATTTCCCTTCTAGGAAGTTTCTATATCCCCTAATTTGCAGAAGATAAAATTCATAAATGAGGTGCCCAATGGGTGAATATCACCAACTTCAACTGGGGAACGAAAATGGGATCACAAAGTCAAATAAGGGCAGAGTAATTCTTAAAATATGTTTGCAAGACCTATTTGGCTTATATAGAATGGAATGTTCTTCCTTGACTGCAATTCAGATTTTTTTAAATGGGATGATCAAATAGGGACCAAGCGTAGGACAGTTTCCCTCTTAATATGCTTCCTTCACAAGGACTATCAGGTCTATTTTACTGATATTTATGATATGTATGAAGGGTTCTTTGGTGTCTGGGATTCTAATTTATTCAGATGGGGTCACCAGGTTAAATATGGTGGGACCAGGGACATAACTATATGTCTCTATAGTAATTCTTAAAATGTCTTCTCAAGAGAGTTTGGACTATTTAGTTTACATATAGTATGGAGGAATCAGGAGGATCCTTTAATGACTGAGATTCAGATTTGTTACAATGAGGTCAACCTGTCAAGAAATGGCAGGCTATGGGGAGTTAACACTTTTGTGTCTGGGGGGGGGGGGGGGGCGATCAGTAGTGTACAGTTGGCAATTTCAAGGTTGATTTTCACCAATCTACATACTTACAGTCTCTCTAGCCACATATCCTGTTTAAATCTACTTCTTTTAAAGTGATTATAAAAAGTGCAGACTGTTTTTGTCTCCAGAGTCCCAGTCTTATCAGTCTTTGCAGTCTGGTGAGCGACCCCACAGTCATTGACTGTCTTGTATTGAGACAGACCCAAGATAATTTAGGCTGTTGCAGCTTTATTTGGCCGTTTTTGGCCGGTTTGTTGGGTAAAGGGTTAAACAAGATTATTCTCCGTTACTATTTGATCACCCTACCGGAGTGTTTCACATCACTTTAATTTGATTCTCGTAAAAGCAGCTGACTCACTGTAGAAATTCTATCTTTTGATTCTCGTTATGGATTTTAAGGCCATCCACCACTCATGGGTGAATAGTATCTAAAAAAAATTGAATTTAACTTTCAAACAAGCTCCCTGATAACCATTTCATGATGGGAGCTGTGCTGGTGCAGCTGGTAAAGATCCTGTGCCAGTGCATTCTCATATATATATAAGAGTCTCCCATAGGGAGAATCCACTGACTTACAAGGTCAAAGTCAATATTGTTATGCCGATGGATTCTCTTACAATGGGAGACTCGCATATATAATAGAATGCATTGCAGGATGGAATTAATCTACCCTTATGGAGCCCCTCACAGATATGAGCAGATGACACTCAGCAATACAAGCTGCCACCTGTATGGGGCTCCCTACAGGAAGCTCCAGTCATGAAAGGGTTAACTGCCAAAAACAGATTTATCTTACGATGTGATATTATGTTACATTATGCAATTTATTATGCAAGCTTATATTGTATAGAAGCTGGCTGATGCCTTTTTTGGTCAAGTTGTATAATAAATTTGCCCTGTTGTTTGGTTTGATGAATGACTGGGTGTTCGTTTTTCTGGCAATCCATGTCTTGATGTAAGCATGATAACATTAACAAATGTAATCCAATTTTGACCAAATATGAATCCTGGCTTCTACTCATGAAACTCTTGTATGAATTCGTAAACCAGTCCCATGCAAATTTTCTTTCAGGAGTTATGTCTCTTTGATTGTTTACTGGGCGTCTATTTCGCAACATAACCATGATAACTTTAACATGTAATCCGATTTTACTAGAGCTGAAACGGTTAGACAGTTAACCGGTTAGCATCCGGTTAGCGACGTAACCGGTTAGAAAAAAATGAACCGGACGTAACCGCATCCCGTTGTCAGTTGAATGTGAACGTGAATAATCCTCAAAATATTAGGTTAAATGATGCAAAACTAATACTAAATCCTGTGTTACCGATAGTAGAGTGCAATGCAAGCATTAATTGGTACACGCGGTAGTATCAGATACTTAGTAGCAATTCTCGAACTGTCTGGAAGTGTCGGCGACCTTCAATCAATTCCGACCCTTTGAAGTTTTCTTCCGACAAAAGCACGTGTGCAGTCACTGTGTATCAAGTCTGAATGCACACAAGGAAGTGACAACGTAAAAGTGGTTTGTGTGGCAATGCGTGCTTTCGTAACTTAATAGTTAATACTGCACGAAAGCAACATGGATTCAAATTGGAACCACACCACGACATACTATATATAAAACTGTTTTACAGTGGGGTTTATAAAAACTATGTAAGTCGACAAAAGTTTGAAGATTGAGATCAGCTGCACAATGTCTTCACTCTTCCCGTTCTTCCTCCCTGTTGTGATTTAATATGATCAATTCAATTGAGTGACCAAACAGACATCGTAGTTGAAGCAACCCAACACTTCTTCAATAATCTTCCCTTTTATCAAGGAAATTGATGCTCCATGCTACTCTGTAACTGGTTGTGCCTGTGGGACTAATTAACACTCAATTTGGCAGTAATTGCTATATGTTAAGTGATTGCATACTAAAACCGAAACCGAAACGTAAATTATATAACCTCCCAACACTAGTGTCCGCTATCATGATACCGACGAATAGCTCGAATACTGAATAGGACTGCGAGTCTGACCTAACTGACCCTCCTTTTTGTTCTCTAGTTATTACTTTCTTGTCTTTATATATAATGCATTGGAGGATATACCAATGATGATAGTGATATATTACAGATCTTTGATATATAGTTTTGTTACTCGGTTTACCAATACCCATACTATTTTACTCGTTTTACAAATGCCCAAACATATGCTGATCACGGCAAATAAGCGATCTCTCCTGCCATTCACAAATTTCACTTGCTCATTCCCCATCACGAGAGCCAGCAAAAGAACAGTGAATGCGTGTTTTTGAATATCGTTAAATGCCGTGAATAAGGTCTTTATTTCAGCTACTACTTCTCACCTAGGTTTGTCCCTGGAGCATGGCATTATGTCGACATAATTAGTGTGAGAGAAGTCCGCTAGAAATTTAGCGGTTAACCGGTTGAAATCCGGTTAACCGGTTAGAAGAATGGGTCAACCGTTTCAGCTCTAGATTTTACAAAACTTGAATCATGTCTTCTACTCTAATCTCTTTTTATTTGACAGTCTATAGTTAGAATATGCATGCAAACTTTTGTAATTACCCAAAAGGCAAATCTGTTCAGGAGTAGATGGGATAAATTGACTTCTTTTTTTTTCTCCAGATGTCAGTCTCATTTGTCTTCTATCGATGGTCCGAAGTGGAGAGAGAAACTTCCTCCGATCATCACTGTGATGCCGTGGGAAATCCCAGAAATCATCGATGTTACAAAACCTGTGATAACTCCTCATGTGCCACCAAAAAAAGGTTTGTACACACCTATGCACGATTTCCATTGAAAATGCTGTTAATTAAAAATGTTAATGTCACTAGTGAATTATGTCATTTCCTGTGACGTCGTTGACATTACATCGCTTACTGATCTAGACTGAATTTTCTATGGTTGATCTTTCTCCACATCGGGACTTTCATGCATTAATTCTGTGTGTTTTAATCGTATTTGGTGACCAAATTGATGCAGAAGTGTAATAAATAGCGTAATCAATTAGTTCCGAGAATTACGTTAAATAATTCACTCGAGGCAAGAGACTGTAAAATACACCATTACTCTAGCTCAGCCTCTGTCATCTATTTCAAGCCAGTTTACAGACGTTTGTGAAATGAATTACGTCATTGTTATAGAAGGCCAAAAAACAAAAGTGTTTTGATTCTCAGGCAATTTTTTTTGAGAATCGATGAGGGAGCGAGGGTTTTATTTTTATTTTTTATTTTTGTTATGGGGATAATGCCCATAGTTCGCATGGGTTATTATACCTTCCCAGGTTAAGAAAATCTAAGGAGAACAGTGTTTTGATATAAACTAATGTATTCCACTATAAAGAATGACCAATTATCACATTATACTACCCGTACATCAAATCTGAAATAAAGAATGACATAAATATATCACACTAGCCGATGAGCCCGACGTTGTCCGGGCTATTCAAAAACCAAATTTCAAGTCGATAGCTCTACCCGTTTCCGAGATCTGGTCTGCGCATGCGCGAAGCTCGGCGACCCGATAAAATTTGTATCCGGGGCAAGATACATTCACATACCAAATTTCAAGTCGATAGCTCCACCCGTTTCCGAGATCTGGTCTGCGCATGCGCGAAGCTGGCGTCGCACGGGCTCGGCGACCCGATAAAATTTGTATCCGGGGCAAGATACATTCACATATCAAATTTCAAGTCGATAGCTCCACCCGTTTCCGAGATCTCGTCTGCGCATGCGCGAAGCGGGCGCCGCACGGACTCGCCAATACGACGACCGCCTGGTCAAACTACACACACGTACCAAGTTTCGTCCCGATCGGTCGAGAATCGTAGATTTGTATTAATGACAGACAGACAGAGAAATACAGACAGACAAACAGAGGTCTTCAAAATATATATGAGATTGTACTATCCGTACACCATGTAGAGATTTACCAGAATGATATATATATATATACTATATAGTACTAGTACAATGTATATTCTAATTTACTGAACCATTGTTGATATATTTGATATATGTATGTACCTTTTTATAGTATATATCTATTTATATCAGACCTGTTTACTTTCATAATTGGAAATAGGGAGATTTAGTGAAAATTAGGGAGATTTTTTTCAATGTCAGTAACATGGAAAACACTTCATATTTTTTAAATGCAACAAACAGTCTATGACATTTACATAGACTGTTTGTTGCATTTGGTTTGCATCTGCCACACCTCAGTTACCTGTTTCTTGATTTTCTGCATTCAAAGGCACACCCTTTCGGAAGTATTCACAGTTTAGTACAGCTATGATCTATGCACAATTAACGGCCTTGACACCGACTACAGAGTGTCTCTAATTTCTAAAATCACTGAATCATTGGGAATAAAATTACGATTTTTCGGTTATGGATCACGCTTTATTTCCAACAAGCCAAAATACAACGATTAAAAATATATTTGCACACTATCTATCTATATACTTTAATATTTATCCATTTATAGTTACTATACATGCTAGCCATAAAAACTATTATACTAAACCAGCATACACATTGCCAATACGCACCATATTTCTTTCCGGTTTGCGTTCCCGAAATTGGAAATCTCATAATTGTTTACCTCACGAAAACGCATTTGACTTAATAAACTTGGGGTTTGGGCAGCTTGTGGTGACAATATACCTGGTAGTTATCGTTGCCTAGTGTCTGTTTTTGAATACCAACACATACACCATTGCATGTCTATCATATTCGATGTTTGAAACATAACTAATTTCTCTTTTCTAGTTTCCTATTTTCGTGTTATCATTTGAAAATCGTAATAAAATGGTTCAACGCAGGCCTTTTTTCCAGACGCGGCTATGTCCGAGAATCAAAATACTTTTTATGTGTACCCATACCATAGAATGGTACACATAGTGTCGACGTCCGGATTGACCACTCGTCGTGCGTCCGTCTGTCCGTAGACACTTTACGTGTAATGCGATAACTCAAACATTTTCTATCTGATCAAAACCAAATTTGGTATGTGAGTTTCTCAACCCAAATTACTAATCGAGTTCGAATATGGGTTTGATCCGATTTATTTTAAAGGAGTTATGACCCTTTTTCGAAAATAAAATAAAATTATAATAAAAAAAAATTATTAAACAAAAAAAATGTCATTGACACTTTTATTTGTTTTCATTTAGATATTGATGATTACGATACAAGTTGATAAAAAGGTTCCCAATGTGTCCCTTTAATTTTTTTTTACTTTTGTAATAAAAAGAAATTTAATTAAAAAAAGTTTATTGACACTTCATTTATTTTCATTTAGATATCCAGTTCTTACATCGGCTATCTTTATAAAGGTCTGAGTGATCCCAACAATGCTTTGTACACAGGACTTAACATAACCTACCCAGGACATGTAAAATTTCTAAAAGCCACATGTTATAAGAGCAAGGTCTCCCAGGAGGCTAGCAATATCAGATACCACCTGTTAAACACTCCCATGTATTATGATGCTCATTTATCAACTATGACAGTTTAAGGCTAGCAGACACTAATAGCCCCACAGAGTATTTTCAATATGTATTGTGCTATTCCATCATATAAATTTGTCTTGCTAATTTGCTATTATGTTTGTGGGGCTGCTGAATTGCTATGATGTTGGTAGGGCAAACTGATGCTGTTGAGAAAAATTACAGCTATTTTTAGGTGTACTTGTGTGGTACACATAGTGTTGACATCCGGATTTCACCACTCAGTGATTAGTGTTGAAACGATTAGTGGTTTTGAGGAATCGACTAGTCGCCAGAGGGAATCGACTACTAGTCGACTAGTCGGACCCCTTCCGAAACTTACCGTTTTGTGCTCATATACGTATATAATTTGCCGTTTGTTTTGAGTACCAGTAACCAACTTTGCATTTTCGAACTCAAAGCAAGACGTGATTTAACACTATTTGCCGTGATTAATTGGCTTAATATCACTGAAGGTTAATAGGTTATTCACTTGTCCCAGGTATATGATGTTTTATGACAATCAAATTAACATACAGTTGATGTATGTATCTAAACGGTAGTGAGAAACACCTGATCGATCGCGTAAACGCTACGGATTACGGAGTGGAAGCGCGTGCAACAATCAGAAACCGGTGCATTATTCTATATGTTTTGTGTAAAAATGTTCCTTTAAAATTGATATGGTATGGTCTACCGGGCCGTACCGGTTCTTACATACAATCGAACATCGTTGTTTTCGAACTTGCCCAGTGTGCTTGTCACCGATTGACTTCACAAACGGGCGTACATGAAGATATGCAAGATATTTTGAGAAACGAACTTCATCTCCGACAGAGTCAAACAAAAGTTACAAAATAAATGTTATAACAGCTGTAGTGCGTACAAGCCTTTTATGCTCGCAGATGTCATGTACATATATCGGACACGGAATGTGGTAAAGTTCCCTGTATATATAGAGTCCGCATATATTAAAAAAGGGCCATGCAGTGCGTACATAATGTTGTTCCTTGTATTCATTGCAAGGTCACGATATATATGACATAGCTTAATCACGGACAGTCATTTTCATTTGATCGCGTACATAATTGTCTTTCGTGCATGGTACATTGTCAGGGCTGGCGATCTAGAAAATCCAGGAGGGCTATTAATAGCCCTCCTAGATATGCCTAGGAGGGCTATAGCCCTCCTCAACTTTTAAAGTTATGATTTATTTTATCTGAGTTACTACTGCCGTTAGTTTGTCTATTTTTGATGTTGTATAACTCCATTTAAATTAATTTTTTTCATGTGGAAACAAAGTGTCCACAGAGTTGTGAATGTCAAAATCCCCCACAGTAATTATGGTATGGTGAATATTTAACTATGTTTTATATGTTGTGATAATCTATATGTACAAGAAACAAAATGTAAGAGTATTTGTACTCAACAATTTGTCAGTCGGTGTCCAACCCATGCAACGGAATTGGGTGAGTTTGTCCACATTAAAAGCATTCTCCATGAAAGTGTAATTTTACGTAAAATACACAATCAAGAACAATATTAAATCCAGTATATTTGCACTTGAATATTGACTGCCTTTTCTCTCAAAGTAATCCATATTCCATTGTCGATCGCAGACTGCTGCTTGCAGCGGTCAAGTTGCTATCTATAGATTTACTGGGTGTTTGCAATTGGGGACATAGAAAATAGTTTCTGAACTTTAATAATTGAATAACAGTGTAAACTAGAATACGTGGATACATTTAGCTAATTATATTAAAATATTGTCAATCGAAGCGATAACAGACGGCTGCAAGCTAAATACAATTTTCACTGATAGGAACCGGAAACGGAACGAAAGGTTGAACTTAATTGGGACAGTGACATTTGGTTCTCACTATCCACAAACATGTGTCATTTTATCCAGTGAAATATATTGTAAGCTCAATCTTATGAAGAGAAATTATTTATTTTGGTCATAAAATGTGTGAGAATCGATCAAAAGATCAGATTTACGAAACAGTTCGTTCCGGAATTTACTGATTCCGCTATAATTCCCATTTGACATTACCGTCAAGTCACGCATGCGCACAGTCCCCACACTGTACAATATAATTACGATTTCGATGCAGTATTTTACTCATTAAACACAATAAAATAACTAAATAATAAATGTCCTATCGTAGACGAGGCGGGCTATAAAAAGCCCGCCTTGGAAAATTCTAGGCGGGCTGTAGGCGGGCAGCCCGCCTTGAGATTTCCAGGCCTGCATTGTAAATATATATACAATATATACAATTTTACTCGCGAGTCCCCGAATACACAATCGATCATGTCAGTTTCAGAAATAAAACTGCGCAGACCGGCGATGTTAATAGTACATTTCAATGCGATGTCGTAAGTTCTATATTTAGCCCGATTCCAGGAATTTGCGTCATACAGATTACGTTTCTGGAACAGCTTTGTCACCGCCCAATTCCGCGAAGGATTCAAGTTTGAGGTGCTAAAATACATTGTAATTTTTCACAAACACAGCCCATAAACGACGTGAGATTTCCGAAGTGACTCGCCAGTTTAGTTCGAAATACGCGACGCTATTCGATGCATAGCATGGCTGACCGCGGGTTGGCCTTATATTTATATCTATAATACAATAAGTGATTTCACTTACTCGCGGCGAATCCGCCATTTGGTCTCCGGAGGTCAAAGTTAACAAGTGGCATCTATTTTTAGCATATGACTCCAGCCTGGGAATTCCCAAAATAAAATGGCAACAGGTCGTTATCGAATCGCAGGTGCGAGAACTTCATAAAACTAATTAAACACTCACCCTGGATACATACAATACGTAGGTTTCGCACAGTAGATGGATTGCATGTATCACGTATGTTTTTGAGTTATTTTTTTAACGCAAGAACTCGCTATTTATCAGTAACTTATGGGAAGTTCATTGACAAAAAGGGCGTCTGAATGTCTGCATCGTCACCAGATCCTAACTCTATATATGACATGGCCACAAAACAATTCTTAAACACGTAGTTGCACTCAGAATAAATGAAATTAAGCCATAAAATGTTGATAAAAAATTCTCGCACTCAGCTGTCGAATGTTTACAAATGGTCGAAATGGATGCTACTTCTCAACTTTGACCTTTTACCGGCTTTTACTGGTGGGTTGGATAAAAAGCTAGGAGTCGGACCATATGGAACCATCGGCCATCTTGAAAATCGCGAACCAGTAAAAAGGCTTATATATCTAGAACGTGCGATCGTATACGCTCACCCATGCGTCAGTTGATGCATGTGGTGGTTGTAAAAAATATCACACAATTTTACAGATATTTACAGATAAACTTTAAAGGTATGCTGACATAGTGCTTCAATAAACTATAATATATTGGACTTGTTATTAAACTTAAAACTTAATAATGTCACCTCGCAACTAACTTGATTGAAGTTGAGTCCTGCACACATGCAAACATGTTGACCAGTTATCACTCAGATCAATTCCGTCACGCCGAAATAGACACGGTTGCGATAGGCGATGATTCTTTGAAGTTGATTATCAAAGCCGGCCGTCTCAACTTCAAAGAATAAGCCGCCGCGGCGCCGACAAATACATTGAGTTGAGGTCATTGGGTTTCGCGCTCGTGCATGAACACCAAGTACTGAAAGCAGTTATCGCATCAAAGGGACAACAAAGAAGGCTTTAACAAGATAATTGTGATTGTGTATTTCGATAGCCTGATTGTTTATATTGTCCAGTAATTCGGCAACGGCACTGCTTTCGCGATGGCATAATGGTGGTGGGTGTGTTTCGACTAGCCGATTTAGGAATCGAATAATTTAATAATCGCGTCGATTTCGATTAATCGTTTCAACACTATCAGTGATTGTAAATTGTCTGTCTGTCTGTAGAAACTTTATGCATGGTGCAATAACTCAAACGTATATCTATCAATCGGTACCAAATTTTGTACATGAGTTTCTCAGCTCAAAATACAGATCGAGTTCAAATATGGGTTTGATCTGATTTTGTTTACAGAGTTATGGTCCTTTAGAAAAAAATGAAAGACAAAATTTTAGATTGAACTCCTTGTTTATAAATCATTCTAATTTTTCATTTCACCTCTCACACCGTATCGTTTTTGGTACTGATCAGTTGATCGATTAGTAAAATATTAACCTCATTTACCCATTCCATGTCATTTAACCTTTTCCATTATTATAGAACTATATTATTTCGATATCTGACATTGCAAATTGCAACAACAAAAATAGAACTGCTTACAATATGGAAGTGGTGACAGGCTCTAGCTTTGATGTTATATTAACCCTTCTCTTTTGACCCATAAATTGAAATAATTTGTGTTATTATGTACATTTGTCTATACTACTTTTGTACAGCATACTCTATAATTCAACATAAAAACTCTAGATTATGGTTCTGATAATAGCAATTAACTATCGCCAAGGGATGGGTTAAACATATGCCGATCGTGATCGGCCTCTCGTTTTTGTTTGCCTAACGTAATTTTATTAATTAATAAAATAAAAGTGTTCATTTTTGGTTTACCTCAACAAAAAGTTCCTTCCTGACTCAAGGATTATATTTCTATTCCATGACTCAAGGATTATATTTCTATTCCATGTGCGCAATGGCATGCAAAAGTAATTGTGCTCCTCAAAATTTGAAGGACTGATCAGTTAGGAGATGTCAGTTGGGTGCGTAATAAACACAGAACCACAAATGTGTGTTACAGGCCGATAGTTTATGGCACTCTTGCGATCGTGGTCTCTAGTTATTGCACTCGGTTCTGTTTATTTCTTAAGGTTGTTTTGTCAGAAAAAACTCTTCTTTTTTTTATACATCTCAATAATTGTAATAATTATACACCAGCATGTATTTTGGCTACAATTTCAGAAAAACCTGTTGCAAAACAAAAAACACCAGAAAAAGATCACAAACCTAAATCCAGTGAACCGCCTACATCCAAAAGAATGTCGGGTGAACAGCCTTCATCCAAAACACCAGAGAAATCTAAAGATTCATTTGATGAGTTCAAAACTAAGGGAAACACATGTGTTCAGAAGGTAATAACTTCAATGATTAGGCCACACCAATATTATAGCCTGGTTTACAAGGCCTCACCAATATTATAGCCTGGTTTACGAGGCCATATCAATATTATAGCCTGGTTTACGAGGCCACACCAATATTATAGACTGGTTTATGAGGCCACACCAATATTATAGCCTGGTTTACAAGGCCACACCAATATTATAGCCTGGTTTATGAGGCCACACCAATACTATAGCCTGGTTTACGAGGCCACACCTATATCATAGCCTGGTTTACTAACATTTGGGAGGAGCAAAATTAGAGCACAAGGGAGAAAAAAAATTAAAAATTCATAAAAAGTGGAACTGTAAAAGAAATTCACAAGAGTTTTAAAAACGTTATGTTTTATTTACCCTTCCATGACTGGAGTTACCTCCCTTATTTACCCTTCCATGACTGGAGTTACCTCCCTTATTTACCCTTCCATGACTGGAGTTACCTCCCTTATTTACCCTTCCATGACTGGAGTTACCTCCCTTATTTACCCTTCCATGACTGGAGTTACCTCCCTTATTTACCCTTCCATGACTGGAGTTACCTCCCTTATTTACCCTTCCATGACTGTAGCTTCCTGAAATTTTGCATAAACCTTGTGCCAATGTATTCTCTTATATATACGAGTCTCCCATAGGGCGCCTCGCATATATAAGAGAATACATAGTAGTAAGAGAATACATTGGCCAAACAATATTTACCTTGACCTTGTAATCAGTGCATTCTTTTATATATGCGAGGCTCCCTATTAGAGACTAGCATATATAATAGAATGCACTGGCACAGGATCTTTAATGCTGCACCAGCACAGCTCCCGTCATGAAAGGGTTAATCTAATCAATCAAAAAACCCTGCGCCAATGCATTCTCTTGTAGCCAGTGCATTCTCTTATATATGCAATTATCCCAAGGGAGACTCGCATATATAAGAGAATGCACTGGCACAGGATCTTTAATGCTGCACCAGCATGGCTCCCATCATTAAAGGGTTAAACAATCAAAAAACCCTGCACTAAGGCCACAAAAAAAAGAGTTTTGTTTCATGGGCAATTTTTTTTTCAAAACGATGAGGGAGGGAGGGAGGGTTTTATTTTTATTTTTTATTTTCCACAAGCCATATACCTCATACTGGAAAACTTACAAAACTAACAAACAGGCTAGCTATTGACTGTTGGGGGTAATTAAGAAAGGTTTTATTAATTGCTGGCTTTGTCAAATTGTGCAGCACAGATGCAGTTTGTTCCACAGCAAATTATTTCTTCCTATTTAATACATTTTCTGTTGCACAATACAATTTAATATTTGTCTCAAAAGCCAACCCAATAACAAATTATCACCTCACCCCCAAGGAAACAAACGTTAGTGGTGATGACAAAAAAAAAACTAACTTTGAGAATCGGAACCGGAACATTTATTGTAAACTTGAAGTCATTTGATGTATTCAATACCAAATTTGCAAATATAGAATTATTTTAGAGTTCCAAACAGGTAGAGCGTGCTTTAGCTTAGTATTCTGGTACACTGCCCAGCTCAAATGTATGAAATTGAGTGCTATGTCGCTTTTTGTCATGTACCATTTCAACCAGAAAATTTATTCCAACTTTTTAAACAACCAATAGAATACTTTTTTGCATATAAATAAACTCCTTTTCTGGCAATTTCCCCAGATTTGTTTGTGGAATACTTGCACTCTGAATCCAGTTGTATGATACCTTTACATAGGTAATAAACAAGACAGAATATTAAAGCTTACTTGATGTAAAATCGCGAGTTGTATTTGCTGTTACCTATTTTCGTGGTATTTCGTGGAATTAGGTCTATTTTATATTTTCTGGGGTCAAAATACCAATAAAAAGCACCGACGCGGGGGTTAAAAGTCGACGCGCCGGTGCCCTAACGCCTAACGCATTCTCTTGTAAGCCAGTGTATTCTCTTATATATATAGAATATCCATATAGTTTGACGAGATATAAGGTTTATTTTCGCGAGTATGATTCAGCAAATGGGGGCCGAGCTTTAGCGAGGTTCCCCATTTGCTGAATCATACGAGCGAAATAAACCTAGTATCTCGTCAAACTTTATGGGTATTGTTTTTATCCATCGCCAAAGTTTTAAAGTAGTTAACGTCTATTAAATTTGTTTAAATGGGATAAGAAATTAATGGGGAATTCTTTAGGAAACAATTAAAATCGATTGCAAGTTTTTCGGTTGAAGTTCTGAGCATGTGACTTTATTATGATAACTGTAGATACTATTTGTGATATTTGGTTCCTAAAGCCGTATAAGACTTTCAAGGGTTGTAACCACTAAATGTTATGTAATTTTCAGGGCGAATTCAAGGAAGCGATAGATCTCTATTCAAAATGCATTGCACTCATATCTACAGAACCAACCGCTTACACAAATCGGGCACTCTGTTATCTAAGGATAAATAAGGTAAGTATTCGCACCTTTTTTTTACCCTTAAGCTCCAAATGAATTTTACTCTGCAATTCTAAATGTAGACGTTGGAATGGATTATTCTTCATTTGGATAACAGATAATATAAGCAGATGACAGGTCAAAAACACTTTATGATTTCCATTACGGCGTTACAAATACCACTTGTTCACACTCATATTTCGAATCGATTAACCATAACGCTATTTCTGATTTGGCAAAAGCCGCCACGTTATAATCCGGGAAAAAGTCATATTGGACTCCCGAAAGTCATATTGGACTCCCAAGTGTGCAATATGACTTTTTTATCGGGACTGTACGAATTAACTATTGAAATGAATCAGTGAAATTGTGATGCGCTCGCAACACTGGTGGATTTAGCAGATGATTCACTTCTGCATTGAGTTTTTTTTTTCATTTCCGTGTTTACTGTTCCAAATCATGCTTTCTGGCAATCAAATACAGGCTTTTATAGAGAATTAAGTGCCGACAAATACCAAAAATAACCAGAAAAGTTTTATTCCCAAAATTTGGATAAACATACAGATGGATAATAAAAATGTCATTATACAATGTTGTTAAAATAAAAAACATTCATTACCCTGCAGGGAGCCCCACACATATATAGAAGCATATAGAAGAGTGTCGTCTGCTCATGTTTATCTGGGGCTCTGTATGGGTGAAATTATAAAATTGTTAAAGAATACAAGAAAAAATTAATAAAAATGTAAAAAATTGTTAGGCCAATGCATTCTCTTATATATGCGAGGCGACCTATGGTCGACTCGCATATATAAGAGAATGCATTGGCACAGGGTAAAAAAAATCATACTTGTATGTTTTTCACCACTTGTATGTTTTTTGTATGACTTTTCACCACAACCTGGACTCATACAAGAAATACACAGAACGACACGATGTGTAAATGGGTTTTTAGATACGGCACGAGTGCTGTCGCGGAAGGATAGAACGAGAGGCGCGTGTGCCTCGAGTTCTATCCTTCCGCGACAGCACGAGTGCCGTATCAACAAACCCATTTACACATCGTGTCGTTCTGTGTTTATTACACGCTTCGCGTCCTAGAATCCATGCATTAAAAATACAGGATTAGAAGGTTTATTTAGGCTCGTACAGGGCGGTGTTTGTCATGTGTGATGATTCTTTTATTTAAATAGTTCCAGTTTCATGGTTGAGGCGAACGTCAATTACGTCATTTTACGTCAACGAGATGCGTATGGAGCGTACGTTCCATACGGATTTGTAAATATGGAACAGCAATAACACTGTACTTCTAGGAACAAGCGTGTAATAAAAACACATACTTTACACAACATTGTATAATAACTTTATAATCTTGGCACCCTCAATGTATGAGATAGGCCTTATTACCGAGTATATGTGACCCGCCATATCAAATCCAGTCGTTAGTCGGGATTTTTTTACCCTGTGCCAATGCATTCTCTTATATATGCGAGTCGACCATAGGTCGCCTCGCATATATTAGAGAATGCATTGGCCTAACAATTTTTTATCATTTTTTTTTAATAAATGTTTCTTACAATTTTTAGGACATAAAATAAAAAACATTCATTACCCTGCAGGGAGCCCCACACATATATAGAAGCATATAGAAGAGTGTCGTCTGCTCATGTTTATCTGGGGCTCTGTATGGGTGAAATTATAAAATTGTTAAAGAATCAAGAAAAAATTAATAAAAATGTAAAAAATTGTTAGGCCAATGCATTCTCTTATATATGCGAGGCGACCTATGGTCGACTCGCATATATAAGAGAATGCATTGGCACAGGGTAAAAAAATCCCGACTTACAACTGGATTTGATATGGCGGGTCACATATTCTCCTGTTTCTGTTGCTATAACTAAACCATCGTGGCTGTGTTTAGGATCACTGAATGAATTGAGAATATTATTTCACCAAATAGGTTACACATATCTGTGCATATTGTAACATAACTTTGTTTTTTGATATCTTGATTTCAGAAGCCTGTCATGGGCATATTTCGACAACATTTAATTTAACGAATGATGTCACAAAATGAATTCCCTCGTCAATTGATTTATGACAAGAGGTGGAATTTCGAATTGGAGACGGATCATTAATTTTAAGACAATAATACATTTTATCCACCCTTTAGATCTCAACGAGATTGAATGGGTGTTAAAAGATCACCGATATATGCATCACGAATGAAGTATTCGAAATCGCTATCATTGTCAAATCGAATATCTGCAGGTCTGCAGATTTGAGGCGAACGACCGTTCAGTTCGCTTGGAGGTTATCTAAAATGAAAATGCCATGAACCAAAAACAGGTCGTGCCAAAGTTTTATGTAGATCTCGCGATAACTGATTCTCAAATGACCTTAATCTGAGACATTCAAAATTATTACAGTATTTCAATGAGTTGCCGGATGCCCATCTGTAGTTAATAATACCAGTTGTAGTGATTATAACAGTATGTGTAACACTTCTGCTAACTTATGGTATGGGTTACCTAATCACAAACCAGGTGAACGAAAAATAGGTTACATATAATTTTGAAATGTGCAGGCCTGTATCTGGGTCAAATAATATATATCTAATATTTGCAGGGCCCTAATATCCATTCATTCAGTTGTACATGTCACATTCAGCATATAGTCTACCAACTTTAAAAATTAACCTAAGAGGTTTTTTGCCATATGTTAGCATGTACAGTAATGCCCTAAATAATCAAGTACTTAACCACAGCAGAATTATGGGTTTTTTTCAGGATTTAGTCGGAAATATGGCTTGTTACCACAAGCCATATTTCTGTTATAATTATGTTGATAAATTTTGGGAAATTTGATACCATAGTTGAGAGTGGTTAGCATTGTTTTGTTGCAATAAATCTATTCTGATAACTAAAGTGTATTTTGAAGAAATGTTGTTGTTGTATCTTGATGGTATGGGGACCGTCTGATCGGATTGAGCACCTTTAATTATGGCCCTGTGTATTTTATTACAGCCAGAACTAGCGATTGCGGACTGCGAATTCGTGCTCGCCACAGAACCTAACAATATCAAGGCGTTATTCAGACGAGGACAGGCTCGCAAGGTAGGAATTCAATTAATATCAAGGCATTTAACTGAAATTGACTAATACTTTCAGGGAAGAGACCAATGTGGAAGTGTACAGCTATGCTCTCAGTAAGCGACCTGTTTAACGAGGTTATGGGCCGGTACTTACCGCGGTGATACCACCAAACTACCGCGGTTATCATTCTGTACCGCGACGGAGGGCGGTTGAGCCGCGGTACTGGTACGGTATTTTTACCGTTGGTCACCATTTGTTCATATAACGGGAATTATTGTCTTAGCAATAAAAGACACAAAGTGGAACTCACGTATATCCAGGAAAAAAACACATTCTGCGCAAAAGCACGTGTCACTGATTACGTCATACTGCAGCTGGCAGACTTTGTTAATATAGGGCACGGGGCACTTAAATTAAGATGTCGTCATGTCTTTTTATAACTGGCCTCAATGGGTGAAATAAATATTTTGTGTTTTGTTGATGGTGCTATTAGTAAAACTACACACGTGACGCGCGAATGGCTGTTTTGTGTTTTGGACACTTGTATTTCCATTACTTCAATGCGTACGTTTGGCTTACATAATGCTCGCAGAAGGTAGTGAGACAAACGCTCTTTATTGCTACCGTATCGGGAATAAACTAACAAGGACTAAAACACACCGAATTCGATAATTATGTTACAATGTTAACCTCTGTATATATTAACCAAACAAACATATTTAGAGGTCAACTTTCCAACACCATGCATGTTTTCTTCCGAATAACGATTAGATAGGAATACCAGTATGTGATATAATTTATACTGCGACCCACCGAGAACTACAATATTGGTGATGATAACAACTTTACTTTGCTGCATGACATGTGCCACGCTTTCTTAGTTCATACATTTTATTCCCACCGACAAGAAATCTTCAGGCGCAAATGTTTGTAAATTGCTTTATTATTTCATGCATGCGTACAATCATACGTCTTGGCGACAATATACTATTTACGCGCCGATTAATGGCGATTATGTTTGGCATATGAACAAAACTATAGATTTGAACGAATATGAACATTTCTACAATGATCGCCGCCCTGGCCTCTAAGACTAAAATCGGACTCAGTGTTACTAATGCACCGTCCCCGCTGGTTTCGACCAAATTCAGATAAATGGAGGATTTACTTTTCCCATTTTATAAGAAATTTAGATTTCGGAAACACAAACAAAACAAAAAATTCCGCATGAGTGGAAACCGATATAGGACATATAGGAATCATTTGACGATATGTAAGATAGATGCTAACAACAAAACTATTACTCCACGGTGTTTTGCGTAATCCAGTCGCCGTAAGCAACTATAGCTGAGTTCAAAAACCGCCGACTGATTAAACGTGATGTACATGTACGTGTAATATTTGTAATCCGATTGCATTATTATTCATTTATATTCATTACGTATACGTAATTACGTGCAGCTTACATGTATTCATTCAATACAAAAGTTATTCATAATCATTTACCTACCGTGTGACGCCTTGTTTCAGTCGTGTTCTCTCCGCGGTGGAGGGCCGTGAGCGGTAATTTGAACGCGGTTACGGAAAAACAGCGGTGTATGGCGGTAACGAATAGGCTACTGCCCACATAAATAGAAGTCTAATGATATCCCACCCACCACCCCATCCCGCCACCCATAGTATCTTATGCGCCACAGGCGTTATTGGTGTTCGTTACAAATGGTGTTTGTGATTTGCAGTTAATGAATGTCAATAAAGTTAATAACGATATTTATTCTGGGGACTATTTAAATAGTGTCGTTATCATTCAATTTAGGGATCACGTACATCTGAACATTGATATAAACTGTAGATACGGGATTTATCGAGCTGTCTAAAATGGCCGAAATCATTTGTTCCCTTCCCGATAACCAACACTGATTACAAATAGTGTCATTTATGGGAATTTTTGGCAATAAAACGAGACTAGAAATGTTATTGTAATATTTTAATATTCACATTAATTGAAAAATGACTTTCTCAAAGTAACTTATACTTACCTTTACTTAATCTGGAAGCCCGTTATAATGGGCATATTTCCCGATACTCGGCTTTCATCTATTTCAATATTTTAATAATACACTTCACGGTACACAATCATGGACGGAGATCGTGAGAACGGTCGTCCTATTTTGAAAGATTGACGGTCAGCCATCGAATCCCGTCATTAACCTCGTTACAAAAATGCTACCGCGTAGCGGTAATGTCACCGCGTTTGTGCGGTGCATTACCGCGTGCCACCGCGCTACCAACATTCGTTACCGCTGCTAGTGCGGTGGTACCGTGAACGTCGCGGTGGTACCGCGGTACGCGCGTGGTAGTGCAACCGCGAATCGGCGGTATGTCGCGGTATTGTACCGCGGTAATAACGCATGTACACCTCGTTAAAACAGGTCGCTTAATTTGAGCAGTGCTGTATCTTAAATTCTTTGGCACATCCTACAGACCACATCCCTCATTTTCAAAATTTATCGACTCATGCAAAATACAATATGTCAACAGTAAACCCGTCTGCAGCGATCCGCGCTTTACATTTGTAGCTGCTGGCGGTAACCACGGGACAATTATAGATCATATTCTGATTCCAATTTATGATACACGCAGAATATCCAGCGTTAAAATTCAAATTTTTTAGTTCTGTTTTTAGCTCAACTTTACAACATAAAATTTGAGTTATTGCCATGGGTTGGCACCCATCCGTTCGTCCATCCTTCCGTCTGTCAACAATTTTCTTCGCCATGCCCTACAGGCCGCATTCCTCATCCGATCTTCGCCAAACTTCACATGTAGTTCAGATGTATACTATAAACAAATTTTGAATTTCAATTAAAAACATGGCCACCAGCAGACATATTGGATATAAAATTTGAATCCATCGGTGATGAAAAACATACTTTTTGCATGACTAAATTCTTTGGCACATCCCTCATCCGATCATCACCAAACTCCATATGGATCTTCGGGCTGATCTTGAAAATTACTCTTTTGTTTTATTAACCCTTTACCCAACAGAAGGGACCTGTGCCAATGTATTCTCTTATATATGCGAGTCGACCATAGGTCGCCTCGCATATATAAGAGAATGCATTGGCTTAACACATTAAAAATTATAAAATTGTTAAAGAATGTAAGAAAAAATGTTAAAAAGTGTTAAAAAAAAGATTTTTTTTAGGCCAATTGCATTCTCTTATATATGCGAGGCGACCTATGGTCGACTCGCATATATAAGAGAATGCATTGGCACAGGGCATAACTGTAACTATCACAATGTGGTCAAGGAGCCGGTTCCAATGATATCCATATTTGTATGGTTCTATTGAGACAGACCGAAGATATTTTAGGCTGTTGAAGCTTTATTTGGCCGGTTTTGGCCGGTTTGTTGGGTAAAGGGTTAAATCCTTTGGTACACCCTGCAGGCCACATCTCTCATCCGATGTCACCAAACTTAATATGTATCTTCGGGGTGACCTCTAGATGGGAGCCTCCTATTTTGACCGAAATTTGTTGAAATCATGGCCGCCAGTGGCCATCTTGGATTTACTCTTTGTATGACTAAATCATTTGGCGCACCCTACAGACCACATCCCTCGTCCGATCATCACCAAACTTCATATGGATCTTCGGGTGACCTCTAGTTTTCTTTTCTTGTTCTTTATCATTCTGTTCATTGCTCAGCAAAAAATTAACTTCTTCCAAAGTTGAGCTACAGTAATGCCCTAAATAATCGACTCCCTAACCACAGCAGAATTATGGGTAACTTTATAGGATTTAGTCAGAAATATGGCTTGTTGCCATTCATCGGAAACCTCACACTGAGAGCTTTCCGATGAATGGCAACAAGCCATATTCCCGACTAAATCCTGAAAAGTTACCCATAATTCTGCTGTTGTTAAGGAGTCGATTACTTAGGGCATTACTCTATAGTGTCATTGGCACTTTCATTTTTTAAAATAATTTTAATATTTTTATAGATGTGCAAAAAGTACAAGGAAAGTTTGGAAGACTTGACGAATCTTCTGAAGATTGATCCGAAAAACTCTGCAGCGAAGAAAGAACTGGATGTGGTGAAGAATTACTACAGGCAGGTGAGTTGCCTCCCATATGGAGCCTCTCTCTATGAGGCTAATGTGGTGAATAATTACTGTAGGCAGGTGAGTTGTGAAATATATCAAACTCCCGAATAATTACTACAGGCAGGTGAGTTGCCTCCCATATGGAGCCTCTCTCTATGAGGCTAATGTGGTGAAGAATTACTATAGGCAGGTGAGTTGCCTCCCATATGGAGCCTCTCTCTATGAGGCTAATGTGGTGAAGAATTACTACAGGCAGGTAAGTTGCCTCCCATATGGAGCCTCTCTATATGAGGCTAATGTGGTGAAGAATTACTACAGGCAGGTAAGTTGCCTCCCATATGGAGCCTCTCTCTATGAGGCTAATGTTATGAATAATTACTATATGTATGTGATATGTGAAATATAGTGCTCAGCTTTCTATCTTGGTTGGGGGGGTTCCCATTTGGGTTTCGTGGAGTGAAGAGTTAGGCAGATGAGATTTGTTTTAAGGATTTTGTCATTTTCTGACTAAAAATGCTGTTACCTAGACCCCTAAAATGTTCCTTGTCTCTTACAATAAATTCTCACATAGTTATGCTCCTCTTTTTCTGATAAGTAACTGAACATATACCGTACTGACCCGCGTTTAGGCCCAGGGGGCCTTTGTTTTATTTGAGCTAAAAAATCCAAGTGGGCTTAAACTCGGATATGGCCCTTTGCAGACCAAAAATCCTAAGAAATCAGGACATTAAAACTTATGAAAGCCGATCTAACGCCGATTATTTTGGAAATATACCGGCTTCCAGATTAAGTAAAGGTAAGTATTTATAAGTTACTTTGAGAAAGTAATTTTTCAATTAAATGTGAATATTAAAATATATGATAACACTTTAAGTCTTGTAGTTTTATTGCCCAAAATTCCCATGTTAAAATGACACTATTATGTAAGCGGCAGTGTGGGTTATGGGTAAATCCCTTATCTTATAGTCTATAAGACGTCTATAGTTTATATCAATGTTCAGACTTAATCCGATTAGTAAAACAATAAACCCGGCGCTTTATTCGTGATCCATTGTCCACATAGAGGATGTTACAATAGCGACTAATTGCATGTTTAACAAAAGCCAGTGAGTGTAATTATTTAACAGTACTGACAAAAGGCTTGTATTTCTGCTAAAACGTATAAAAAAGCACCATTCTGAACTCCTCGACCTGTGACCTCTGGGTGTGACGGAATCTGACGAGGTTTGCCGAATGAAAAAAGCACGTGTTTGAATATTTAGTGTTATTGTTCCTGAATTGTTTATGCTGTAAAACGTGAACAAAATGCAGTTTGATGTCGATAACCTTTATTTTGGTTTCGAGTGAATAACGTTGATGTAGTTTGGAAGACATTGGAATGACAAGTTCCCCCTTCTGTTCCATTATTATACCCACTGTGTGTTTACATAACCAAGAAGCCAGTTCTTTGTGTTTGGTCACATGCAGGAACATACCTACGGTGCGTTGTCACTGAACACGAAAAATATGTTTTTACAGTACTGTAGTTGAACAGGTGCGCTTTGATTTAAAGTATTGCACGCGCATAGCCGCACATGGTTTTTAAAGCTATACGCTGTTAGCGAGTGAGTTCTTTCGTATTTGGTTTCCCCCGGGAAGTATAATTGAATAAACAAATGAGAATTTAAGATTCATTTTATTTTATTTTATTTAATATTATCACTTACCTACGAAGTATAACTTTCCATTTTTCGTGGCATTCTTGCCGTCACCGATCGTTTGCGAATATACTTCCCGTTTATATATTGGAATTATTTATTTGGGGAGTATCATTAGCAAATACTTACTTACCACTGCTGAAATTGACCAAAATTTGGGGTGGGCTTAAACACGAATATACCCCTGTGATGGAATTTGGCCAAAAGATATGGGTGGGCTTAAACACGGGCATGGGCTTTGAACCGGGTCAGTACGGTAGATCAAAATTATTTAGAGTAATAAAACATTATTAGGGAGCTTTAATAACTCAAATCATGAATTGACATGAAATTAGAGATTAATTGGAAACATATATACAATATTTACAACATAGTCATCATAGTTAATAGGAAATTATTTTCCATCTGTTTCTTTAGCAACTTGAAGAAATGAAAGACGTAGCGAAAAAAACAAAAGAGCAAGAAGCAAAACCAAGAAAGAAAATTGTGATAGAGGAGGATGATGCCGACTCAAATGAATCGACGCCGGAAGGATTCCAAGGAACATGGAAACAAAAACGTAAGATACTCAACTTACTCAAGCAAAACGTAAGATACTCAACTTACTCAAGCAAAACGTAAGATACTCAAGCAAAACGTAAGATACTCAAGCAAAACGTAAGATACTCAAGCAAAACGTAAGATACTCAACTTACTCAAGCAAAACGTAAGATACTCAAGCAAAACGTAAGATACTCAAGCAAAACGTAAGATACTCAACTTACTCAAGCAAAACGTAAGATACTCAATCAAAACGTAAGATACTCAAGCAAAACGTAAGATACTCAAGCAAAACGTAAGATACTCAACTTACTCAAGCAAAACGTAAGATACTCAAGCAAAACGTAAGATACTCAAGCAAAACGTAAGATACTCAAGCAAAACGTAAGATACTCAAGCAAATAGTTTGTCTGTCATATGCAGAATGAGGTCCCCAGAGGCTGAATTTAGTGATGCTATCCCGCACAGTGGGCTAGCATCACCAAATTCACCCCCTTGTTCAGTTCGAACAGCATTTTGGCATATCGAGATACATGATATTATATAACCTGATATGATACATGTATTTCAGCATTCTGTATCTCGATTCACCAGGGTATATTGGGATACATGATATTATATAACCTGATATGATACATGTATTTCAGCATTCTGTATCTCGATTCACCAGGGTATATTGGGATACATGATATTGTATAACCTGATATGATACATGTATCTCTGCATTCTGTATCTCGATTCACCAGGGCTGTAGATATTTCAGTGCAGGAACCAGCTGTGGTTGTAGATGCACGATATTATATGACCCAATGTGATACATGTATTTAATATTTTCTATCTCTATTCACTGGTACACTGATCGCAACTTCCATCCCTACTACGGGAGCTGATTAAAAGTGTTAAATTTTAATCCAGAACTGACTTGTCATGTCTATAACTATAGTTAACACATGTAATGCATGCCACTATACTCAGTTATGCTTTGCATGTCATTCCTAATGGATAACCCTTTATTGAGCCCCAGACAGAGAACAATGCACTGATGACTGTTGTCTGCTTGGGTCCGTGTGAGGCTCCATACAGGAGTGTTATAGAACTCTTTATTGAGCCCCAGACAGAGAGAACAATGCAGTGATGACTTGTCTGCTTGGGTCTGTGTGGGGCTCCATACAGGAGTGTTATATAACCCTTTATGGAGCCCCAGACAGAGAACAATGCACTGATGACTGTCGTCTGTGTGGGGCTCCATACAGGTGTGTTACATAATCCTTTATGGAGCCTCAGACAGAGAGAACAATGCACTGATGATGTCGTCTGCTTGGGTCCATGTGGGGCTCCATACAGGTGTGTTGTATAACCCTTTATGGAGCCCCAGACAGAGAACAATGTACTGATGACTGTCGTCTGCTTGGGTCCATGTGGGGCTCCATACAGGTGTGTTACATAATACTTTATGGAGCCTCAGACAGAGAGAACAATGCACTGATGACTGTCGTCCGCTTGGGTCCATGTGAGGCTCCATACAGGAGTGTTATATAACCCTTTATGGAGCCCCAGACAGCGAGAACAATGCACTGATGACTGCCGTCTGCTTGGGTCTGTGTGGGGCTCCATACAGGAGTGTTATATAACCCTTTATGGAGCCCCAGACAGCCAGAACAATGCACTGATGAATGTCGTCTGCTTTGGTCCGTGTGAGGCTCCATACAGGAGTGTTATATAACCCTTTATGGAGCCCCAGACAGAGAGAACAATGCACTGATGACTGTCGTCCGCTTGGGTCCATGTGAGGCTCCATACAGGAATGTTATATAACCCTTTATGGAGCCCCAGACAGAGAGAACAATGCACTGATGACTGTCGTCTGCTTGGGTCCATGTGAGGCTCCATACAGGAGTGTTATATAACCCTTTATGGAGCCCCAGACAGAGAGAACAATGCACTGATGACTGTCGTCCGCTTGGGTCCTTGTGAGGCTCCATACAGGAATGTTATATAACCCTTTATGGAGCCCCAGACAGAGAGAACAATGCACTGATGACTGTCGTCTGCTTGGGTCCATGTGAGGCTCCATACATGAGTGTTATATAACCCTTTATGGAGCCCCAGACAGAGAGAACAATGCACTGATGACTGTCGTCTGCTTGGGTCCATGTGAGGCTCCATAAAGGAGTGTTATATAACCCTTTATGGAGCCCCAGACAGAGAGAACAATGCACTGATGATGACTGTCGTCTGCTTGGGTCCATGTGAGGCTCCATAAAGGAGTGTTATATAACCCTTTATGGAGCCCCAGACAGAACAATGCACTGATGACTGTCGTCTGCTTTGGTCCATGTGAGGCTCCATACAGGTCTGGAGTGTTATATAACCCTTTATGGAGCCCCAGACAGAGAGAACAATGCACTGATGATGTCGTCCGCTTGGGTCCATGTGAGGCTCCATACAGGAGTGTTATATAACCCTTTATGGAGCTCCAGACAGAGAGAACAATGCACTGATGATGTCGTCTGCTTGGGTCCATGTGGGGTTCCATACAGGAGTGTTATATAACCCTTTATGGAGCCCCAGACAGAACAATGCACTGATGACTGTCGTCTGCTTGGGTCTGTGTGGGGCTCCATACAGGTGTGTTACATAATCCTTTATGGAGCCTCAGACAGAGAGAACAATGCACTGATGATGTCGTCCGCTTGGGTCCATGTGGGGCTCCATACAGGTGTGTTATATAACCCTTTATGGAGCCCCAGACAGAGAACAATGCACTGATGACTGTCGTCTGCTTGGGTCTGTGTGGGGCTCCATACAGGAGTGTTATATAATCCTTTATGGAGCCTCAGACAGAGAGAACAATGCACTGATGATGTCGTCCGCTTGGGTCCATGTGAGGCTCCACACAGGAGTGTTATATAACCCTTTATGGAGCCCCAGACAGAGAGAACAATGCACTGATGATGTCGTCCGCTTGGGTCCATGTGAGGCTCCACACAGGAGTGTTATATAACCCTTTATGGAGCCTCAGACAGAGAGAACAATGCACTGATGACTGTCGTTTGCTTGGGTCCATGTGAGGCTCCATACAGGAGTATTATAGAACTCTTTATGGAGCCCCAGACAGAGATAACAATGCACTGATGACTGTCGTCTGCTTGGGTCCTTGTGAGGCTCCATACAGGAGTATTATATAACCCTTTATGGAGCCTCAGACAGAGAACAATGCACTGATGATGACTGTCGTCTGCTTGGGTCCTTGTGAGGCTGCAAACTATGCTGAAAATTGCACGTGTTGAATTTGAATTTTTTTTTCTCCAGCAAAAACAGGGGAGGAAACTGCAAAAAAGGCGACTGAGGCTAAAGTTCAAACAGGAAAGGCGAGTGGTGCGAACAAGAAATCTAAAAAAGCTCAAAATTCTCAACCTCAAGGAAGTGATTTACATGTTGATAAATCTAGTGATTCCGATAAATCTAAATCTGCCCAGACATCAAATGGACCAACCGATAGCCGAAAGTCAAAAAGTGTTTCACCACCGAAGGAATCAGCAAAATCTGCAGAAACAGCGAAGCCACAAAAAAACAAGACAGAATCGGCCAAACCGCAGGCACAGAAAAACAAGTCAGATTCAAATGAATCAGATGATATACGGAAGTCAAAAAGTGTTTCACCATCGAAGGAATCGGCAAAATCTGCAGAATCAGCGAAGTCACAGATGCAGAAAAACAAGACAGATTCTAAGCCAGTGAAAAAAACGAGCGCCGGTCTTCCAAGTACAATGCCATCTGTGCCTTCCATGGTGATATCGACGCCATTCGAGTTCCTCCAGGCATGGAATTCATTAAAGAAAGCTCGTAGTTCAGAACCGTATGCGGAGTTAATGTCAATGATACCACCAGAAGAACTGCCTAGCAGTAAGTATAAATTTAACCCTTTCTATACTAAATTGATTCTCCTGTCAGTTGTAAAAGTTCACATTGGAAAGGTTTACTATTCAATTGGAGGGGTGTTCCGGTTAAGTTAGCAGACAACAGACAGACAAGTGATGAAGGATTCCTATCCATGTTCAGATAATAAGTTCAACAATTAACCTACCTATGGTCATTTGTTGAACTTATTATCTGAATATTTTCTCGAGGAAGTAACTTAATATGAGTATTTAGTATAGAAATGGTTCAATGGATATGGTTCATTTGAAGCTTCAAAATTATGTCTAAGTAATTTGCATGTAGACATACAATACACTTGCCAAAGTCGAAGTCATTTTCCAGCAGTTGTTAATTTTCACATATAACTGTGACAAAGATTATTTTTCACATATAACTGTGACAAACATTATTTTTCACATTTAACTGTGACAAACATTAATTTTCACACATAACTGTGACAAACATTATTTTTCACATACAATACAACTGTGACAAACATTAATTTGTACATATAACTGTGACAAACATTAATTTTTCACACATAACTGTGACAAACATTATTCTTCACATATAACTGTGACAAACATTAATTTTTACATATAACTGTGACAAACATTAATTTTTACATATAACGGTGACAAACATTATTTTTCACATAAAACTGTGACAAACATTAATTTTCACATATAAAGTCATTTTCCAGCAGTTGTTAATTTTAACATATAACTGTGACACACATTAATTTTCACACATAACTGTGACACACATTAATTTTTACATGTAACTTTGACAAACATTAATTTTTACATATAACTGTGACAAACATTAATTTTTACATATAACTGTGACAAACATTAATTTTTACATATAACTGTGACAAACATTAATTTTTACATATAACTGTGACAAACAATAATTTTCACATATAACTATGACAAACATTATTTTTCACATATCAAGAAGAGATTAACAAGGAATGCTTTTTATTGTTCAATGATTTAAGAAAAATCTGAGCTTGCCTTTTCTACTTATCTACTTTCTGTGGCACTTAAGCGTTAGTGACCCGCTCAAATAAAACCACAATTATATGAAATAAAATATCACAATTGCTACAATAAACAGATAGTTTCCGCAGAAGACATGCTATTTGATCTGAAACCCACATCGGTTGTGAATTGAAAGCGGTAATTTAATGTGAAAAGAAACATTTGCCGCAGTGTTTACATATTTTTTAAAGTATGCGAACTCAGTTGACCTTGCGAACTGCGTTCGACATTTTCCAGTGAAAATATTCCGTAGATTTTCAATCAACCACGCACGATGAATTCTTCATTGTAATCGTAATTATACGTGACAATAAATACATAGATTAAATACATATTGAAGATATAAATGTAATACATTAAATAAATTACGGGAATTACAACCATCTCACAGTTTAAAACAGTGTAAACACAATGAGCATTAGAATATCATGTGGGCCGCCATTTTGTTTGTATCGAAATTCGTCTCGGCCAAAACAAACACCGGACAATGCCGAAGTTCTTCGGAACCTGAGTTCGGCTTTCAGTTAAGTAAACAAACAGAAAAAACAACGATGTTTGTGGCAATCAACCGGAATATTCTATGTGTAATTTAACATTAAAGTTAGATTATTATACACCATTATGACCATAAGATGTCACTCTTTCCGATGTATATAGCATCATGTATTGCTTTGTTAGGTAAATGGAGTAAAATACACCACAGATTCCCGCCACAGATCCTGGGCGTAACTCATGTCATAGGAATGCATGGGCCTGGAACTCGGACTAAATACTAGCATCTCCATCCCAAAATCTTAGCTAGTTTTAGTACGAGAAGACTTGGACTAGTGAAGCGCCTGTAAAATGGCAGCAGGCACAAGAATCGGCATTACTCATAAAAAACAGCTGGGGTAATAATGTGAGCGCTTAGAGCTACACCAGGGATTAAGCGCTATATAAATGATATGCATTATTATTATTATTATATTTTATTTTTTTTTGTCGTTGGCATCGCGTGTGTGCAATACATAGCGGTTAACCGGTTTATCGTAGTTAAACCGGTTGTCGACAGTAGCCGGTTGTCAACCGGATATCCGTTTCAGCACTAGTCCCTTGTGCAACACAACTTTCAATACCACAGTCGAACATGGGATGAAGATAACAAATAACAGTTATATGTCCTACAGAATGTTAGATAGGAATTTTTTCCCCCAATTCATTTGAACATGAATAAATGCCAACTGAAAACTTCTTTTACTATATATCTTCTGGTCCAAAATTAATTTGTTTTTTTGCCAATTTATTTAGCACTTTTAAATGTTTAAATATTCCAACTGAACATGATTTGGTATTAGGGGGTCTATTTTTCATTTGACAAATGTTAAAAAGCTTGCTTAGACGCTGTATAAAACAATCGTTATATGAGATAAATCATCTTTATTTCAGTGATCACGAACAAACTAGATGGATTCATGCTCAGTACTATCGTGGGATGCACGCTAAAATATGCAGAAAAAGGTTTGTTTCTTTGGCACAAAATTTCCCCAAGCATTGATTGTGGCTTTGCTGCGATACTGATTTCAATCATCGATTGTGGCTTTGTTGCTGCGATACTTATTTCAATCATCGATTGTGGCTTTGTTGCTGCAATACTTATTTCAATCATCGATTGTGGCTTTGTTGCTGCAATACTGATTTCAATCATCGATTGTGGCTTTGTTGCTGCGATACTGATTTCAATCATCGATTGTGGCTTTGTTGCTGCGATACTTATTTCAATTATCGATTGTGGCTTTGTTGCTGCGATACTGATTTCAATCATCGATTGTGGCTTTGTTGCTGCGATACTGATTTCAATCATCAATTGTGGCTTTGTTGCTGCGATACTGATTTCAATCATCGATTGTGGCTTTGTTGCTGCGATACTGATTTCAATCATCGATTGTGGCTTTGTTGCTGCGATACTGATTTCAATCATCGATTGTGGCTTTGTTGCTGCGATACTGATTTCAATCATCGATTGTGGCTTTGTTGCTGCGATACTGATTTCAATCATCGATTGTGGCTTTGCTGCGATACTGATTTCAATCATCGATTGTGGCTTTGTTGCTGCGATACTGATTTCAATCATCGATTGTGGCTTTGCTGCGATACTGATTTCAATCATCGATTGTGGCTTTGTTGCTGCGATACTGATTTCAATCATCGATTGTGGCTTTGTTGCTGCGATACTGATTTCAATCATCGATTGTGGCTTTGTTGCTGCGATACTGATTTCACTCATGCTGTACTCCTTCAATTCAATGTTACCCACAATCTTTAGAAAAAATATCAGTTCATGGGGCCTCTCTCGCACAGGAAGTCATTTTATCCCATTTAAATTCTATGTTAAAAACACGGAGGACCTTGGTTTTAGGTTATAATTGTCCCCCGAAAAAAAAAATTCGGGCAACTATTAAAATAGCCGGTGTGTGTCCGTCCGTCCATCCGTGCGTCCGGAAATGGTTTCCGGATGATAACTTTAGTTTCGGTTATTAGATCAAAAGCAAATTTCATAGGTGAGTTTATCAGACCTAAATACAGGTCAAGTTCGAATATGGGTTTGCTCCGCCCATTTTTGCGAGAGTTATGGCCCTTTTTTTACTTAGAATCTTGGAATTTTCTGGTTTCCGGATGATAACTTCAGTTTGTGTGCTCATATCTGAACCAAATTTGGTATGTGAGTTTATCAGCCCTATGTACAGGTCAAGTTCGAATATGGGTATTTCTCACTTTTTCGGTTTCCGGATGATATCTCAAGTTTGGATCCTTTAATTGCAAATACCGTTTTTATGTGGATCAGTCATATCAAGTCATACAGGTTGAGTTCTAATTTGAGTTTGATCCGATGATTTTTCCTAGAGTTATGGACTTTTTATCAAAATACAGGTCAAGTTCGAATTTGAGTTTGATCCGATGATTTTCGACTTGGAAAATTCAATTTTTCTTGTAATTTTCTTCATGTTGTGCCAATTTGAGGTTATATTTTGACTTTAAGAGTTTTTTTAAGATTTGGTTATTTGTATGCATGTCAGTAATGAGACAATGCACAAGTTTCTTATCCATATAGTATACTTCTACAAAGACTCCGCTCCAAATGAAGCCACCGGTTCGGGGGACACTGTGGCCTAACGGCCTTTTATTTAGAAATTAAAGTTACCAAATATTTGAAAATTTCCTCAAGATAATTATGATAGTATAGCATTACTAAATTCACCCTCTGGTGACCTCATTCTGCTTAGGCCTAATCTTCTCTGGAAAGCTTCTTTATTATCACATTTCTATAGAAACTTCTTCACATGGATTCTATTTCTTTTTTAGTTTAGTTTTTCTATATCTCCAAATTGGCCCAAGAGTGTGAATTTGGTGATGCTACCCGCTATGAGGGATAGTGTCACTAAATTCACCCTCTGGGCACCTCAGTCTGCAAACGACAGGCACATTAAACTCAGGCATGGTTGCAAATTTTGTTATACCCGATGCCACAATTATAATTTTGTTATACCCGATGCCACATCTATAATTTTTGCTTTGTATGCAGGTGACCATGTGAGGAGTTTAGGTATCTTGAAGAATCTACCAAAAGTTCCTCGCTTCGACACAATATACATGTTCCTGTCTCCCAGCGATAAGGAAGGTATGTTTATAGACACAATATACATGTTCCTGTCTCCCCGCGATAAGGAAGGTATGTTTATAGACACAATATACATGTTCCTGTCTCCCCGCGATAAGGAAGGTATGTTTATAGACACAATATACATGTTCCTGTCTCCCCGCGATAAGGAAGGTATGTTTATAGACATCAACTACAGAAAAAGACAATAACATGCCTGTACATTTCAAAATTTTGCATACCCTGTTATTTGTTCCCTGGTTGATGCTCAGTGTAATATCTCTGTAAACCAGAATGTATTGGCTACTCAATTACTTAGGAGTTGAGTCCGTGGGGTCAAAATTTATATACGAGTTCTCAAATATTGGGCCACTGGTACAATCAAAAGATCTTCATTTTTTGTGAATCGACGAGAATATTTATTACGCGTCATCGCTGGATGTACATAAGGTTTCATATTTTTTTAAACATTTGAAGTCGGCTATCAATTCCGGTCACTAATATACTTGTGGACATTAACGTGCTTTTGTGTATAAAATCCTCGAATAAGCTGATAAGGAAAAAATACAAGCGGTCCAAAAAAGTCCTAAAAATTCGAGTGATGGAAAGCCAACACAAGAGCAGAAGGATTCGTATTCTTTTGCGGGAAATGTTCAGATAAAAAATTAACAAATGATCTATGGTTATGTTACACGAAGAAAGAGTTTGAAACAAACGAGGTCTATTTAAAGTGATGTGAAACACTCCGGTTTGGTGATCGAATAGAAAAGGAGAATAATTTTTTTCAAAGTAGTTATATTTTTAAAATATTAATCCAAATTTACAACACACACCGTCAGTATTCTATATTTATCAAATGCAATGAGTATCGATGGCGAAATCATTTGCGTTTGTTTATCGCCGATTGTAAATATTTACAATTAAGCATATTTTAGACGGTGTTTTCTATGGAGTTTTATGGTAGATTTCTTTGAGATTTTGGGCGATGTTAATATAATGCTACATTCTCCCAGTTGGCATAGCGCGTGAGTACTAATGTATCAGTTTCACTCACCCGAACATAATATGTCTTTAACCCTTTACCCAACAAACCGGCCAAAACCGGCCAAATAAAGCTTCAACAGCCTAAAATATCTTCGGTTTGTCTCAATAGAACCAAACAAATATGGATATCATTGGAATCAGTTCATTGACCACATTGTGATGGTTACAGTTATGCCCTGTGCCAATGCATTCTCTTATATATGCGAGTCGACCATAGGTCGCCTCGCATATATAAGAGAATGCATTGGCCTAAAAATATTCTTTTTTTAACACTTTTTACCATTTTTTCTTACATTCTTTAACAATTTTATAATTTTTAATGTGTTAAGCCAATGTATTCTCTTATATATGCGAGGCGACCTATGGTCGACTCGCATATATAAGAGAATGCATTGGCACAGGGCCGTTCTGTTGGGTAAAGGGTTAATTCTGAACCGTGTTTTTTTTTATTTTCAGATATCGAGGAGGTCTTGGAACAGCTATCACAGTACATGTCCGGGGACGACCACAAGACTTTAAGAAAACAGTATAATATAAAATGATTGTCATTCCCTTCTAGTGCTATGTAAATCTATTCAATCCATTAGGCTATATGTTCTGTTTCTCTCACTCACGTTTTATTCTCAACATGTAGAGTTGGAACGATGCGGAACACATCACAATACAATGATCATTCTGCAGAGTTGTTAGTTGCCACTGTGAATCAATTTAACCCTTTACCCAACAGAACGGCCCTGTACCAATGCATTCTCTTATATATGCGAGTCGATCATAGGTCGCCTCGCATATATAAGAGAATGCATTGGCTTAACACATTAAAAATTATAAAATTGTTAAAGAATGTAAGAAAAAAATGGTAAAAAGTGTTAAAAAAAAGATTTTTTTAGGCCAATGCATTCTCTTATATATGCGAGGCGACCTATGGTCGACTCGCATATATAAGAGAATGCATTGGCACAGGGCATAACTGTAACTATCACAATGTGGTCAAGGAGCCGGTTCCAATGATATCCATATTTGTATGGTTCTATTGAGACAGACCGAAGATATTTTAGGCTGTTGAAGCTTTATTTGGCCGGTTTGTTGGGTAAAGGGTTAACCTTCATTACACAAATCAACCTGATTCCTACAAATTTTAGTTCACAGTTCATGGTATCGCATCATAAGTGTATATTTACATACACATAATATTGCTTCTGATTTCCCCATAGCGTTACGGTAGACACACCCCCTGAGTCCATGTGTTCATAAACCTATGAACGTAACATGACGTCACTTTCAATGTCGTTCATAGGTTTATGAACACATTTGTCCCGGAAATCACCGGAGATTGTCAGAGATGAACGACTGCTTGAGTATTCAGCACATCCGGATTTTGCAAGCAATTTGTTTTGGTCTATAATCAGTGTTGTTTCCTGCACCTAAAACTCATCTCCTCTAATTACACAACCCACGACCTCACAAATATATCATTATGGTAGAACGGCGTGTAGTCTATTTCTTATTACCCACAACCGAAACTTAATTGTTAGTTTCAGATATTGTCATTCTTGAAATCAACACGTCTTCATTCATTACAAACCAAACAAGACATTTCGTCATACATGTATGTGTATACTTTACTGTGAAATTGTGTTTTCCGCTCTCCGTCAACGGATTCTCATAATGTTTGGTTTTCCAAAAAAGCGAGGATTCGAACAGTCCAAACTGAGCTCCATGCGTTCATTTAAAGTTGAATAAGTAGGCCTAGTGGGAAAGACAGACAATCCTAGTTGATAATGAATTTAAGTATATAAATAATAAATGGCGGATTCAACGTGGTCATGGGTTTTGACCGTGATAAAAACTCAGCAAACTCTGCATGAACCCCTTCTGCAGTTTGCTTAATTTTTCTCGCGGTCAAAATCCCATGACCACATTGAAACCGCCGTTCATTTCTTATGTGAAACACTGAAAAACAATTCATGTATGCAAAAGTATCAGCAGTCATTGATTTATATTTCACAATCTGGGGAAAAGCTGCTATTGTCAACGAGAGCTAATAATCACTGTCACGTCAGCTGGTCACGTACCTTATCTTCTCTGAAAACAGATAGTCAGGTTATTCATTAAAATTAATATGTTGTTCACAACATATCAGCTGCCAAAATGTTACGTTTAATTTTTTATGGAAATTGTGCTCTGTATTGTGGCATTTATCAAAAAACTGATGTCAGAGAAACAGAATTAAACCTTACAAATGCCATGAAATATTAATACGATTGTTCTCATATATATGGCAAATTAGATGAGGGAGGCTGACTTTTTATTTTCCACTAAATATTCTTGAAATTATATATTTAGATAATTTTAAGGAATATAATTCCAAATTTTCAAGAAATGTAATGATCCTTGCTTCCAGTGCATCTTGCCCATTGAATCTTTATGATCCTTGCTACCGGTGCATCTTGCCCATTAAATCTTTCAACAAAATATCTAAATGAGGATACCTAGGAGATTGAGTTTCAAACTTTAAAAACATTTTGGGTGAACTTTCGTGTAAATTTGGTTGGGGCGAAGTGTCGGAGAACACAGTATTTTTATTTCATTGGCCCAATTGTTAAACATTCTATAGTTTTCCTTGTTGAAATTACATTGACCATATATCATTGTTTGATATGATTATTATATCTCATTGTTTCCTGTATTATACAGTCTATCTATTTATTATACCCCAATGTTTCAAGAAAAACTAATTTGGGGTATACTGGATTGACTTTGTCAGTCTGTCTGTCTGTCTGTCTGTCCCAGCATACTCTCGGGCTCCAAATAAAAGTGCAGGCCCAATTAATAGTGCAGGGGGAAATTCCATTGAAAGTTAATAAAAGTGCAGACCCAAATAATAGTGCAGGGGGGACTCTGAGCAAAACACCAACATGCCTGGTTAAACAAATTATTTTTTGTAGTAGGTCAAGTATAGGAATCAACATAGTACATGTGGTATTTTATTCAATATTAATTAAATGTCCATATGTATGCAATACCGTACATGTATACTTGAATATGTACATGCATAAAGTTATAAGCTCATCATTTTAATATCAGAATCATATAGAAATCTTGACTTTGTGCTCTTTTCAATTTTAATAGCCTCAAAATTAATAAACGTGCAGACCCAAATAAGCACTGTGCATGGGGGAAATTTCCCACGAAAATAATAAACATGCATGTTTATTTGGAGCCCAAGAGTAAACCTCTATTATCAAAACTAATTTGGGGTATACTGTCTGTCTGTCTGTCCCAGCATACTCTCGGGCTCCAAATAAAAGTGCAGGCCCAATTAATAGTGCAGGGGGGAAATTCCATTGAAAGTTAATAAAAGTGCAGACCCAAATAATAGTGCAGGGGGGACTCTGAGCAAAACACCAACACGCCTGGTTACGTGTCTGTCTGTCTGTCTGTCCCAGCATAAACCTCTTTATTATCAAATTAGTTTCTTTAGGAACTTCTTCATGAAGATTCATTTTCAGTTTCTCTGGATCCCCAAATTGGCAGACAATAGATAATCGAGGTTCCCAATGGGTGCGCATCGCAATATTCACCATCAGGGGAACTTAAATATGAGTCTATTTCTCCCATGCAGAATCCCAGAGGTCCCCAGAAGGTGAATTTAGTGACGCTACAAATGTCAGCCATCTAATTCTCAGGCAGAGGTCCCCAGAAGGTGAATTTAGTGACGCTACAAATGTCAGCCATCTTATTCTCAGGCAGAGGTCCCCAGAAGGTGAATTTAGTGACGCTACAAATGTCAGCCATCTTATTCTCTGGCAGAGGTCCCCAGAAGGTGAATTTAGTGACGCTACAAATGTCAGCCATCTAATTCTCAGGCAGAGGTCCCCAGAAGGTGAATTTAGTGACGCTACAAATGTCAGCCATCTTATTCTCAGGCAGAGGTCCCCAGAAGGTGAATTTAGTGATGCTACAAATGTCAGCCATCTTATTCTCAGGCAGAGGTCCCCAGAAGGTGAATTTAGTGACGCTACAAATGTCAGCCATCTAATTCTCAGGCAGAGGTCCCCAGAAGGTGAATTTAGTGATGCTACAAATGTCAGCCATCTTATTCTCAGGCAGAGGTCCCCAGAAGGTGAATTTAGTGACGCTACAAATGTCAGCCATCTAATTCTCAGGCAGAGGTCCCCAGAAGGTGAATTTAGTGACGCTACAAACGTCAGACCCGAGTATGATCTTCCTTTTACAACGAGCTGTTATAATAACTGGATTATTTGTTCAGCTTCTTGTTCAGTGATAAATATTATTCTTTTGATATTTAGCATTTCTACATCTGATGGGGTCTTTTCAAAGTTCATTTATTTAATATATATCTGTTGTATATAAAGCCACCTACGTGCGAATGTGGGGTAATACCTGTTATGGATCGGTGGCATGTGATTAAAAAGTAAACCTTAATTTGGGAGCAAATTATGAATACAGTAGTCAATGTTGGTGGGAAGCGCCAGCCATGGAAGTGTTAATGACTAATAATGATTTTGACCTTTTGATCCTGTCACTAGTACTAGTAATAATGATTTTGACCTTTTGACCCTGTCATTCGTAGTGAGAAATTACAAGTGTTGTGTTGATAGAAATTTTTATTTTTGAAGTTTGCTTGATTTGAGAGATGCATGTTTATTGATTTGAAGCTTTGCTAAAATATGTGACCCGCCATATCAAATCCAATGCATTCTCTTATATATGTGAGTCGACCATAGGTCGCCTCGCATATATAAGAGAATGCATTGGCCTAACAATTTTTTATCATGTTTTTTAAATAAATGTTTCTTGCAATTTTTAGGACATAAAATAAAAAACATCCATTACCCTGCAGGGAGCCCCACACATATATAGAAGAGTGTCGTCTGCTCATGTTTGTCTTGGGCTCTGTATGGGTGAAATTATAAAATTGTTAAAGAATACAAGAACAAATTATTAAAATTGTAAAAAATTGTTAGGCCAATGCATTCTCTTATATATGCGAGGCGACCTATGGTCGACTCGCATATATAAGAGAATGCATTGGCACATGGTAAAAAAATCCCGACTTCCGACTGGATTTGATATGGCGGGTCACAAATATGTGATTTTATTCAAGCCGTCCTTAAACTAACACTTAATTTTCCCACTATGCCTTTAAATTTTTATTTTTTTTTTATATTTGCTCGCCTTTAAGTAGATGTCAAGATAGTGGTGCAAGTTGAGGAATAGTCCAGGAGCCGTAGGTTATTCCTTGAGGGTCACTCAGTAGAAAATAGCTTTAATTTGCCATTGTCAACATCAGTATTTATTATATTATACAAAACTTTGGTATTATATCTAAATAATTTTTGGAAACAAAACGACAACAACAATTGTAAGAATCGATAGCACTCATGTATAGCCAAGCTTTCGGCCCTTGGCCTTCTTCAGTGCTTGTATTTCGAAATGGATATTATGCTATTTATATTACACACTTGAATTTAAAGATGCATAATCTGAATTAAATTTCATTCATGTTAATCAGAAATACAAACTCCTTAGTTAATATGACACCCTTTCATTCTTCTATGGAGTAGGGGAATTAACTATAATGACACCCTTTCATTTAAGAAATGGATGTTGATTTTGTTGCGTTCCATAGAGTATGGATGCAAGTTGGTCTGACATTTTGTGTGGAACATTCATTACTTATATTTACACTCAACCGAGTCAATTGGCAGATTAAAAGAGTTTTAAGCGTACATTTCCAACGTTATTATCTTGGCTCGGAGCAAGTTGCGTCTACACAAAAATGGATGCAAGTTGGGGTCAGCGCGCGACGTCATGTGACTTAATTTCGACCAACCAACGTCCTGCATTCATGTTCCACAATACGAATGCATGTGTGAGTGTAAATATTCTTCTATGGTGTAGGGCAATTAACTATAATGACAGTGTTTTGGGAGATGGATGGATTATGGAATCCATGTTCCCCAAAATAAGTAAGAACTTAGATGATTTGAGTGAATTATATTTCATTGTAATTCAATTGAGTATTTGTCATTCTGATTGGCCGAGAGCGGCTAACTTTAGTTTTCGATTCACGGACATCGGCCGCTTCAGCGTGCATCAAATCTGAATGTAGCACGGTAAAATTTTGTCTGCGCAGAACGGAGTACCGAAACGAGCCAACCCGCCCCACAGGAAATTGTTACGGAGCAGTGTTCCGAGTAACGCAATGAACAAACCAATGATTTGTGCACGGTGACAACGGCAAAATGAAAGTCTCTATTCGTGTCATGCAAATGACTAAATGATACTTTTTATACAGTTTTTTTTCAAATTCCTAGCTAGATTGAATTACAATGGAGATAAACGTACCCTGTTTCGTTGTACATTCTGGGATTCGATCATGAAAACACACACCGTCAAGCCGGCTCCTTCATAAACTGTTTTCGAATCCCAGAATGTACAACGAAACAGGGTACGTTTATCTCCTAAGCGTAAAGTATTGTCTATATTTTCTCTGATAACTTACTAGTAGTAATAGTAAAATAGGATACCTGGTTTTGAAGGTTAATATTAATTGAAATGGCACTATCATTGCAAATTTGCCAAGGAAAAATTATTTTTTGTCCAGGCCGATTTCTTCCACCGAGGCCAAAATAATTCTCAAATTCCAGGGCTGTCCAATGAACACAGGAAAATAGGGTGTGTATTATATTAATTCTGATCTCACTATTTCTACTATCACTCTGTTCTCGTTTTTCATTTCCTTTTTTTTTTTATAAGAAAATGTTTGCTGCAATTGTTCGTGCCATTATATAGTGTTTGTGACATTGTATTTATAAGGATGTGATAATTTTGAGGATTTTTCTGAGTTGTTCCCCTTTGTTTGCCCCGGTGTTACAGCGTGTACTGTGTTTGTTTTGATATTTGGTACTCAGCAGATTTGTGAACCATTAAACATTTTCCTACCAAAAATATTATATTTTTTGCTAATACACTAATGAATTAGCTGGATTATTAAAGAAATGAATGTAGTTTGCGCGTGTTTTATTGAGTAATAAAGCACTGTGGTGGTTGGTCACATTGTGTGAACTGAGAAACGCTTTACATTAAATCTGCTTTAATGCCCCCTCAATAAAACCACCCAAACTACAATCAATTCTTATTTTCATAGTTTTTTTCATCAAGTTATTTCAACAAAATCAGCTAAAATGATTCTTAAGTTTCATCTGAAATCTAATATCTACACTGTGGAGATTATACAGCACAGTAAGTTAGCCCAATAATATGTCCGCATGGAGATTATACATTGCAGCAGTATTAAAGTTAGCCCAATATGTCCGCATGGAGATTATACGTTGCAGCAATAAGTTAGCCCAATAATATGTCCGCATGGAGATTATTTAAAAAAGAACAGTAAATTAACCCAATAATCTGTCTACAGTATGGAGATTATTCCAAGTAGCACAGGAAGTTTGCCCAATAATAGTTCTTAGCCCAATAATCTGTCAACAGTATGTGGATTATACCATGCAGCACAGTAAGTTAGCCAAATAATGTCAGTATGGAGATTGTACCGCGTGGTAAATAATAAGTTGGCCCAACCATCATCAGGTGTGGTGCAAATCAATTGTTCATTTCATTGGGATGTTCCCCGCAGAACGATGCATCGTCCCTCTTGAATTGGTTCACATAAACTGCATATCAAAATCTCAACAAACAGTATTATGTTTTCATGATGAATGAATAAAGAATTCTATATTATCAATTGTCATGTCATTTTGCCATTTTGGGTTATTACCATACTGACAGACAAACATCAACTATTTTGTTATCAGAATGTTAAAAATAAATTCAGACATGGACGGACATTTAACTTATTGAAATTATCAGCTAAATGTCAAAATTGAGTCAAGGAAAAAACTATTTGTTACAGTAAACCAGACATAACTCCATGCAGACCCAAGCAGACGACAGTCATCAGTGCATTGTTCTATCTGTCTGGGGCTCCATAAAGGGTTATATAACACTCCTGTATGGAGCCTCACACAGACGACAGTCATCAGTGCATTGTTCTATCTGTCTGGGGCTCCATAAAGGGTTATTTGTGGCCTGAGACGACTATCTGTTACAGTATTCTGTTATTGATGTTTGAGGTTTCTACAGTTGCCTCTGTTTGTCACATTTGAACTCATGAATCAGTTTTAGACAATCCTGGTGAATTTGCTCCGATTTGAGTAAACCAAGTTACTAAATACTCATTGACGAGTAGTTATCCCTTAGGAAATGGTTAAAAATGAACCATATTTGTTTCCGTATTCAAATTTTGGTTTCAAGAATTTTTGAACCAGACAACAGCTGTTATAACTCTTCAAGGGTTTTGAAGTTGTAAACTTTGAGTTTGAGGTATTGACGGTAGCAGAGGACCCCCGTTCCATTTGGAGAAATCTTTTTGTTGCAGTGACGAGGCCATCGTTCGCTGTTGAATGTAGTACGATAACTGTTGTTTTGGGATGTCGGCTATCTTAGATGAACTCTCTGGACTCGGCCGCTTTCCGAGACCTGTGAAAATAAAAGGATATAACAAGAAAACCATAGTCGGAAACAAGCTTTGAAATAGTGTGTCTGTCATTTGCAGAATGAGGTCCCCAGAGGGTGAATTTAGTGATGCTACCTCGCATAGCGGGCTAGCATCACCAAATTCACCCTCTGGGGGACCTCATTCTGCTGACACCTCGGCAGAATGAGGTTCCCAGAGGGTGAATTTGGTGATGCTAGCCCACTATGAGGGGTAGCATCACTAAATTCACCCTCTGAGGACCTCATTCTGCAAATGACAGACACACTATTTCAAGGCTTGGTCGGAAATGGTAACGTCGTCAATATATTATTAGGCATATATAAGTTATATTGGAGCTTTTATGTAGTGATTGTGAACAATGTACATAGGTAATATTTTTTGTATGAGTGCATATTGACATGGACTTTTTTGGACACTCCTGGACAAATACTTCATTATTGTAAGAATTTCAAAAAGTCCTATAAACTGGAAAAAGTTCCCAGAGAATGCTTGGTCAATTTCGAATTTTCCCCTAAGTTATCAGGAGTTATTGCCCTTTTAGGACTTAGAATGCGCTGTTTTTTGTCGCTTTTCAGTTTCTGTGTGATAACATTAGTTTTTTATCTTCAGTCGCCTTGAAACTTAGTACTTTGTTGTTAGGTCCCAGAAGAGGGAGTTTGTACAAACAATATGGAAGTCCCATAACTCTTGATGAAGGTCCCACAACTGGAAGTGGGTAGCTGAGAGGTAGCGTACTGGTCTCTCGTGCTAGCGGACCGGGGATCGCAACCTGGTCAGGGTATTCTGACAAAAATCAGAACTCGGTCAGATACCAAGTTTGTCAGGCTGAAAAGTCTCATTCGAGATTACTGAATATCTAAAGATCTGAATGCAAAATGCCGACTTCCCCCCCATTACCATGCCCGTTACAACATTTGTCCAGGTATGTTGTTGTGGGTGCAGTACGCTGTCTGATCGGGTGCGGACATTAATGGCTGACCCGTGTACACATCTCGGTGTGTGCACCTTAAAGAACGCTACTATAGAGTCACCACAGGGTTATAAAGTTAATTGGCCGTGGTAGCACCTATATCAGTGCGTCTATAACCAGAATTGGTTCCTGCACTGAAAAATCTACAGATACAGATACTGAAGAATTAGCAAGAGAGGGCTTGTAAATAATTAAACACTTCTAAACAATATAATATTTTATTTAGGCTTTCGTAAGCAAAAGTGGGTGAAAGACGTATTACAAATATTAAAATATGTTAGTCGTACAAACTACATGAAAAATTGACAAACAAATAGCAATAAGCAAAATAACATTCAAATACATATTAACCCTTTACCCAACAGAAGGGCCCTGTGCCAATGCATTCTCTTATATATGCGAGTCGACCATAGGTCGCCTCGCTTATATAAGAGAATGCATTGGCTTAACACATTAAAAATTATAAAATTGTTAAAGAATGTAAGAAAAAATGGTAAAAAGTGTTAAAAACAAAATTTGTTTAGGCCAATGCATTCTCTTATATATGCGAGGCGACCTATGGTCGACTCGCATATATAAGAGAATGCATTGGCACAGGGCATAACTGTAACTATCACAATGTGGTCAAGGAGCCGGTTCCAATGATATCCATATTTGTATGGTTTATTGAGACAGACCGAAGATATTTTAGGCTGTTGAAGCTTTATTTGGCCGGTTTTGGCCGGTTTGTTGGGTAAAGGGTTAACTCAAAGAAATGAAGAAAAATACCAAGGTTTTAATACCGTTGTCAACTGAAAATACATTCAATTTTCAAATTAATAAAATCCGCCAAACCGAAGATAGTGGAACAAGGTCAGAATATGTGAAATTATCTTGTAGCCTACCGGTACATGTTAAAATTAAAATAAATACTCATGAACACACACATAAATATAGTAGATTAAGCAGCTAAATGACCTGCAACTGTTAATTGAATCATGCAGTACTCTGTTCATTGTGTCAATTGAATTTAGACAAACTTTACTAACTTCAGAGCCGTAATGTCATCAAATGTCATCAAAATTATTACAAAATTAGGTGATCATATAGAGTTGAAATAACCCACTCTGAGAAAAACCAAGTCAGAGTTGGAATCAAGTTGAGAAACTCTCTCTCTGAATGACCACAAACGCAATGCCCTTGTGAAATCATATCATCTTGGAGTGGACTATTTCTTGCTCTGACAGCTTATATTATGCTGATATTGATATGTAAATCATGAATAAACTCGTTCGCATTTCTCGGATATTCTATACCCGGTATATGTATATGTAGAATGAAATGAGTCAGACATTGTCAACTAAATGGAGAAATTTGTTTAAAACTAGTACCTTTGTATGGGGATATATAATTCAGATATTCCAAACCTGTCAACTACATGTATGTAGAGGCTAAAAATAGAAATTTATATTAAAACTGGTATCAAATCTGAATTGAAGGATAAAGGAACCCTAGCTACCAGTACCGGTATATATAAATATAAAATAAGGAGTTCAGAAATTTAATGAAATTTAAATTACTAATGTGTCAGGTACAGGCACTTTTTCGCAAAAAAGGGCATTTTCTCCGCAAACTCGGGAAAATAACCATAAATTCATTGTGGCAAAATCCCTATTTTAATGGTATTTGTCGGTTTTTATGGCCGTTTTGTGATAAAATTGACAAAAAATTAATATTCCTTGTGAAATTGGTGGTATTTGGACCAAAAGTCACATTTTGCTATAAAAACACGAGATTAAACACACAAAAAGCATTTTCTGTCTCCAGAAAAAGGGCAAGTCCTGCCCCCTCTGCCCCCCCCCCCCCCCCCTTCTTCCGGCGCCCCTGCATATTATTCATAATAACGAACAATAATACCCCAAACATGTAGGATGTCAGCTACATGTAAGTAAATTACGACTCAATTTTAGAATTTATAATACAATATGGCTTCTAACTTACAAGTCTGTAAACCATGTGTAAACTATTACTGATATTAGTAGTGCTATTTATTTGGAATACATGTACACTTTAGTAAATTCAAGAATGAAAATTATCGAAATTCAAATTTCAGGAGTAAACATGTAATGGAATGAATAGGCTTACCGGTACAGTGTATCAGTCTTAACGTTACTAGTATATACAGCCATTCTACCGGTACAGTGTATCAGTCTTAAAGTTACTAGTATATACAGCCATTCTACCGGTACAGTGTATCAGTCTTAAAGTTACTAGTATATACAGCCATTCTACCGGTACAGTGTATCAGTCTTAAAGCTACTAGTATATACAGCCATTCTAGCGGTACAGTGTATCAGTCTTAAAGCTACTAGTATATACAGCCATTCTACCGGTACGCACATTGTATGAGTTTCATACACCTACCATAGATGCTCATTCTTGATACCGGTAGTTTGAAATTTGGCTAGTCCAAACAAATAATCAAATTACAGATGTGGAGTATGAACCTGCTTGTAAAACAAGAGCACATCGTCAGGGTGTGGCAGAATACCCTGTTTCTGGAGTACAGGTGGGGCAAGGTTTAATTCACTTGTTTGAAACCTTGACTTAAATTTCAAAAACAAAACACAATAACTTCAAGTGTGGTATCTTTGTATGAAAAATTCACATACATGTTACCAAATCAATCAGAACTGGAAACCGCATGTCAGGTAATATCTAAGTCGAAAAAGGGGCAAAACTCAAGTCAAAATAATGCGGACGAAACCATATTCAAACTTGATCTGTATCTTAATGTGATAAACCATCATACCAAACTTGGATCACAAGATTCAATCAAAAGCTATCACCCGGAAACCAAAGGCGGACGTCATGACATATGGACGACGGACGGACAACACATTTACATAATACGACAGTTTTTTCTCAACAGGCATATCAAAATTGAATGCAATTCTCAAATTTAAATTACATATTTTGGGTTACATATATGGCCATAAAAAAGGCATCAATTGTTCTAACAAGTGTGCCAAACATTCACAAAAAACTCATATTTGTACTTGTATGAACAAAGTCAAATAAAAATAACAATGCATGAATCAGCTTCAAGGGTGTTATTCGGAGACGAACCATATACCCAAACATGTTGGATAATTAAGCTACAAGTAAGTTCAAAACCAAATGGATCTTACAAGTCTGTAAAATTAATACACTAGTACAAACTTGTTAAATTCAGTTACACTTGAGCAAAATGTATGGGTTTCGCACACATATAAGCTCATTCTTGGCAGTATATTGGCTAGTCAATTCAAAAATAAAATAGAAGTACATAAATGAGGTACAGTATAAGCCTCGAAACAACTCAAAATGTTAAGTCTACAATACAGATATGTACACCACAACTTATATACTTGTACAATTTTCAGAAATAAGTAAGTCAATTCAGGAAAGCGAATTATCAAAATTTTAATTAAACGAGGTACCTGTTTGACCATAAGGCTTCTATTGATCAAAACTATCAAAATATACACACAAAACTCATAAAGATACTTTTATGAACTTCCCTGAAGTCATGATTTTTTGTAAAAATCAATCCAAGTGTTGTATTGTATCTTGATGATATGGGGACCGTCTGATCGGATTGAGTACCTTTAATGTACATATAGTTACCATTAATTAGTACTCTTAATGTACGTATAGTTACCGTTAATTAGTACTATTAATCTGCGTATAGTTACCGATAATTAGTACTATTGGTGTACGTATAGTTACCGTCTTGTGATTTTGGTTCCAGCAGACGAAGATACTGCTTCTGTTGCCATCTCCATTTTTATATAGTTACCGCTAATTAGTACTATTAATGTACGTACATTTACTGCTAATTAGTACTATTAATGTACGTACAGTTACCGCTAATTAGTACTATTAATGTACGTACAGTTACTGCTAATTAGTACTATTAATGTATGTATAGTTACCGTCTTGTGACTTTGGTTCCTGCATATGAAGATACTGCTTCTGTTGCCGTCTCCATTTCGCACGACGATTCTGGAACCACACCTGAAGGTTACAATGGAATAAATACTACTTTTGGCTGATATTTGAATAATGCTACTTTTGGCTGATATTTGGGCGACGGCCGCTCTTTATCAGAGACGATCAATGAAGTCGATATCTGGCAATCAAAACATTATATTAATGGTAATGAGGACATGCTAATGAAGTCGATATCTGGCCCCGGCCAATCAAAACATTATATTAATGGTAATGAGGACATGATAATCTGGAATGGGGTGGAATGATGAACAAAATAACAATCTGCGGAACAGAATTTGAAATTGAGTGGGACGGCCGATATATCGATAAATATGGCACGTAGAGGGCTCATTTTGGTGTCTAACGATGGGCCTATAATGTATATATATTTCGCCCCAGCAAAATTATATTATATGGAATTATCGACAGATTTCTCCTCTATGGAAATTGATTACTGACAATCTGTTGATTTGTATGAGTAAATAAATTATTAGCCGACAAGAAATCCCTGAGCGATAGATGTTCAGTTGATCGTTTGACCGATTTTTAATTATAGTAAGCCGTGCGGGGTGAAGTTATAGGAATATATCGTCCATTGTATTTTGAGCCGGATCAATCCGAAAATTTACGGTCTTCGGAGACAATATTCGGTGGTTAAATTTTTTATCAAATGCTATGTATATGAAAGGTTCTGATGGGAGTTTGTGGTATGGATTGAAAGATGAATTCTTCGCCGATAAATCCGTGCCTATATCGTTAGCATTACTGGTGTGAATGGGCTAAATTTGATCGATCGCCGAGCAATGTTAAAAAGGTGAATTTCTACAGTTACCCTTGTCCTATTATCCTACCATTAACGTGAAGCAGGTGCGTAGTATATTATACGGTATATAGAGTCGGCGTATATGGGCAGCGCAAAAGGGGGCGGACAGCGGAGCGCGTTACAGGCCCCTGTGCTGTTGATGTAATACGCATGACGCTGACACAGGGATAATCGTTATACGGGGCTAAAGCCATACGAGTACATTTCTAATCACATTTAGTACATCCAATTGCGCAAATACCGAGTACGTTTAAAGATATATTATGTACTTATTCGGGCATATAGCATTCTAGTAACATCACCGAAAATTTCAAACAAATCGACCTTACCAATCCACAGAAAACATCGTCTGTAGACTGAAGTACGCGCAATTGTAAATATTTACCTCTCGATTCGGGACGCAACTATCTGCGATAACCTAACGAAAATGATTTCGCCATCTCGAGTCACTGTATTTAATTAATATATAAGAATGGTGGTGTTTGTTGTCAAATTGGATATAATATTTGTAAAAATTACTACTTTGAGCAAGGTTATTCTCCATTTCTATTTGTTCACCGGAGCGTTTCACATCACAGTTAACCCTTTACCCAACAAACCGGCCAAATAAAGCTTCAACAGCCTAAAATATCTTGGGTCTGTCTCAATAAAACCATACAAATATGGATATCATTGGAACCGGCTCCTTGACCACATTGTGATGGTTATAGTTATGCCCTGTGCCAATGCATTCTCTTATATATGCGAGTCGACCATAGGTCGCCTCGCATATATAAGAGAATGCATTGGCCTAAAAAAAATCTTTTTTTAACACTTTTTGCCATTTTTTCTTACATTCTTTAACAATTTTATGATTTTTAATGTGTTAAGCCAATGCATTCTCTTATATATGCGAGGCGACCTATGGTCGACTCGCATATATAAGAGAATGCATTGGCACAGGGCCATTCTGTTGGATAAAGGGTTAACCCATCACATTCTACGTCAGGGTCAGATATGCTTGTCAATATACACCCATAGATGGCGTACTGATGATCTAAGAATGGCCTCAGGTAATGCACTCCTGATATCAACTTTGAAAATATGGCTCACATGAGGGTTAATTAAAATACAGTTTCATCCAGAGAGGGTTAATTAAAATATGGTCCAATGAGGGTAACTTAAAATATGGTCACATGAGGGTTAAATAAAATATGGCCCCCATGAGGGTTAATTAAAATATGGTCCAATGAGGGTTAGTAAAACAAATATGGCCCTATGATGGTTAATTAAAATTGTACCTTCCTTGATTGTTAATTAAAATATGGTCTCATAACTGATAAAGGTCAATTAAGATATGGTCCCATGAGGGTTAATAGAAATGTGGACCCATGGGGTTAATTTAAATATGGTCCCACGAAGGTCAATTAAGATATGGTCCCATGAGGGTTAATAGAAATATGGACCCATGGGGTTAATTTAAATATGGTCACACAAAGGTCAATTAAAATGTGGTAACATGAGAGTTAATTAAAGTTAAAATATGGTCCCATTATGAGGGTTAATTAACATGAAAATATGGTTTCATCAGTGTTTATTAAACTACGGTCACATGGGTCCAATGAGGATTAATTAAAATACCCCCTCCCCCCATTTGGATCAATTAAAACATGATCCCCAGGATGGGGGGGGTAATTTCTTAACATTCTTCAATTCATATAATCGCTATTGAAAAAGGTAGACATCATCAGCCTATAATTAAGGAGGGGAAGAGACTGTGCCTTAAATGCAGGACCGGTTCGGATATAGAAAATGAGTATCATTTCATTATGGAATGTCCACACTATTGCGATCTCAGAGATGAACTTTTCCAAATTGTTGGTAGATATCACAGCTATTTTACAAGTATGTCAAACGATCAGAAATTTAATCTTGTAATGAAAAATGATAACCCTGAAATAAGCAGCAAAATCAGCAACGTGGTCCGGCGCTTCTTTGATAAGCGTTCTGAATGAATATTATGCTTGCCATCACACAATAAAATACATATAGCTATACATGCCATGTTCACATGTAATTGTTTATTGTTTTATTATTATTTGTATCGTTAGCATACTGCCTTTATTGGTGTTTATGCAAATAAATCATATCGTATCGTATGGCATTCTGATATTATATGCTCCGTATACAGAAATACAAATGATGCTCAGAATAAGGCCACAGTATATGTTAAACAACCAACGTGAAGGGTTAGGGCTGGTACATTAATAACATCCATAGCTCATATATTCCGCATACAAAGAAATAAAAAAAAAGTTTAGAGACCAAGACTAAAGTTCACTAAACCTCAATATGTACAGACAGCACGAAGGAGTATAACGTGGGAATTGGTTAATAATTTCCACCCCGATTCATCTAGAATATAACATGCCGATATGTGTCGCTTCAGTAAACGATGTTAAATAACATGTCAAACACCGATACGATATAAACAAACAGCTCAAATGGCTCATGTGCGAATTAAATTTCGTATACCATCCTCAATTCCCCATGCAATATAATAATAGATAGCATTCCGATTTATGTTACGTGAAAATAAATTAAAGATGAATTGGATAATATTCTCATCATCGGGTATTCGCTAAAATAATCGACGAGGCGCTTCCGCCTATTGATTCTTGACCGAATACCCGATGCTGAGAAAATTATCTGACTTAAAACACACCCATCGAACTGTCATTGGAGCCAACTATCCAATTATTCTGGCCTACAGATCTGTCTTGATTACCTGAGTATACACCCACTGTTCAACACGGACAGGGATGTTATTCTATACTCTGGTCGGGTCTCTCAGTTATATTTTGTCGCCATAAATACCTAAACATTGGCTGCTTTTTAGTTCACTTTTGTCACCAAAGTTACCTAAAATCTACCTCTTTTAAATGTTATGATGTCACCATAGTTACCTGTACGCTAGCTTCTCAATCTCAATGTCGCCATTTAGTTACCAAAACTCTGACCCCCGTTAGTTCAATTTAGTTATATGTTATCGCCATAGTTACCTGAACTATTGCCTCTTTTTAATTATATACTCTGTTACCACAGTTACCTGCACCGTAGCCTCTCAGTTCTAGCTTGTCGTCGGGTACCTGAACTCTTCCACCTGTTAGTTGTATTTTGTTTCCACAGTTAGTACTTACCTAAACTCTAGTCTCTCTTTTTTCTATTTTGTTACCATAGTTACGTGAACTCATACCCCTGTTAGTTCTATTTTGTCGCCATAAACATTTTCCTGAACTCTAGCCTCGTTTTAGTTCTATTTTGTTGCCATAGTTACCTGAACTCTAGCCTCCGTGAGTTCTGTTTTGTTGGCAATTTCCTCCCTGTAGAATACATCCGGGTAGTGGATTTTCTGGAAAGCTTTCTCTAGTTCAGACAGCTGATAACTTGTGAACGAGGTCCTATATCGTCTCTGTCGTTTTCTCGGGTTGGCGACTGGATTCGGTTTATTCAAGGAATCTGCCAGACGAAACAAAGACAAACCAATTAGATGTAGCTTAAAGGTACTCAATCCGGTCAGAGGGTCCCCATCTCAACAGATTCCAACAACAACAATCCGATCAGAGGGTCCTATATTACTATTTCTTTGGCTTTTAGTGTAAAAAATATTTGATTCGAGTCGAGGAACCCACCAAACAAAGCTCAGAGTTATTAGAAATTGATTTTTGAAATTTGTTATTTTCTCGAGATGAGTACTAATAATTGCCTTCAACTTCGTAATATGCTCGAGATGTGTACACCAAAACACTATTCAAACAGACAAGGATGGATAACTCTAAAATCAGGTGGTAATAATAACGCAATTTTGACTGTGTTCTGGGCCAGAAAGTATTCCCGATAATGAAAAATAATAGATTTCTAAAATCGATATCTAAAAAATCTGAGATTTGATGGGTGGCTTCCTCGACCCGAATCAAATATTGTTCATCCCCGAAGCCATTGAAATAGTAATTGAGAGGAGTTTTATCGGATTGAGTACATTTAAAGGCACGGTTCGCATGGGTTAAAATTGTGACATCCGTTAAAACCAAAATAAACCGGAAAGAATATTAAAATATAGACAGATTTTGTTCTTATAGCAATCATAAATGTCGCAAAAAGAGTATGCTATTGTCAAGTTTGTGCGCTTTGTTATATAAACAAAAGCCAGAAACGTTTCAGAACCTGGCATTTTGTTTACATAACAAAGCTTATATACGACTTGACAATAACATACTATATTTACTAATTTTACGCGATATTTATGATTGTTATTAGAACAAGATGTGTCTATATTTTAATATTATTTCTGTTTGTGGCAGCTTGAACTGGTGTGTACTTGATATGTTGGAATGTAAGTCACGACCATCTCCATCGATGGGATGCTGCTCATATATGAGAACAATAAACGCCACCTAGAGCGAAGCTGATTGGTCCGCACTTGTCTCAACGAAGAAAACCGACTACATTCCGACTTTCGAGAAATCCCATTGGTAACCACCAGCCTTGTATGTTTTTTCAACTGGTACCACAAGCTTTCAAACTGTCGGTCGGAATTCCTAACCCAACGTCCATGATTGGCAATTCACTCAAAACAATTAGCACTGCGTGCATCTAAAGTCCCCGTACATACAGTATATACATTATTTAATCTGAATATGTATTATCAAACTTTCCAACTATTGATAATTCCCGCCATAACACCCCCTATGGTTGATAATTCTCACCATAACACCCCCTATGGTTGATAATTCCCACCATAACACCCCCTATGATTGATAATTCCCACCATAACACCCTCTATGGTTGATAATTCCCACCATAACATCCCCTATGGTTGATAATTCACACCATAACACACCCTATGGTTGATAATTCCCACCATAACATCCCCTATGGTTGATAATTCCCAACATAACACCCACTATGGTTGGTAATTCCCACCATAACATCCCCTATGGTTGATAATTCTCACCATGACACCCCCTATGGTTGATAATTCCACCATAGCACACCCTATGGTTGATAATTCCCACCATAACACACCCTATGGTTGATAATTCCCACCATAACACCCCTATGGTTGATAATTTCCACCATAGCAACCCTTATGGTTGATAATTCCCACCATAACACCCCCTATGGTTTGTAATTCCCACCATAACACCCCCTATGGTTTATAATTCCCACCATAACACCCCCTATGGTTGATAATTCCCACTATAACACCCCTATGGTTGATAGTTCCCACCATAACACCCCCTATGGTTGATAATTCTCCCCATAACACCCCCTATGGTTGATAATTCCCACCATAACACCCACTATGGTTGATAATTCACACCATAACACCCCCTATGTTGATAATTCCCACCATAACACCCTATGGTTTTTAATTCCCACCATAACACCCCCTATGGTTGATAATTCCCACCATAACACCCCCATGATTGATAATTCCCACCCTAGCACATCCTATGGTTGATAATTCCCACCATAACACACCCTATGGTTGATAATTCCCACCATAACACACCCTATGGTTGATAATTCCCATAAATCTATTTATACGTTTGGTGAAGTTGGCGACATTGTTTGTGTCCATTTTGCCAATCAATTCCACAAGCTCCCACATTTCTGACTTATACCACGTCATGAGATTCCTAGCGTATAACAAGAAAACCATATTCAGAATGGTAACGCCCTCAAGATCATATTATTAGCCATATATAAATTATAATATAAAATATATTGGTTACACCGCCTCAGAATTCCGTTAAAACAACTAATCCTTCAAATTATTACCAAAAAAAACTACGGCTTATTACTGCAGGTTTCTCATTCACCAAACCAGAAAGCTTCTAAATGCGGATAAAAAATTGTGTTCCCGCCATAAAATCTTCAAGTGTGCATGGCCCAGCCATTGTTCATACCTAAAATTCGAACGCAATTAACGCGGTCATAATAGTTACATACTGCAACTATAAGACATCCAGCGAATACACACCCCACGAAAACCCGAAATGTGTTGTCCTGCGAGATATCCCGTCGCTATAGCTCAAGTTGACACGGCCAGATTAGCCCTGCTACACTATCCTAAAATAATAAAGCTTCTCAAATCATCGGCATAGTCAATAGAACTTTCACGAACTTGGACATCGACACTTTCTAATCACTCTACATAAGCATGGTGAGACCTATCATCGAATAATGTAACTCAGCATGGAGCCCACATCACAAATATCAAAGCATTGTGTTAGAGAAATACAAAGAAAAGCAACGAAACTAGTTCGTCAAATCAAAACTCTATGCTACCGACACCGAATGATAAGACTCAATCTGATGTCTTTAAAATATCGAAGATTTAGAGGAGATCTAGTCGATGTATATAAACCGTTGAATGGTCATTACAATATCAATGCCTGTGACCTATTAGAAAGACATTCACCAGGAAGAACAAGATGACATAATAAAAAGCTACAGAAGGCCATAGGAAAATATTTCTTCACGCAGAGGGTGGTAAATACCTGGAACTCTCTGCCAGACTTCGCTGTTGAGGCTCCAACACTCGATCAATTCAAAATATACATAGACTCATGCTTCTATTATATAAAATACGAGTTCGAAAAGAATTTGTTAGTAATATGTTCAAGTGACTCACAAGTAAATATCGAATGACGATACATATATTTGTAAACAAACATTGCAAATAATGTTATTAGACGAAAAGTCGCAAGACTTGTTCCGTATTATGATGATGATGATGCTGATATGATTGATAGAACAAACCACTATTATGTTGATCGTGTCGTTATTTGTTTAAAATACGTATCAATTGATATATACGCACCCGTTCCCTCATTAAAATCAAATAGGGACCTACTGCAAATTCAGTGTCACACCGATCAGCACCAATTAACGAACCGTGTCGGACTCGGCTGTATCCGACTAACCTCTTTAAAATACGTATCAATTGAGATATACGCACCCGTTCCCTCATTAAAATCAACAGATTTCGACCATTTTAGGGGACCTCCGCGAATTCGGGGACTTTCGCAAATATCTCCGCAAATAGGGGACTTACTGCAAACTGTCACGCCGATCAGCACCTAATTAACGAACTGGTGGCTGATTCGGCTGTTTCAGACTACACTCAGACAACACGTATCAATTGGCATACACATTTTACAAATATATTTTCATTTCTTCTATTTGTAATTGACATAGCTTATCACAAATCAAAATCAACGACAACAAATAAACGATATTGAAATTCCAACTACATCTTTTACCGGGCTCAGGGTCGCAGTACAACTTTAATGCGTCCCAAAATAACCGGAAAAACCCATTATCTATTTGTAAAATTCCCAGCGGACCACATCTTTCTAAAATCTGTAGAACAGTATACACCGGGGGCGTCAATTAAGCAATTATTACGCGCGCCGAGTGTACGCCCCCATGTACGTGGTATCGCCAAAACCGAGGGTATCACCAAATCCGAGAATTGCGGTTTTGATAAATGAACATATCTTCCCTCAAATGAAGCTATATATCTCGCAGTTAAATGGTGATATCCACTATTAACAAGAGCTACGCTGGGCGTGCAAAATACGCCCTCTCTGGGGAAAATTGGCGGATGGAACCCAAATTCGAGCTTGAGCTGTCGTTTCTCCTAATAAACCCACATACCAAATTTGATTGAAATCGGTTCACTCTAACTAAAGTTATCATCCGGACAACAAATTTCAGGGATTTTCTAAGTCAAATTACGTGAAAAAAGGGGCCATAACTCTCGCAAAAATTATCGGATTAAAACGAAATTCGGACTTGATCTGTATTTCGATATATGTAATCCACAAAAAAACGGGTTTTGCGTATAAACATTCCAAAATCGAGTTATCATCCGGAAACCAAAAAACATAAGAAAAACTGAATTTTCTGAGTCGAAAAAGGGGCATAACTCTGCCAAAAATGGTCGGACAGAACCCAAGTTCGAACTTGACCTGTGTTTTGGTGGGAGAAAGTAATAAACCAAATTTGGATTCATTCCGATAAACTATACTAAAGTTAGCATCCGGACAACAAATTTCAAGGATTTTCTAAGTCAAAAAACGTCAAATAAGGGCCATAACTCCGGTGAAAATTGACGGGCGGAACCCAAATTCGAACTTGAACTTACTTTTCGGCTAATAAACCCACATACCAAATTTTATTAAATTTGGTTCACTCTAACTAAAGTTATCATCCGGAAACCAGGTTAACGGACGTCCGGACGCCCGTACGGACGGACGGACGGACAGACCAATACTATAATACGCCGTTTTTTCAAACGGGCGTATAAAAACATAGTTTCGCAAAGTGGAATGTTCCCTCAATGGGATAGCGACCATAGCTTGCTCTCACCACGATAAATTTAATAGAAATTCCGACTCATTTCCGATTTTATCAGACGTCTTCTCGTCGACCATTTAGTGGGCCACTTAAAAGTATCGTAGGTAAAAAATAATAGATTTCAAAAATCGATATCTCATTACTCTGAGCTTCGATGGTTGGTTTCCTCGACTCGAATAAAATATTTTACCCCCCCCCCCCCCCGAAGCCAAGGAAATAGTAATTTGCGATCGTTAATTGGAATTAAGCATCTCTAAATATACCTGAGGTCATTCCTAACGTCGTGGTAGGTTTAAATATACCTGAGATCATTCCTAACGTCGTGGTGGGTTTAAATATACATGAGGTCATTCCTAACGTCGTGGTGTGTTTAAATATACATGAGGTCATTCATAACATCGTGGTGGGTTTAAATATACATGAAGTCATTCATAACATCGTGGTGGGTTTAAATATACATGAAGTCATTCATAACATCGTGGTGTGTAATATACATGAAGTCATTCATAACATCGTGGTGTGTAATATACATGAAGTCATTCATAACATCGTGGTGTGTAATATACATGAAGTCATTCATAACATCGTGGTGTGTAATATACATGAAGTCATTCATAACATCGTGGTGGGTAATATACATGAAGTCATTCATAACATCGTGGTGTGTAATATACATGAAGTCATTCATAACATCGTGGTGGGTAATATACATGAAGTCATTCATAACATCGTGGTGTGTTTAAATATACATGAAGTCATTCATAACATCGTGGTGGGTAATATACATGAAGTCATTCATAACATCGTGGTGTGTAATATACATGAAGTCATTCATAACATCGTGGTGTGTAATATACATGAAGTCATTCATAACATCGTGGTGTGTTTAAATATACATGAAGTCATTCATAACATCGTGGTGGGTAATATACATGAAGTCATTCATAACATCGTGGTGTGTTTAAATATACATGAAGTCATTCATAACATCGTGGTGGGTTTAAATATACATGAAGTCATTCATAACGTCGTGGTGTAATATACATGAAGTCATTCATAACATCGTGGTGTGTTTAAATATACATGAAGTCATTCATTACATCGTGGTGTGTAATATACATGAAGTCATTCATAACGTCGTGGTGTAATATACATGAAGTCATTCATAACATCGTGGTGGGTAATATACATGAAGTCATTCATAACATCGTGGTGTGTAATATACATGAAGTCATTCATAACATCGTGGTGGGTTTAAATATACATGAAGTCATTCATAACGTCGTGGTGTAATATACATGAAGTCATTCATAACATCGTGGTGGGTAATATACATGAAGTCATTCATAACATCGTGGTGTGTTTAAATATACATGAAGTCATTCATAACATCGTGGTGGGTAATATACATGAAGTCATTCATAACATCGTGGTGGGTTTAAATATACATGAAGTCATTCATAACATCGTGGTGTAATATACATGAAGTCATTCATAACATCGTGGTGGGTAATATACATGAAGTCATTCATAACATCGTGGTGTGTTTAAATATACATGAAGTCATTCATAACATCGTGGTGGGTAATATACATGAAGTCATTCATAACATCGTGGTGTGTTTAAATATACATGAAGTCATTCATAACATCGTGGTGTGTTTAAATATACATGAAGTCATTCATAACATCGTGGTGGGTTTAAATATACATGAAGTCATTCATAACATCGTGGTGTAATATACATGAAGTCATTCATAACATCGTGGTGTGTAATATACATGAAGTCATTCATAACATCGTGGTGTGTTTAAATATACATGAAGTCATTCATAACATCGTGGTGGGTAATATACATGAAGTCATTCATAACATCGTGGTGTGTAATATACATGAAGTCATTCATAACATCGTGGTGTGTTTAAATATACATGAAGTCATTCATAACATCGTGGTGGGTAATATACATGAAGTCATTCATAACATCGTGGTGTGTTTAAATATACATGAAGTCATTCATAACATCGTGGTGGGTTTAAATATACATGAAGTCATTCATAACGTCGTGGTGTAATATACATGAAGTCATTCATAACATCGTGGTGTGTAATATACATGAAGTCATTCATAACATCGTGGTGGGTTTAAATATACATGAAGTCATTCATAACGTCGTGGTGTAATATACATGAAGTCATTCATAACATCGTGGTGTGTAATATACATGAAGTCATTCATAACATCGTGGTGTAATATACATGAAGTCATTCATAACATCGTGGTGGGTTTAAATATACATGAAGTCATTCATAACGTCGTGGTGTAATATACATGAAGTCATTCATAACATCGTGGTGTGTAATATACATGAAGTCATTCATAACATCGTGGTGTGTAATATACATGAAGTCATTCATAACATCGTGGTGTGTTTAAATATACATGAAGTCATTCATAACATCGTGGTGGGTTTAAATATACATGAAGTCATTCATAACATCGTGGTGTGCTTAAATATACATGAAGTCATTCATAACATCGTGGTGGGTTTAAATATACATGAAGTCATTCATAACATCGTGGTGTGTAATATACATGAAGTCATTCATAACATCGTGGTGTGTTTAAATATACATGAAGTCATTCATAACGTCGTGGTGTGTAATATACATGAAGTCATTCATAACATCGTGGTGTGTAATATACATGAAGTCATTCATAACATCGTGGTGTGTAATATACATGAGGTCATTCATAACATCGTGGTGGGTTTAAATATACATGAAGTCATTCATAACATCGTGGTGGGTTTAAATATACATGAAGTCATTCCTAAAGTCGTGGTGGGCTTAAATATACATGAAGTCATTCCTAACGTCGTGGTGGGCTTAAATATACATGAAGTCATTCCTAACGTCGTGGTGGGCTTAAATATACATGAAGTCATTCATAACATCGTGGTGTGTAATATACATGAAGTCATTCATAACATCGTGGTGTGTAATATACATGAAGTCATTCATAACATCGTGGTGTAATATACATGAAGTCATTCCTAACGACGTGGTGTGTAATATACATGAAGTCATTCATAACATCGTGGTGTGTAATATACATGAAGTCATTCATAACATCGTGGTGTGTATAAATATACATGAAGTCATTCATAACATCGTGGTGGGTAATATACATGAAGTCATTCATAACATCGTGGTGTGTAATATACATGAAGTCATTCATAACATCGTGGTGTGTATAAATATACATGAAGTCATTCATAACATCGTGGTGGGTAATATACATGAAGTCATTCATAACATCGTGGTGTGTAATATACATGAAGTCATTCATAACATCGTGGTGTGTAATATACATGAAGTCATTCATAACATCGTGGTGTGTAATATACATGAAGTCATTCATAACATCGTGGTGTAATATACATGAAGTCATTCATAACATCGTGGTGTGTAATATACATGAAGTCATTCATAACATCGTGGTGTGTAATATACATGAAGTCATTCATAACATCGTGGTGTGTAATATACATGAAGTCATTCATAACATCGTGGTGTGTATAAATATACATGAAGTCATTCATAACATCGTGGTGGGTAATATACATGAAGTCATTCATAACATCGTGGTGTGTATAAATATACATGAAGTCATTCATAACATCGTGGTGGGTTTAAATATACATGAAGTCATTCATAACATCGTGGTGTGTAATATACATGAAGTCATTCATAACATCGTGGTGTGTAATATACATGAAGTCATTCATAACATCGTGGTGTGTATAAATATACATGAAGTCATTCATAACATCGTGGTGGGTTTAAATATACATGAAGTCATTCATAACATCGTGGTGGGTTTAAATATACATGAAGTCATTCATAACATCGTGGTGTGTAATATACATGAAGTCATTCATAACATCGTGGTGGGTAATATACATGAAGTCATTCATAACATCGTGGTGTAATATACATGAAGTCATTCATAACGTCGTGGTGGGTTTAAATATACATGAAGTCATTCATAACATCGTGGTGGGTAATATACATGAAGTCATTCATAACATCGTGGTGTGTTTAAATATACATGAAGTCATTCATAACATCGTGGTGTGTAATATACATGAAGTCATTCATAACATCGTGGTGTGTAATATACATGAAGTCATTCATAACATCGTGGTGTTTATAAATATACATGAAGTCATTCATAACATCGTGGTGGGTAATATACATGAAGTCATTCATAACATCGTGGTGTGTTTAAATATACATGAAGTCATGCATAACATCGTGGTGTGTAATATACATGAAGTCATTCATAACATCGTGGTGTTTATAAATATACATGAAGTCATTCCTAACATCGTGGTGGGTAATATACATGAAGTCATTCATAACATCGTGGTGTGTAATATACATGAAGTCATTCATAACATCGTGGTGTGTAATATACATGAAGTCATTCATAACATCGTGGTGTGTAATATACATGAAGTCATTCATAACATCGTGGTGTGTAATATACATGAAGTCATTCATAACATCGTGGTGTGTAATATACATGAAGTCATTCATAACATCGTGGTGTTTATAAATATACATGAAGTCATTCATAACATCGTGGTGTGTAATATACATGAAGTCATTCATAACATCGTGGTGTGTAATATACATGAAGTCATTCATAACATCGTGGTGTTTATAAATATACATGAAGTCATTCATAACATCGTGGTGTGTAATATACATGAAGTCATTCATAACATCGTGGTGGGTAATATACATGAAGTCATTCATAACATCGTGGTGTGTAATATACATGAAGTCATTCATAACATCGTGGTGTTTATAAATATACATGAAGTCATTCATAACATCGTGGTGTGTAATATACATGAAGTCATTCATAACATCGTGGTGTGTAATATACTTGAAGTCATTCATAACATCGTGGTGTGTTTAAATATACATGAAGTCATTCATAACATCGTGGTGGGTAATATACATGAAGTCATTCATAACATCGTGGTGTGTAATATACATGAAGTCATTCATAACATCGTGGTGTGTAATATACATGAAGTCATTCATAACATCGTGGTGTGTAATATACATGAGGTCATTCATAACATCGTGGTGGGTTTAAATATACATGAAGTCATTCATAACATCGTGGTGGGTTTAAATATACATGAAGTCATTCATAACATCTTGGTGTGTTTAAATATACATGAAGTCATTCATAACATCGTGGTGTGTAATATACATGAAGTCATGCATAACGTCGTGGTGTGTTTAAATATACATGAAGTCATTCATAACATCGTGGTGTGTTTAAATATACATGAAGTCATTCATTACATCGTGGTAGGTAATATACATGAAGTCATTCATAACGTCGTGGTGGGTGTAAATATACATGAACTCATTCATAACATCGTGGTGTGTAATATACATGAAGTCATTCATTACATCGTGGTAGGTAATATACATGAAGTCATTCATAACGTCGTGGTGGGTGTAAATATACATGAAGTCATTCATAACATCGTGGTGTGTAATATACATGAAGTCATTCATAACATCGTGGTGTGTAATATACATGAAGTCATTCATAACATCGTGGTGTGTAATATACATGAAGTCATTCATTACATCGTGGTAGGTAATATACATGAAGTCATTCATAACATCGTGGTGTGTAATATACATGAAGTCATTCATAACATCGTGGTGTGTAATATACATGAGATCATTCATAACATCGTGGTGTGTTTAAATATACATGAAGTCATTCATAACATCGTGGTGTGTAATATACATGAAGTCATTCATAACATCGTGGTGTGTTTAAATATACATGAAGTCATTCATAACATCGTGGTGTGTAATATACATGAAGTCATCCATAACATCGTGGTGTGTAATATACATGAAGTCATTCATAACATCGTGGTGTGTAATATACATGAAGTCATTCATAACATCGTGGTGTGTAATATACATGAAGTCATTCATAACATCGTGGTGTGTAATATACATGAAGTCATTCATAACATCGTGGTGTGTAATATACATGAAGTCATTCATAACATCGTGGTGTGTTTAAATATACATGAAGTCATTCATAACATCGTGGTGTGTAATATACATGAAGTCATTCCTAACATCGTGGTGGGTTTAAATATACATGAAGTCATTCATAACATCGTGGTGTGTAATATACATGAAGTCATTCATAACATCGTGGTGTGTAATATACATGAAGTCATTCATAACATCGTGGTGTGTAATATACATGAAGTCATTCATAACATCGTGGTGTGTAATATACATGAAGTCATTCATAACATCGTGGTGTGTAATATACATGAAGTCATTCATAACATCGTGGTGTGTTTAAATATACATGAAGTCATTCATAACATCGTGGTGTGTAATATACATGAGGTCATTCATAACATCGTGGTGTGTTTAAATATACATGAAGTCATTAATAACATCGTGGAGGGTTTAAATATACATGAAGTCATTCATAACATCGTGGTGGGTATAAATATACATGAAGTCATTCATAACATCGTGGTGTGTAATATACATGAGGTCATTCATAACATCGTGGTGTGTTTAAATATACATGAAGTCATTCATAACATCGTGGTGTGTTTAAATATACATGAAGTCATTCATAACATCGTGGTGTGTAATATACATGAGGTCATTCATAACATCGTGGTGTGTTTAAATATACATGAAGTCATTCATAACATCGTGGTGTGTTTAAATATACATGAAGTCATTCATAACATCGTGGTGTGTAATATACATGAAGTCATTAATAACATCGTGGTGGGTTTAAATATACATGAAGTCATTCATAACATCGTGGTGTGTTTAAATATACATGAAGTCATTCATAACATCGTGGTGTGTAATATACATGAAGTCATTCATAACATCGTGGTGTGTAATATACATGAAGTCATTCATAACATCGTGGTGTGTAATATACATGAAGTCATTCATAACATCGTGGTGGGTTTAAATATACATGAAGTCATTCATAACATCGTGGTGGGTTTAAATATACATGAAGTCATTCATAACATCGTGGTGTGTAATATACATGAAGTCATTCATAACATCGTGGTGTGTTTAAATATACATGAAGTCATTCATAACATCGTGGTGTGTAATATACATGAAGTCATTCATAACATCGTGGTGTGTAATATACATGATGTCATTCATAACATCGTGGTGGGTAATATACATGAAGTCATTCATAACATCGTGGTGTGTAATATACATGATGTCATTCATAACATCGTGGTGTGTAATATACATGAAGTCATTCATAACATCGTGGTGTGTAATATACATGAAGTCATTCATAACATCGTGGTGTGTAATATACATGAGGTCATTCTTAACATCGTGGTGTGTAATATACATGAGGTCATTCATAACATCGTGGTGGGTTTAAATATACATGAGGTCATTCATAACATCGTGGTGGGTTTAAATATACATGAAGTCATTCATAACATCGTGGTGGGTTTAAATATACATGAGGTCATTCTTAACATCGTGGTGTGTAATATACATGAGGTCATTCATAACATCGTGGTGGGTTTAAATATACATGAAGTCATTCATAACATCGTGGTGTGTAATATACATGAAGTCATTCATAACATCGTGGTGTGTTTAAATATACATGAAGTCATTCATAACATCGTGGTGTGTAATATACATGAAGTCATTCATAACATCGTGGTGTGTAATATACATGAAGTCATTCATAACATCGTGGTGTGTAATATACATGAAGTCATTCATAACATCGTGGGGTGTTTAAATATACATGAAGTCATTCATAACATCGTGGTGTGTAATATACATGAAGTCATTCATAACATCGTGGTGTGTAATATACATGAGGTCATTCATAACATCGTGGTGTGTAATATACATGAAGTCATTCATAACATCGTGGTGTGTAATATACATGATGTCATTCATAACATCGTGGTGTGTAATATACATGAAGTCATTCATAACATCGTGGTGTGTAATATACATGAAGTCATTCATAACATCGTGGTGTGTTTAAATATACATGAAGTCATTCATAACATCGTGGTGTGTTTAAATATACATGAAGTCATTCATAACATCGTGGTGTGTAATATACATGAAGTCATTCATAACATCGTGGTGTGTAATATACATGAAGTCATTCATAACATCGTGGTGTGTAATATACATGAAGTCATTCATAACATCGTGGTGTGTAATATACATGAAGTCATTCATAACATCGTGGTGTGTAATATACATGAAGTCATTCATAACATCGTGGTTTGTTTAAATATACATGAAGTCATTCATAACATCGTGGTGGGTTTAAATATACATGAAGTCATTCATAACATCGTGGTGGGTTTAAATATACATGAAGTCATTCATAACATCGTGGTGTGTAATATACATGAAGTCATTCATAACATCGTGGTGGGTTTAAATATACATGAAGTCATTCATAACATCGTGGTGTGTAATATACATGAGGTCATTCATAACATCGTGGTGTGTAATATACATGAAGTCATTCATAACATCGTGGTTAGTTTAAATATACATGAAGTCATTCATAACATCGTGGTGTGTTTAAATATACATGAGGTCATTCATAACGTCGTGGTGGGTAATATACATGAAGTCATTCATAACATCGTGGTGTGTAATATACATGAAGTCATTCATAACATCGTGGTGGGTTTAAATATACATGAAGTCATTCATAACATCGTGGTGGGTTTAAATATACATGAAGTCATTCATAACATCGTGGTGTGTAATATACATGAAGTCATTCCTAACATCGTGGTGGGTTTAAATATACATGAGGTCATTCATAACGTCGTGGTGGGTAATATACATGAGGTCATTAATAACATCGTGGTGGGTAATATACATGAAGTCATTCATAACATCGTGGTGTGTTTAAATATACATGAAGTCATTCATAACATCGTGGTGTGTAATATACATGAAGTCATTCATAACATCGTGGTGTGTTTAAATATACATGAAGTCATTCATAACGTCGTGGTGGGTTTAAATATACATGAAGTCATTCATAACATCGTGGTGTGTTTAAATATACATAAAGTCATTCATAACATCGTGGTGTGTTTAAATATACATGAAGTCATTCATAACATCGTGGTGTGTTTAAATATACATGAAGTCATTCATAACATCGTGGTGTGTTTAAATATACATGATGTCATTCATAACATCGTGGTGGGTTTAAATATACATGAAGTCATTCATAACATCGTGGTGTGTAATATACATGAGGTCATTCATAACATCGTGGTGTGTAATATACATGAAGTAATTCCTAATATCGTGGTGGGTTTAAATATACATGAAGTCATTCATAACATCGTGGTGTGTAATATACATGAAGTCATTCATAACATCGTGGTGTGTTTAAATATACATGAAGTCATTCATAACATCGTGGTGTGTAATATACATGAAGTCATTCATAACATCGTGGTGGGTAATATACATGAAGTCATTCATAACATCGTGGTGTGTAATATACATGAAGTCATTCATAACATCGTGGTGTGTAATATACATGAAGTCATTCATAACATCGTGGTGTGTAATATACATGAAGTCATTCATAACATCGTGGTGTGTAATATACATGAAGTCATTCATAACATCGTGGTGTGTAATATACATGAAGTCATTCATAACATCGTGGTGTGTAATATACATGATGTCATTCATAACATCGTGGTGTGTAATATACATGAAGTAATTCCTAATATCGTGGTGGGTTTAAATATACATGAAGTCATTCATAACATCGTGGTGTGTAATATACATGAAGTCATTCATAACATCGTGGTGTGTTTAAATATACATGAAGTCATTCCTAACATCGTGGTGTGTAATATACATGAAGTCATTCATAACATCGTGGTGTGTAATATACATGAAGTCATTCCTAACATCGTGGTGGGTAATATACATGAAGTCATTCATAACATCGTGGTGTGTAATATACATGAAGTCATTCATAACATCGTGGTGTGTAATATACATGAAGTCATTCATAACATCGTGGTGTGTAATATACATGAAGTCATTCATAACGTCGTGGTGTGTAATATACATGAAGTCATTCATTACATCGTGGTGTGTTTAAATATACATGAAGTCATTCATAACATGGTGGTGTGTTTAAATATACATGAAGTCATTCCTAACATCGTGGTATGTAATATACATGAAGTCATTCCTAACATCGTGGTATGTAATATACATGAAGTCATTCATAACATCGTGGTGTGTAATATACATGAAGCCATTCATAACATCGTGGGGTGTAATATACATGATGCCATTCATAACATCGTGGGGTGTAATATACATGAAGTCATTCATAACATCGTGGTGGGTAATATACATGAAGTCATTCATAACATCGTGGTGTGTAATATACATGAAGTCATTCATAACATCGTGGTGTGTAATATACATGAAGTCATTCATAACATCGTGGTGTGTAATATACATGAAGTCATTCATAACATCGTGGTGTGTAATATACATGAAGTCATTCATAACATCGTGGTGGGTAATATACATGAAGTCATTCATAACATCGTGGTGTGTAATATACATGAAGTCATTCATAACATCGTGGTGTGTAATATACATGAAGTCATTCATAACATCGTGGTGTGTAATATACATGAAGTCATTCATAACATCGTGGTGTGTAATATACATGAAGTCATTCATAACATCGTGGTGGGTAATATACATGAAGTCATTCATAACATCGTGGTGTGTAATATACATGAAGTCATTCATAACATCGTGGTGTGTAATATACATGAAGTCATTCATAACATCGTGGTGTGTAATATACATGATGTCATTCATAACATCGTGGTGTGTAATATACATGAAGTCATTCATAACATCGTGGTGTGTAATATACATGAAGTCATTCATAACATCGTGGTGTGTAATATACATGAAGTCATTCATAACATCGTGGTGTGTAATATACATGAAGTCATTCATAACATCGTGGTGTGTTTAAATATACATGAAGTCATTCATAACATCGTGGTGTGTAATATACATGAAGTCATTCAAAACATCGTGGTGTGTAATATACATGAAGTCATTCATAACATCGTGGTGTGTAATATACATGATGTCATTCATAACATCGTGGTGTGTAATATACATGAAGTCATTCATAACATCGTGGTGTGTAATATACATGAAGTCATTCATAACATCGTGGTGTGTAATATACATGAAGTCATTCATAACATCGTGGTGTGTAATATACATGAAGTCATTCATAACATCGTGGTGGGTTTAAATATACATGAAGTCATTCATAACATCGTGGTGGGTTTAAATATACATGAAGTCATTCATAACATCGTGGTGGGTTTAAATATACATGAAGTTATTCCTAACATCGTGGTGTGTAATATACATGAAGTCACTCATAACATCGTGGTGTGTAATATACATGAAGTCATTCATAACATCGTGGTGTGTAATATACATGAAGTCATTCATAACATCGTGGTGTGTAATATACATGAAGTCATTCATAACATCGTGGTGTGTAATATACATGAGGTCATTCATAACATCGTGGTGTGTAATATACATGAAGTCATTCATAACATCGTGGTGGGTTTAAATATACATGAAGTCATTCATAACATCGTGGTGTGTTTAAATATACATGAAGTCATTCATAACATCGTGGTGTGTAATATACATGAAGTCATTCATAACATCGTGGTGGGTTTAAATATACATGAAGTCATTCATAACATCGTGGTGGGTTTAAATATACATGAAGTCATTCATAACATCGTGGTGTGTAATATACATGAAGTCATTCATAACATCGTGGTGTGTAATATACATGAAGTCATTCATAACATCGTGGTGTGTAATATACATGAAGTCATTCATAACATCGTGGTGGGTTTAAATATACATGAAGTCATTCATAACATCGTGGTGTGTAATATACATGAAGTCATTCATAACATCGTGGTGGGTTTAAATATACATGAAGTCATTCATAACATCGTGGTGGGTTTAAATATACATGAAGTCATTCATAACATCGTGGTGGGTGTAAATATACATGAAGTCATTCATAACATCGTGGTGGGTTTAAATATACATGAAGTCATTCATAACATCGTGGTGTGTAATATACATGAAGTCATTCATAACATCGTGGTGTGTAATATACATGAAGTCATTCATAACATCGTGGTGTGTAATATACATGAGGTCATTCATAACATCGTGGTGTGTAATATACATGAAGTCACTCATAACAACGTGGTGTGTAATATACATGAGGTCATTCATAACATCGTGGTGTGTAATATACATGAAGTCATTCATAACATCGTGGTGGGTTTAAATATACATGAAGTCATTCATAACATCGTGGTGGGTGTAAATATACATGAAGTCATTCATAACATCGTGGTGTGTAATATACATGAGGTCATTCATAACATCGTGGTGTGTAATATACATGAAGTCACTCATAACATCGTGGTGTGTAATATACATGAGGTCATTCATAACATCGTGGTGTGTAATATACATGAAGTCATTCATAACATCGTGGTGGGTTTAAATATACATGAAGTCATTCATAACATCGTGGTGGGTGTAAATATACATGAAGTCATTCATAACATCGTGGTGGGTTTAAATATACATGAGGTCACTCATAACATCGTGGTGTGTAATATACATGAAGTCATTCATAACATCGTGGTGTGTAATATACATGAGGTCATTCATAACATCGTGGTGTGTAATATACATGAAGTCACTCATAACATCGTGGTGTGTAATATACATGAAGTCATTCATAACATCGTGGTGTGTAATATACATGAAGTCACTCATAACATCGTGGTGTGTAATATACATGAAGTCATTCATAACATCGTGGTGTGTAATATACATGAAGTCATTCATAACATCGTGGTGTGTAATATACATGAAGTCATTCATAACATCGTGGTGTGTAATATACATGAAGTCATTCATAACATCGTGGTGTGTAATATACATGAAGTCATTCATAACATCGTGGTGTGTAATATACATGAAGTCATTCATAACATCGTGGTGTGTAATATACATGAAGTCATTCATAACATCGTGGTGTGTAATATACATGAAGTCATTCATAACATCGTGGTGTGTAATATACATGAAGTCATTCATAACATCGTGGTGTGTAATATACATGAAGTCATTCATAACATCGTGGTGTGTAATATACATGAAGTCATTCATAACATCGTGGTGTGTAATATACATGAAGTCATTCATAACATCGTGGTGTGTAATATACATGAAGTCATTCATAACATCGTGGTGTGTAATATACATGAAGTCATTCATAACATCGTGGTGTGTAATATACATGAAGTCATTCATAACATCGTGGTGTGTTTAAATATACATGAAGTCATTCATAACATCGTGGTGTGTAATATACATGAAGTCATTCATAACATCGTGGTGTGTAATATACATGAAGTCATTCATAACATCGTGGTGTGTAATATACATGAAGTCATTCATAACATCGTGGTGTGTAATATACATGAGGTCATTCATAACATCGTGGTGTGTAATATACATGAAGTCACTCATAACATCGTGGTGTGTAATATACATGAAGTCATTCATAACATCGTGGTGTGTAATATACATGAAGTCACTCATAACATCGTGGTGTGTAATATACATGAAGTCATTCATAACATCGTGGTGTGTAATATACATGAGGTCATTCATAACATCGTGGTGTGTAATATACATGAAGTCACTCATAACATCGTGGTGTGTAATATACATGAAGTCATTCATAACATCGTGGTGTGTAATATACATGAGGTCATTCATAACATCGTGGTGTGTAATATACATGAAGTCATTCATAACATCGTGGTGTGTAATATACATGAAGTCATTCATAACATCGTGGTGTGTAATATACATGAAGTCATTCATAACATCGTGGGGTGTAATATACATGCAGTCATTCATAACATCGTGGTGTGTAATATACATGAAGTCATTCATAACATCGTGGTGTGTTTAAATATACATGAAGTCATTCATAACGTCGTGGTGTGTAATATACATGCAGTCATTCATAACATCGTGGTGGGTAATATACATGAAGTCATTCATAACATCGTGGTGGGTTTAAATATACATGAAGTCATTCATAACATCGTGGTGTGTTTAAATATACATGAAGTCATTCATAACATCGTGGTGTGTTTAAATATACATGAAGTCATTCCTAACATCGTGGTGTGTAATATACATGAAGTCATTCATAACATCGTGGTGTGTAATATATATGAAGTCATTCATAACATCGTGGTGTGTAATATACATGAAGTCATTCATAACATCGTGGTGTGTAATATACATGAAGTCATTCCTAACATCGTGGTGTGTAATATACATGAAGTCATTCATAACATCGTGGTGTGTTTAAATATACATGAAGTCATTCATAACATCGTGGTGTGTTTAAATATACATGAAGTCATTCATAACATCGTGGTGTGTAATATACATGAAGTCATTCATAACATCGTGGTGTGTAATATACCTGAGGTCATTCATAACGTCGTGGTGGGTTTAAATATACATGAAGTCATTCATAACATCGTGGTGTGTAATATACATGAAGTCATTCATAACATCGTGGTGTGTAATATACATGAAGTCATTCATAACATCGTGGTGTGTTTAAATATACATGAAGTCATTCATAACATCGTGGTGTGTATAAATATACATGAAGTCATTCATAACATCGTGGTGGGTTTAAATATACATGAGGTCATTCATAACATCGTGGTGTGTAATATACATGAAGTCATTCATAACATCGTAGTGGGTTTAAATATACATGAAGTCATTCATAACATCGTGGTGTGTAATATACATGCAGTCATTCATAACATCGTGGTGTGTAATATACATGAAGTCATTCATAACATCGTGGTGTGTAATATACATGAAGTCATTCATAACATCGTGGTGGGTTTAAATATACATGAAGTCATTCATAACATCGTGGTGTGTAATATACATGAAGTCATTCATAACATCGTGGTGGGTTTAAATATACATGAGGTCATTCATAACATCGAGGTGTGTATAAATATACATGAAGTCATTCATAACATCGTGGTGGGTTTAAATATACATGAGGTCATTCATAACATCGTGGTGTGTAATATACATGAAGTCATTCATAACATCGTGGTGGGTTTAAATATACATGAGGTCATTCATAACATCGTGGTGTGTAATATACATGAAGTCATTCATAACATCGTGGTGTGTAATATACATGAAGTCATTCATAACATCGTGGTGTGTTTTAAATATACATGAAGTCATTCATAACATCGTGGTGTGTATAAATATACATGAAGTCATTCATAACATCGTGGTGGGTTTAAATATACATGAGGTCATTCATAACATCGTGGTGTGTAATATACATGAAGTCATTCATAACATCGTGGTGGGTTTAAATATACATGAAGTCATTCATAACATCGTGGTGTGTAATATACATGAAGTCATTCATAACATCGTGGTGGGTTTAAATATACATGAGGTCATTCATAACATCGTGGTGTGTATAATATACATGAAGTCATTCATAACATCGTGGTGGGTTTAAATATACATGAGGTCATTCATAACATCGTGGTGTGTAATATACATGAAGTCATTCATAACATCGTGGTGGGTTTAAATATACATGAGGTCATTCATAACATCGTGGTGGGTAATATACATGAAGTCATTCATAACATCGTGGTGGGTTTAAATATACATGAAGTCATTCATAACATCGTGGTGTGTAATATACATGAAGTCATTCATAACATCGTGGTGTGTAATATACATGAAGTCATTCATAACATCGTGGTGGGTTTAAATATACATGAAGTCATTCATAACATCGTGGTGTGTAATATACATGAAGTCATTCATAACATCGTGGTGGGTAATATACATGAAGTCATTCATAACATCGTGGTGTGTAATATACATGAAGTCATTCATAACATCGTGGTGTGTTTAAATATACATGAAGTCATGCATAACATCGTGGTGGGTTTAAATATACATGAGGTCATTCATAACATCGTGGTGTGTAATATACATGAAGTCATTCATAACATCGTGGTGTGTAATATACATGCAGTCATTCATAACATCGTGGTGTGTAATATACATGCAGTCATTCATAACATCGTGGTGTGTAATATACATGAAGTCATTCATAACATCGTGGTGTGTAATATACATGCAGTCATTCATAACATCGTGGTGTGTTTAAATATACATGAAGTCATTCATAACATCGTGGTGTGTTTAAATATACATGAAGTCATTCATAACATCGTGGTGTGTAATATACTTGAAGTCATTCATAACATCGTGGTGTGTAATATACATGAAGTCATTCATAACATCGTGGTGTGTAATATACATGAAGTCATTCATAACATCGTGGTGTGTTTAAATATACATGAAGTCATTCATAACATCGTGGTGTGTAATATACATGAAGTCATTCATAACATCGTGGTGTGTTTAAATATACATGAAGTCATTCATAACATCGTGGTGTGTTTAAATATACATGAAGTCATTCATAACATCGTGGTGTGTAATATACTTGAAGTCATTCATAACATCGTGGTGTGTAATATACATGAAGTCATTCATAACATCGTGGTGTGTAATATACATGAAGTCATTCATAACATCGTGGTGTGTAATATACATGAAGTCATTCATAACATCGTGGTGTGTAATATACATGAAGTCATTCATAACATCGTGGTGTGTAATATACATGAAGTCATTCATAACGTCGTGGTGTGTAATATACATGAAGTCATTCATAACATCGTGGTGTGTAATATACATGAAGTCATTCATAACATCGTGGTGTGTAATATACATGAAGTCATTCATAACATCGTGGTGTGTAATATACATGAAGTCATTCATAACATCGTGGTGTGTAATATACATGAAGTCATTCATAACATCGTGGTGTGTAATATACATGAAGTCATTCATAACATCGTGGTGTGTAATATACATGAAGTCATTCATAACATCGTGGTGTGTAATATACATGAAGTCATTCATAACATCGTGGTGTGTAATATACTTGAAGTCATTCATAACATCGTGGTGTGTAATATACATGAAGTCATTCATAACATCGTGGTGTGTAATATACATGAAGTCATTCATAACATCGTGGTGTGTAATATACTTGAAGTCATTCATAACATCGTGGTGTGTAATATACTTGAAGTCATTCATAACATCGTGGTGTGTAATATACTTGAAGTCATTCATAACATCGTGGTGTGTAATATACTTGAAGTCATTCATAACATCGTGGTGTGTAATATACATGAAGTCATTCATAACATCGTGGTGTGTAATATACATGAAGTCATTCATAACATCGTGGTGTGTTTAAATATACATGAAGTCATTCATAACATCGTGGTGTGTAATATACTTGAAGTCATTCATAACATCGTGGTGTGTAATATACATGAAGTCATTCATAACATCGTGGTGTGTAATATACTTGAAGTCATTCATAACATCGTGGTGTGTAATATACATGAAGTCATTCATAACATCGTGGTGTGTAATATACATGAAGTCATTCATAACATCGTGGTGTGTTTAAATATACATGAAGTCATTCATAACATCGTGGTGTGTAATATACATGAAGTCATTCATAACATCGTGGTGTGTTTAATATACATGAAGTCATTCATAACATCGTGGTGTGTTTAAATATACATGAAGTCATTCATAACATCGTGGTGTGTAATATACATGAAGTCATTCATAACATCGTGGTGTGTTTAAATATACATGAAGTCATTCATAACATCGTGGTGTGTAATATACTTGAAGTCATTCATAACATCGTGGTGTGTAATATACATGAAGTCATTCATAACATCGTGGTGTGTAATATACTTGAAGTCATTCATAACATCGTGGTGTGTAATATACATGAAGTCATTCATAACATCGTGGTGTGTAATATACATGAAGTCATTCATAACATCGTGGTGTGTTTAAATATACATGAAGTCATTCATAACATCGTGGTGTGTAATATACATGAAGTCATTCATAACATCGTGGTGTGTAATATACATGAAGTCATTCATAACATCGTGGTGTGTAATATACATGAAGTCATTCATAACATCGTGGTGTGTAATATACATGAGGTCATTCATAACATCGTGGTGTGTAATATACATGAAGTCACTCATAACATCGTGGTGTGTAATATACATGAAGTCATTCATAACATCGTGGTGTGTAATATACATGAAGTCACTCATAACATCGTGGTGTGTAATATACATGAAGTCATTCATAACATCGTGGTGTGTAATATACATGAGGTCATTCATAACATCGTGGTGTGTAATATACATGAAGTCACTCATAACATCGTGGTGTGTAATATACATGAAGTCATTCATAACATCGTGGTGTGTAATATACATGAGGTCATTCATAACATCGTGGTGTGTAATATACATGAAGTCATTCATAACATCGTGGTGTGTAATATACATGAAGTCATTCATAACATCGTGGTGTGTAATATACATGAAGTCATTCATAACATCGTGGGGTGTAATATACATGCAGTCATTCATAACATCGTGGTGTGTAATATACATGAAGTCATTCATAACATCGTGGTGTGTTTAAATATACATGAAGTCATTCATAACGTCGTGGTGTGTAATATACATGCAGTCATTCATAACATCGTGGTGGGTAATATACATGAAGTCATTCATAACATCGTGGTGGGTTTAAATATACATGAAGTCATTCATAACATCGTGGTGTGTTTAAATATACATGAAGTCATTCATAACATCGTGGTGTGTTTAAATATACATGAAGTCATTCCTAACATCGTGGTGTGTAATATACATGAAGTCATTCATAACATCGTGGTGTGTAATATATATGAAGTCATTCATAACATCGTGGTGTGTAATATACATGAAGTCATTCATAACATCGTGGTGTGTAATATACATGAAGTCATTCCTAACATCGTGGTGTGTAATATACATGAAGTCATTCATAACATCGTGGTGTGTTTAAATATACATGAAGTCATTCATAACATCGTGGTGTGTTTAAATATACATGAAGTCATTCATAACATCGTGGTGTGTAATATACATGAAGTCATTCATAACATCGTGGTGTGTAATATACATGATGTCATTCATAACGTCGTGGTGGGTTTAAATATACATGAAGTCATTCATAACATCGTGGTGTGTAATATACATGAAGTCATTCATAACATCGTGGTGTGTAATATACATGAAGTCATTCATAACATCGTGGTGTGTTTAAATATACATGAAGTCATTCATAACATCGTGGTGTGTATAAATATACATGAAGTCATTCATAACATCGTGGTGGGTTTAAATATACATGAGGTCATTCATAACATCGTGGTGTGTAATATACATGAAGTCATTCATAACATCGTGGTGGGTTTAAATATACATGAAGTCATTCATAACATCGTGGTGTGTAATATACATGCAGTCATTCATAACATCGTGGTGTGTAATATACATGAAGTCATTCATAACATCGTGGTGTGTAATATACATGAAGTCATTCATAACATCGTGGTGGGTTTAAATATACATGAAGTCATTCATAACATCGTGGTGTGTAATATACATGAAGTCATTCATAACATCGTGGTGGGTTTAAATATACATGAGGTCATTCATAACATCGAGGTGTGTATAAATATACATGAAGTCATTCATAACATCGTGGTGGGTTTAAATATACATGAGGTCATTCATAACATCGTGGTGTGTAATATACATGAAGTCATTCATAACATCGTGGTGGGTTTAAATATACATGAGGTCATTCATAACATCGTGGTGTGTAATATACATGAAGTCATTCATAACATCGTGGTGTGTAATATACATGAAGTCATTCATAACATCGTGGTGTGTTTAAATATACATGAAGTCATTCATAACATCGTGGTGTGTATAAATATACATGAAGTCATTCATAACATCGTGGTGGGTTTAAATATACATGAGGTCATTCATAACATCGTGGTGTGTAATATACATGAAGTCATTCATAACATCGTGGTGGGTTTAAATATACATGAAGTCATTCATAACATCGTGGTGTGTAATATACATGAAGTCATTCATAACATCGTGGTGGGTTTAAATATACATGAGGTCATTCATAACATCGTGGTGTGTATAAATATACATGAAGTCATTCATAACATCGTGGTGGGTTTAAATATACATGAGGTCATTCATAACATCGTGGTGTGTAATATACATGAAGTCATTCATAACATCGTGGTGGGTTTAAATATACATGAGGTCATTCATAACATCGTGGTGGGTAATATACATGAAGTCATTCATAACATCGTGGTGGGTTTAAATATACATGAAGTCATTCATAACATCGTGGTGTGTAATATACATGAAGTCATTCATAACATCGTGGTGTGTAATATACATGAAGTCATTCATAACATCGTGGTGGGTTTAAATATACATGAAGTCATTCATAACATCGTGGTGTGTAATATACATGAAGTCATTCATAACATCGTGGTGGGTAATATACATGAAGTCATTCATAACATCGTGGTGTGTAATATACATGAAGTCATTCATAACATCGTGGTGTGTTTAAATATACATGAAGTCATGCATAACATCGTGGTGGGTTTAAATATACATGAGGTCATTCATAACATCGTGGTGTGTAATATACATGAAGTCATTCATAACATCGTGGTGTGTAATATACATGCAGTCATTCATAACATCGTGGTGTGTAATATACATGCAGTCATTCATAACATCGTGGTGTGTAATATACATGAAGTCATTCATAACATCGTGGTGTGTAATATACATGCAGTCATTCATAACATCGTGGTGTGTTTAAATATACATGAAGTCATTCATAACATCGTGGTGTGTTTAAATATACATGAAGTCATTCATAACATCGTGGTGTGTAATATACTTGAAGTCATTCATAACATCGTGGTGTGTAATATACATGAAGTCATTCATAACATCGTGGTGTGTAATATACATGAAGTCATTCATAACATCGTGGTGTGTTTAAATATACATGAAGTCATTCATAACATCGTGGTGTGTAATATACATGAAGTCATTCATAACATCGTGGTGTGTTTAAATATACATGAAGTCATTCATAACATCGTGGTGTGTTTAAATATACATGAAGTCATTCATAACATCGTGGTGTGTAATATACTTGAAGTCATTCATAACATCGTGGTGTGTAATATACATGAAGTCATTCATAACATCGTGGTGTGTAATATACATGAAGTCATTCATAACATCGTGGTGTGTAATATACATGAAGTCATTCATAACATCGTGGTGTGTAATATACATGAAGTCATTCATAACATCGTGGTGTGTAATATACATGAAGTCATTCATAACGTCGTGGTGTGTAATATACATGAAGTCATTCATAACATCGTGGTGTGTAATATACATGAAGTCATTCATAACATCGTGGTGTGTAATATACATGAAGTCATTCATAACATCGTGGTGTGTAATATACATGAAGTCATTCATAACATCGTGGTGTGTAATATACATGAAGTCATTCATAACATCGTGGTGTGTAATATACATGAAGTCATTCATAACATCGTGGTGTGTAATATACATGAAGTCATTCATAACATCGTGGTGTGTAATATACATGAAGTCATTCATAACATCGTGGTGTGTAATATACTTGAAGTCATTCATAACATCGTGGTGTGTAATATACATGAAGTCATTCATAACATCGTGGTGTGTAATATACATGAAGTCATTCATAACATCGTGGTGTGTAATATACTTGAAGTCATTCATAACATCGTGGTGTGTAATATACTTGAAGTCATTCATAACATCGTGGTGTGTAATATACTTGAAGTCATTCATAACATCGTGGTGTGTAATATACTTGAAGTCATTCATAACATCGTGGTGTGTAATATACATGAAGTCATTCATAACATCGTGGTGTGTAATATACATGAAGTCATTCATAACATCGTGGTGTGTTTAAATATACATGAAGTCATTCATAACATCGTGGTGTGTAATATACTTGAAGTCATTCATAACATCGTGGTGTGTAATATACATGAAGTCATTCATAACATCGTGGTGTGTAATATACTTGAAGTCATTCATAACATCGTGGTGTGTAATATACATGAAGTCATTCATAACATCGTGGTGTGTAATATACATGAAGTCATTCATAACATCGTGGTGTGTTTAAATATACATGAAGTCATTCATAACATCGTGGTGTGTAATATACATGAAGTCATTCATAACATCGTGGTGTGTTTAAATATACATGAAGTCATTCATAACATCGTGGTGTGTTTAAATATACATGAAGTCATTCATAACATCGTGGTGTGTAATATACATGAAGTCATTCATAACATCGTGGTGTGTTTAAATATACATGAAGTCATTCATAACATCGTGGTGTGTAATATACTTGAAGTCATTCATAACATCGTGGTGTGTAATATACATGAAGTCATTCATAACATCGTGGTGTGTAATATACTTGAAGTCATTCATAACATCGTGGTGTGTAATATACATGAAGTCATTCATAACATCGTGGTGTGTAATATACATGAAGTCATTCATAACATCGTGGTGTGTTTAAATATACATGAAGTCATTCATAACATCGTGGTGTGTAATATACATGAAGTCATTCATAACATCGTGGTGTGTTTAAATATACATGAAGTCATTCATAACATCGTGGTGTGTTTAAATATACATGAAGTCATTCATAACGTCGTGGTGTGTAATATACATGAAGTCATTCATAACATCGTGGTGTGTTTAAATATACATGAAGTCATTCATAACATCGTGGTGTGTTTAAATATACATGAAGTCATTCATAACATCGTGGTGTGTAATATACATGAAGTCATTCATAACATCGTGGTGTGTAATATACATGAAGTCATTCATAACATCGTGGTGTGTAATATACATGAAGTCATTCATAACATCGTGGTGTGTAATATACATGAAGTCATTCATAACATCGTGGTGTGTTTAAATATACATGAAGTCATTCATAACATCGTGGTGTGTTTAAATATACATGAAGTCATTCATAACATCGTGGTGTGTAATATACATGAAGTCATTCATAACGTCGTGGTGTGTAATATACATGAAGTCATTCATAACATCGTGGTGGGTTTAAATATACATGAAGTCATTCATAACATCGTGGTGTGTAATATACATGAAGTCATTCATAACATCGTGGTGTGTAATATACATGAAGTCATTCATAACATCGTGGTGTGTAATATACTTGAAGTCATTCATAACATCGTGGTGTGTAATATACATGAAGTCATTCATAACGTCGTGGTGTGTAATATACTTGAAGTCATTCATAACATCGTGGTGTGTAATATACATGAAGTCATTCATAACATCGTGGTGTGTAATATACATGAAGTCATTCATAACATCGTGGTGTGTAATATACATGAAGTCATTCATAACATCGTGGTGGGTTTAAATATACATGAAGTCATTCATAACATCGTGGTGTGTTTAAATATACATGAGGTCATTCATAACATCGTGGTGTGTTTAAATATACATGAAGTCATTCATAACATCGTGGTGTGTAATATACATGAAGTCATTCATAACATCGTGGTGTGTAATATACATGAGGTCATTCATAACATCGTGGTGTGTAATATACATGAAGTCATTCATAACATCGTGGTGTGTAATATACATGAAGTCATTCATAACATCGTGGTGTGTAATATACATGAATTCATTCATAACATCGTGGTGTGTTTAAATATACATGAAGTCATTCATAACATCGTGGTGTGTAATATACATGAAGTCATTCATAACATCGTGGTGTGTAATATACATGATGTCATTCATAACGTCGTGGTGGGTTTAAATATACATGAGGTCATTCATAACATCGTGGTGTGTAATATACATGAAGTCATTCATAACATCGTGGTGTGTAATATACATGAAGTCATTCATAACATCGTGGTGTGTAATATACATGAAGTCATTCATAACATCGTGGTGTGTTTAAATATACATGAAGTCATTCATAACGTCGTGGTGTGTAATATACATGAAGTCATTCATAACATCGTGGTGTGTAATATACATGAAGTCATTCATAACATCGTGGTGTGTTTAAATATACATGAAGTCATTCATTACATCGTGGTGTGTAATATACATGAAGTCATTCATAACATCGTGGTGTGTAATATACATGAAGTCATTCATAACATCGTGGTGTGTAATATACATGAAGTCATTCATAACGTCGTGATGGGTTTAAATATACATGAAGTCATTCATAACATCGTGGTGTGTAATATACATGAAGTCATTCATAACATCGTGGTGTGTAATATACATGAAGTCATTCATAACATCGTGGTGTGTAATATACATGAAGTCATTCATTACATCGTGGTGTGTTTAAATATACATGAAGTCATTCATAACATCGTGGTGTGTTTAAATATACATGAAGTCATTCATAACATCGTGGTGTGTAATATACATGAAGTCATTCATAACATCGTGGTGTGTATAAATATACATGAAGTCATTCATAACATCGTGGTGTGTTTAAATATACATGAAGTCATTCATAACATCGTGGTGTGTAATATACATGAAGTCATTCATAACATCGTGGTGTGTAATATACATGAGGTCATTCATAACATCGTGGTGTGTAATATACATGAGGTCATCATAACATCGTGGTGTGTAATATACATGAAGTCATTCATAACATCGTGGTGTGTAATATACATGAAGTCATTCATAACATCGTGGTGTGTAATATACATGAATTCATTCATAACATCGTGGTGTGTTTAAATATACATGAAGTCATTCATAACATCGTGGTGTGTAATATACATGAAGTCATTCATAACATCGTGGTGTGTAATATACATGAGGTCATTCATAACATCGTGGTGTGTAATATACATGAAGTCATTCATTACATCGTGGTGTGTTTAAATATACATGAAGTCATTCATAACATCGAGGTGGGTTTAAATATACATGAAGTCATGCATAACATCGTGGTGGGTTTAAATATACATGAAGTCATTCATAACGTCGTGGTGGCTTTAAATATACATGAGGTCATTCATAACATCGTGGTGTGTAATATACATGAAGTCATTCATAACATCGTGGTGTGTAATATACATGCAGTCATTCATAACATCGTGGTGTGTAATATACATGAAGTCATTCATAACATCGAGGTGGGTTTAAATATACATGAAGTCATGCATAACATCGTGGTGGGTTTAAATATACATGAGGTCATTCATAACATCGTGGTGTGTAATATACATGAAGTCATTCATAACATCGTGGTGTGTAATATACATGCAGTCATTCATAACATCGTGGTGTGTAATATACATGCAGTCATTCATAACATCGTGGTGTGTAATATACATGAAGTCATTCATAACATCGTGGTGTGTAATATACATGCAGTCATTCATAACATCGTGGTGTGTTTAAATATACATGAAGTCATTCATAACATCGTGGTGTGTTTAAATATACATGAAGTCATTCATAACATCGTGGTGTGTAATATACATGAAGTCATTCATAACATCGTGGTGTGTAATATACATGAAGTCATTCATAACATCGTGGTGTGTAATATACATGAAGTCATTCATAACATCGTGGTGTGTATAAATATACATGAAGTCATTCATAACATCGTGGTGTGTTTAAATATACATGAAGTCATTCATAACATCGTGGTGTGTAATATACATGAAGTCATTCATAACATCGTGGTGTGTAATATACATGAGGTCATTCATAACATCGTGGTGTGTAATATACATGAGGTCATCATAACATCGTGGTGTGTAATATACATGAAGTCATTCATAACATCGTGGTGTGTAATATACATGAAGTCATTCATAACATCGTGGTGTGTAATATACATGAAGTCATTCATAACATCGTGGTGTGTAATATACATGAAGTCATTCATAACATCGTGGTGGGTATAAATATACATGAAGTCATTCATAACATCGTGGTGTGTAATATACATGAAGTCATTCATAACATCGTGGTGTGTAATATACATGAAGTCATTCATAACATCGTGGTGTGTAATATACATGAAGTCATTCATAACATCGTGGTGTGTAATATACATGAGGTCATTCATAACATCGTGGTGTGTAATATACATGAAGTCATTCATAACATCGTGGTGTGTAATATACATGAAGTCATTCATAACATCGAGGTGGGTTTAAATATACATGAAGTCATTCATAACATCGTGGTGTGTTTAAATATACATGAAGTCATTCATAACATCGTGGTGTGTAATATACATGAAGTCATTCATAACATCGTGGTGTGTAATATACATGAAGTCATTCATAACATCGTGGTGTGTAATATACATGAAGTCATTCATAACATCGTGGTGGGTTTAAATATACATGAAGTCATTCATAACATCGAGGTGTGTAATATACATGAAGTCATTCATAACATCGTGGTGTGTAATATACATGAAGTCATTCATAACATCGTGGTGTGTAATATACATGAAGTCATTCATAACATCGTGGTGTGTAATATACATGAAGTCATTCATAACATCGTGGTGGGTTTAAATATACATGAAGTCATTCATAACATCGAGGTGTGTAATATACATGAAGTCATTCATAACATCGTGGTGTGTTTAAATATACATGAAGTCATTCATAACATCGTGATGTGTAATATACATGAAGTCATTCATAACATCGTGGTGGGTTTAAATATACATGAAGTCATTCATAACATCGTGGTGGGTTTAAATATACATGAAGTCATTCATAACATCGTGGTGTGTAATATACATGCAGTCATTCATAACATCGTGGTGTGTAATATACATGAAGTCATTCATAACATCGTGGTGGGTTTAAATATACATGAAGTCATTCATAACATCGTGGTGTGTAATATACATGAAGTCATTCCTAACATCGTGGTGTGTAATATACATGAAGTCATTCCTAACATCGTGGTGGGTAATATACATGAAGTCATTCATAACATCGTGGTGTGTAATATACATGAAGTCATTCATAACATCGTGGTGTGTAATATACATGAAGTCATTCATAACATCGTGGTGGGTAATATACATGAAGTCATTCATAACATCGTGGTGTGTAATATACATGAAGTCATTCATAACATCGTGGTGTGTAATATACATGAAGTCATTCATAACATCGTGGTGTGTAATATACATGAAGTCATTCATAACATCGTGGTGTGTTTAAATATACATGAAGTCATTCATAACATCGTGGTGTGTTTAAATATACATGAAGTCATTCATAACATCGTGGTGGGTTTAAATATACATGAAGTCATTCATAACATCGTGGTGTGTAATATACATGAAGTCATTCATAACATCGTGGTGTGTAATATACATGAAGTCATTCATAACATCGTGGTGGGTTTAAATATACATGAAGTCATTCATAACATCGTGGTGTGTAATATACATGAAGTCATTCATAACATCGTGGTGTGTAATATACATGAAGTCATTCATAACATCGTGGTGGGTTTAAATATACATGAAGTCATTCATAACATCGTGGTGTGTAATATACATGAAGTCATTCATAACATCGTGGTGTGTAATATACATGAAGTCATTCATAACATCGTGGTGGGTTTAAATATACATGAAGTCATTCATAACATCGTGGTGTGTAATATACATGAAGTCATTCATAACATCTTGGTGTGTAATATACATGAAGTCATTCATAACATCGAGGTGTGTTTAAATATACATGAAGCCATTCATAACATCGTGGTGTGTTTAAATATACATGAAGTCATTCATAACATCGTGGTGTGTAATATACATGAAGTCATTCATAACATCGTGGTGTGTAATATACATGAAGTCATTCATAACATCGTGGTGTGTAATATACATGAAGTCATTCATAACATCGTGGTGTGTAATATACATGAAGTCATTCATAACATCGTGGTGTGTAATATACATGAAGTCATTCATAACATCGTGGTGTGTAATATACATGAAGTCATTCATAACATCGTGGTGTGTAATATACATGAAGTCATTCATAACATCGTGGTGTGTAATATACATGAAGTCATTCATAACATCGTGGTGTGTAATATACATGAAGTCATTCATAACATCGTGGTGTGTAATATACATGAAGTCATTCATAACATCGTGGTGTGTAATATACATGAAGTCATTCATAACATCGTGGTGTGTAATATACATGAAGTCATTCATAACATCGTGGTGTGTAATATACATGAAGTCATTCATAACATCGTGGTGTGTAATATACATGAAGTCATTCATAACATCGTGGTGTGTTTAAATATACATGAAGTCATTCATAACATCGTGGTGGGTTTAAATATACATGAAGTCATTCATAACATCGTGGTGTGTAATATACATGAAGTCATTCATAACATCGTGGTGTGTAATATACATGAAGTCATTCATAACATCGTGGTGGGTTTAAATATACATGAAGTCATTCATAACATCGTGGTGTGTAATATACATGAAGTCATTCATAACATCGTGGTGTGTAATATACATGAAGTCATTCATAACATCGTGGTGGGTTTAAATATACATGAAGTCATTCATAACATCGTGGTGTGTAATATACATGAAGTCATTCATAACATCGTGGTGGGTTTAAATATACATGAAGTCATTCATAACATCGTGGTGTGTAATATACATGAAGTCATTCATAACATCGTGGTGTGTAATATACATGAAGCCATTCATAACATCGTGGTGTGTTTAAATATACATGAAGTCATTCATAACATCGTGGTGTGTAATATACATGAAGTCATTCATAACATCGTGGTGTGTAATATACATGAAGTCATTCATAACATCGTGGTGGGTAATATACATGAAGTCATTCATAACATCGTGGTGGGTAATATACATGAGGTCATTCATAACATCGTGGTGTGTAATATACATGAAGTCATTCATAACATCGTGGTGTGTAATATACATGAAGTCATTCATAACATCGTGGTGTGTAATATACATGAAGTCATTCATAACATCGTGGTGTGTTATATACATGAAGTCATTCATAACATCGTGGTGTGTAATATACATGAAGTCATTCATAACATCGTGGTGTGTAATAAACATGAAGTCATTCATAACATCGTGGTGTGTAATATACATGAGGTCATTCATAACATCGTGGTGGGTTTAAATATACATGAAGTCATTCATAACATCGTGGTGTGTAATATACATGAAGTCATTCATAACATCGTGGTGTGTAATATACATGAGGTCATTCATAACATCGTGGTGTGTAATATACATGAAGTCATTCATAACATCGTGGTGGGTTTAAATATACATGAAGTCATTCATAACATCGTGGTGTGTAATATACATGAGGTCATTCATAACATCGTGGTGTGTTTAAATATACATGAAGTCATTCATAACATCGTGGTGTGTAATATACATGAAGTCATTCATAACATCGTGGTGGGTTTAAATATACATGAAGTCATTCATAACATCGTGGTGGGTAATATACATGAAGTCATTCATAACATCGTGGTGTGTTTAAATATACATGAAGTCATTCATTACATCGTGGTGTGTAATATACATGAAGTCATTCATTACATCGTGGTGTGTAATATACATGAAGTCATTCATAACATCGTGGTGTGTTTAAATATACATGAAGTCATTCATTACATCGTGGTGGGTTTAAATATACATGAAGTCATTCATAACATCGTGGTGTGTAATATACATGAAGTCATTCATAACATCGTGGTGGGTTTAAATATACATGAAGTCATTCATAACATCGTGGTGTGTTTAAATATACATGAAGTCATTCATAACATCGTGGTGGGTTTAAATATACATGAAGTCATTCATAACATCGTGGTGTGTAATATACATGAAGTCATTCATAACATCGTGGTGGGTTTAAATATACATGAAGTCATTCATAACATCGTGGTGTGTAATATACATGAAGTCATTCATAACATCGTGGTGGGTTTAAATATACATGAAGTCATTCATAACATCGTGGTGTGTTTAAATATACATGAAGTCATTCATTACATCGTGGTGTGTAATATACATGAAATCATTCATAACATCGTGGTGTGTTTAAATATACATGAAGTCATTCATAACATCGTGGTGTGTAATATACATGAAGTCATTCATTACATCGTGGTGTGTAATATACATGAAATCATTCATAACATCGTGGTGGGTTTAAATATACATGAAGTCATTCATAACATCGTGGTGTGTAATATACATGAAGTCATTCATAACATCGTGGTGTGTAATATACATGAAGTCATTCATAACATCGTGGTGTGTTTAAATATACATGAAGTCATTCATAACATCGTGGTGTGTAATATACATGAAGTCATTCATAACATCGTGGTGTGTAATATACATGAAGTCATTCATAACATCGTGGTGTGTAATATACATGAGGTCATTCATAACATCGTGGTGTGTAATATACATGAAGTCATTCATAACATCGTGGTGGGTTTAAATATACATGAAGTCATTCATAACGTCGTGGTGTGTAATATACATGAAGTCATTCATTACATCGTGGTGTGTTTAAATATACATGAAGTCATTCATAACATCGAGGTGGGTTTAAATATACATGAAGTCATGCATAACATCGTGGTGTGTAATATACATGAAGTCATTCATAACATCGTGGTGTGTAATATACCTGAGGTCATTCATAACGTCGTGGTGGGTTTAAATATACATGAGGTCATTCATAACATCGTGGTGTGTAATATACATGAAGTCATTCATAACATCGTGGTGTGTAATATACATGAAGTCATTCATAACATCGTGGTGTGTAATATACATGAAGCCATTCATAACATCGTGGTATGTATAAATATACATGAAGTCATTCATAACGTCGTGGTGTGTAATATACATGAAGTCATTCATAACATCGTGGTGTGTAATATACATGAAGTCATTCATAACATCGTGGTGTGTATAAATATACATGAAGTCATTCATAACATCGTGGTGTTTAATATACATGAGGTCATTCATAACATCGTGGTGTGTAATATACATGAAGTCATTCATTACATCGTGGTGTGTATAAATATACATGAAGTCATTCATAACATCGTGGTGGGTTTAAATATACATGAAGTCATTCATAACATCGTGGTGTGTAATATACATGAAGTCATTCATAACATCGTGGTGTGTAATATACATGAAGTCATGCATAACATCGTGGTGGGTTTAAATATACATGAAGTCATTCATAACATCGTGGTGTGTAATATACATGAAGTCATTCATAACATCGTGGTGTGTAATATACATGAGGTCATTCATAACATCGTGGTGTGTTTAAATATACATGAAGTCATTCATAACATCGTGGTGTGTAATATACATGAAGTCATTCATAACATCGTGGTGTGTAATATACATGAAGTCATTCATAACATCGTGGTGTGTAATATACATGAAGTCATTCATTACATCGTGGTGTGTTTAAATATACATGAAGTCATTCATAACATCGAGGTGGGTAATATACATGAAGTCATTCATAACATCGTGGTGTGTAATATACATGAAGTCATTCATAACATCGAGGTGGGTTTAAATATACATGAAGTCATGCATAACATCGTGGTGTGTAATATACATGAAGTCATTCATAACATCGTGGTGTGTAATATACCTGAGGTCATTCATAACGTCGTGGTGGGTTTAAATATACATGAGGTCATTCATAACATCGTGGTGTGTAATATACATGAAGTCGTTCATAACATCGTGGTGTGTAATATACATGAAGTCATTCATAACATCGTAGTGGGTTTAAATATACATGAAGTCATTCATAACATCGTGGTGTGTAATATACATGAAGTCATTCATAACATCGTGGTGTGTAATATACATGATGTCATTCATAACGTCGTGGTGGGTTTAAATATACATGAGGTCATTCATAACATCGTGGTGTGTAATATACATGAAGTCATTCATAACATCGTGGTGTGTAATATACATGAAGTCATTCATAACATCGTGGTGTGTAATATACATGAAGTCATTCATAACATCGTGGTGTGTTTAAATATACATGAAGTTATTCATAACATCGTGGTGTGTAATATACATGAAGTCATTCATAACATCGTGGTGTGTAATATACATGAAGTCATTCATAACATCGTGGTGTGTTTAAATATACATGAAGTCATTCATAACATCGTGGTGTGTTTAAATATACATGAGGTCATTCATAACATCGTGGTGTGTAATATACATGAAGTCATTCATAACATCGTGGTGTGTAATATACATGAGGTCATTCATAACATCGTGGTGGGTATAAATATACATGATGTCATTCATAACGTCGTGGTGGGTTTAAATATACATGAGGTCATTCATAACATCGTGGTGTGTAATATACATGAAGTCATTCATAACATCGTGGTGTGTTTAAATATACATGAAGTCATTCATAACATCGTGGTGTGTTTAAATATACATGAGGTCATTCATAACATCGTGGTGTGTAATATACATGAAGTCATACATAACATCGTGGTGTGTTTAAATATACATGAGGTCATTCATAACATCGTGGTGGGTAATATACATGAGGTCATTCATAACATCGTGGTGTGTAATATACATGAAGTCATTCATAACATCGTGGTGTGTAATATACATGAGGTCATTCATAACATCGTGGTGGGTATAAATATACATGATGTCATTCATAACGTCGTGGTGGGTTTAAATATACATGAGGTCATTCATAACATCGTGGTGTGTAATATACATGAAGTCATTCATAACATCGTGGTGTGTAATATACATGAAGTCATTCATAACATCGTGGTGTGTAATATACATGAAGTCATTCATAACATCGTGGTGTGTAATATACATGAAGTCATTCATAACATCGTGGTGGGTAATATACATGAAGTCATTCATAACATCGTTGTGTGTAATATACATGAAGTCATTCATAACATCGTGGTGTGTAATATACATGAAGTCATTAATAACGTCGTGGTGTGTAATATACATGAAGTCATTCATAACATCGTGGTGTGTAATATACATGAAGTCATTCATAACATCGTGGTGTGTAATATACATGAAGTCATTCATAACATCGTGGTGTGTAATATACATGAAGTCATTCATAACATCGTGGTGTGTTTAAATATACATGAAGTCATTCATAACATCGTGGTGTGTAATATACATGAAGTCATTCATAACATCGTGGTGTGTAATATACATGAGGTCATTCATAACATCGTGGTGGGTATAAATATACATGATGTCATTCATAACATCGTGGTGTGTTTAAATATACATGAAGTCATTCATAACATCGTGGTGTGTAATATACATGAAGTCATTCATAACATCGTGGTGTGTAATATACATGAAGTCATTCATAACATCGTGGTGTGTAATATACATGAAGTCATTAATAACGTCGTGGTGGGTAATATACATGAAGTCATTCATAACATCGTGGTGTGTAATATACATGAAGTCATTCATAACATCGTGGTGGGTAATATACATGAAGTCATTCATAACATCGTGGTGTGTTTAAATATACATGAAGTCATTCATAACATCGTGGTGTGTTTAAATATACATGAGGTCATTCATAACATCGTGGTGTGTAATATACATGAAGTCATTCATAACATCGTGGTGTGTAATATACATGATGTCATTCATAACGTCGTGGTGGGTTTAAATATACATGAGGTCATTCATAACATCGTGGTGTGTAATATACATGAAGTCATTCATAACGTCGTGGTGTGTAATATACATGAAGTCATTCATAACATCGTGGTGTGTAATATACATGAAGTCATTCATAACATCGTGGTGTGTAATATACATGAGGTCATTCATAACATCGTGGTGTGTTTAAATATACATGAAGTCATTCATAACATCGTGGTGTGTTTAAATATACATGAGGTCATTCATAACATCGTGGTGTGTAATATACATGAAGTCATTCATAACATCGTGGTGTGTAATATACATGATGTCATTCATAACGTCGTGGTGGGTTTAAATATACATGAGGTCATTCATAACATCGTGGTGTGTAATATACATGAGGTCATTCATAACATCGTGGTGTGTTTAAATATACATGAAGTCATCCATAACATCGTGGTGGGTTTAAATATACATGAAGTCATTCATAACATCGTGGTGTGTAATAAACATGAAGTCATTCATAACATCGTGGTGTGTAATATACCTGAGGTCATTCATAACGTCGTGGTGGGTTTAAATATACCTGATGTTATTCCTAACGTCGTGGTGGGTTTAAATATACCTGAGGTCATTCCTGACGTGGCGGTGGGTGTTTTGTCGGGTAGCAGTGACGATGCGTCTTTAATTTGATCACGGTAGAGATATCGACTGTCTGAAAGCTGCCACCCAGTACCGAAACGGTAACTGCTAAAAATGTCGTGTTCCTGCTTATACGGTTCCATGCTAAAAAACAAAATCATACATCAAAATTAAGCAGCCATATCATCATTCGGCATAAATCTGATAAAAATCGCGAAAATAGAAATTGTTTGACCTATCTATATATGTAGTAGGGTGGCTAAGTGTAAAACCGTTCGCTTGCCGATACACGCATGACATTTAGCATGAATGATTAGTATATGGGCTACCACGGTGGTCATCCTATAATCCTCGCTGCGGGCAAGTAAACGGGCGCGCATATGATACAACAAAACCATAATCAGAAATGGTAACGCCCTCAAGATCATATTATTAGCCATAAATATAAATTATAATATAAAATATATTGCATGGCCTCAGAATTCCGTTAAAACAACTAATCCTTCAAATTATTACAAAAAACTACGGCTTATTACTGCAGGTTTCTCATTCACCACAGCATAAAGCTTCTAAATGCGGATCAAAAATCGGAGGTATTGTGTTCCCGCCAAGAGTGCATGGCCCAGCCATTGTTCATACCTAAACATCGAAAGCAATTAACGCGGTCACAATGGTTACATATTGCAACTATAAGACATCCAGCGGATACACACCCCACGAAAACCCGAAATGCATGTGTTGTCCTGCGAGAAATCACATCGCTATAGCTCAATTTGACACGGCCAGATTAGACTTCCTACAATATCCTAAAACAAGATCATATATTATATAACCATGATTTTAATTATAGAATATAAAATATATTGGTTTCGCGAATGACCAACTCAGAATTCCGTTAAAATAACAATAACAACCAGCACCTAATTAACGAACCGGCGGCCGACTCGGCCGTCTCCGACCACAACCATCAGTGGGCTGCAGAACGAAAATATCTATAAAAGTTGAAATATAAGACTTACAAATTATATTTTAAATTTCTTTTATTGGTAATTGACATAGCTTGTCACAAACCAAAAATCAACATTATTGACATAATAATGTAAAGGACAATAAACGAAATTAAAATTCCCAACTACACCTTTTACCGGACTCGGCATCCTGGTCGCGCAGTTCGACTTTTAAATAAACCGGAAAAAAACTATTTTCTATTTATAAAAGGCCGTGGCTAAAGAACGGTATACCGCTCTTTAGTACCAAACGCTAAAGAGCGGTATACCACGCTTTAGCTATATGGGCCTGATACGCTAATTAACGGTATACCGCTCTTTAGCGTTTGGTGCTAAAGAACGGTATACTGCTCTTTAGTGACAAACGCTAAAGAGCGGTATACCACGCTTTAGCTATATGATCCTGATACCACTCTTTAGCGTTTGGTGCTAAAGAGCGGTATAGGCATACTGCTCTTTAGCCCTCGGTGCTAAAGAGCGGTCCAGGTTGGATGAGCGGCACGTGCGTTGCCAAGATATTTTGCGCATTGCGCCAACACATAACGTTATAATCCGTATCGCTCTTTAGCTCTCATCGCTAAAGAGTGGTGTGCCGTTCTTTAGCCATCAGTGCTAAAGAGCTGTCCATGTTGGACGAGCGGCACGTGCGTTGCCAAGATATTTTGCGCATTGCGTGTAACGTTATAATCCGTACCGCTCTTTAGCCATCATCACTAAAGAGCGGTATACCGTTCTTTAGCCCTCAGTACTAAAGAGCGGTATACCGTTCTTTAGCCACTTCGTTTATAAAAACCCAATCGATCTTTCTAGTATTTGCCGAAAAGTATACATGCGGGCGTGCTAATAACACGTTACCAGTGCGTGTGGCTGAACCCGCGTAACAAGAGTTTGGGACGTATACGCTAGCCGAATGAACCGTATATATACCGCTCGTTAGCGTTGACGCGTGCTAATAACACGTTACCAGTGCGTGTGGCTGAACCCGCGTAACAAGAGTTTAGGACGTATACGCTAGCCTAATGAACCGTATATATACCGCTCGTTAGCGTTGACGTTAAAGAACGATATACCACTAGAGGAATCCTAGCTCGAGTATCTCCTGCACATATTACGCGTGGGTTTTGTTGTGATAGCAATAACATTCATTGATTCGAAACAGTCATTGCGTTATTAGCGTCGTTTTGGCTTTGACCGGATTATATTTGGGAAAACGTGATATCGGACAAAACTTTCCAGCAAGGAATGTATATTATTATCCCCATGTGTTCGCCAATGATTCTTCTATACGATAAATGTATAAAATCGCGTCAAAAAGCCAATATTTTCCAACAGAGACAAACGAAAGGTGGTGAAATGTCAAAAAAATAGCAATTTTCACATTTCGGCGGCCATCTTGGCCGCCATATTGGAGTTTTGTGTCGGATTTTTGGCTAATTTGTAAGGGTTGTATATTACCATAACGTATCGAACGGACAACATGACCGCATGTGACATCATCTTTACTATAACGGCGATCAAAGAGACCTTATTAATTTTTACTGTTTTTGGCTATTTCGGCACACATTTTGGCTGACATTTTGAATGGTTGCAATTGCGGCTGTGTTAATTTTCTTTCCACATATCCGAATCTGGTATACAGTAAAGTTCAAAATTATACTAGAACGGATTCCAACAGATGATTATAAAATTTCTTAAGCTAACTTTCCAATTTGACATTTAAAAAGAAATGGCGTTTCAAAATATAGTTGACCTTTGACCTCTCGTACTCGAGGTCAGTGGCTGAAATTCTAATTCTGTGTTTATTCACTAGATAGAATGACTTATTGCCGACAAAATGGTATATATAACGTGTTAGCTGACATTACATATGTTGCATACATTCGTAATTACTAACCCTCCCCCCAACACTTAAGTAACATTTTTCGCTCTCACCAGGCATCATTCTATGTTAAATATCTCCCAAACGCCGCGTTTCCCACTCGCAAGAAATTGGTTTCCGTAAACTACATATAATTTGCCACAAAATGAGCAGAGTGGGTCTTTTGGTCAGAGTGACGACAATAAAACCTTATGGGCTCTGGGACTACACTCGTTAGTGACAAACACTAAAGGGCGGTATAGCGCTCTTTAGCTATGTGGGCCTGACACGCCAAATGCTAAATAGCGGTAGGTACAGGTGTGTATCACATTAAAAGGGAAGGGAACCCCATCATATACCATCCTCAATGGTGCCCGAACCCTGCATGGATTAGTCCCTGATACTATATGCCTATAGTATTATATCGCCATATCAGCCTCGAGATTATTAACAGTAAGAACACGAAACGCTCTTCATAAAATAAATGTATGTCAAATTGTAACCATATTGTCTCGGCAAATCAATGCATTTTTCAACTGGCGAAAACTGGCCAGGAAATATTCTGAGCTGGGTATTTTCGTATACTTCAACCTGCATTAATTCATTTAAATGCCTTCTTACTCGTCCATGTTGGATGTGCGAATATTTTATAATGTAAAGGACAATAAACGAAATTGAAATTCCCAACTACACCTTTTACCGGACTCGGCCTCCTGGTCGCGCAGTTCGACTTTTCAATAAACCGGAAAAACCAATTTTCTATTTATAAAACCCCCATCGGACCACATCTTTCTAATATTTGCCGAACAGTATACACGCGAGCGTGCTAATAATTTTCCACGACAAGGTTGGTTTAATTCATTTCAAGTGGTGCATATAATAGTTGTGTTACAAAATGGGCCCCATATATATATATGGGGAAAACGATTATGTAGGCTCACAGTGGATCAACGGACACGAACCAAAACCGGAAGTCGTAGATTTCGAGGTGGAGAAATATCTGTCGACAAATATTTGTTGACATTTTTTGACGGTTTTTTTGGAAAATAAACGCTTGGATAGCATATCTGACCAACTGAAGGTGAGTGAATATTTCTTCGCTAATGTTCGGACACCGACGATCAATTTAAGTCAGTTGTCATTGTTCGATCGCGGAAAAAATGTCATTTAATCATCGCCTCGAGACGATTTCTTCCCCAAAATATCCCAGAAAATCATACTTTTCACATTCATCGCAGACAGCTGTCGGAACAACCTATATACCGATCGAAAGGCCTGTTTTCACCCCACACATGCATATTTTGAGTATTTTCACGGACTGTCTCAAAATTCCAAATTTCATCTTTTGATGCAGGTACCCACCTCGAAAATACTGTCCGGTTAGTCCTGTACACCCCGGAATTTAGTTGCAATCCACCAGACCCGGCGGACAGTTTTTGTTGTTCAATCATAGCGAACGCATTGGCATATGTGGACAACTTCGGCATTGTTTCGAAGGTTGCTAGCTGTCTCATTCCCTTGGACAGATGTATATCTGCTGAGGAGAAGACCATAATGTACCGACTACCCACAATTCTTGACCATGATCCCAAGGAAACTGTGTGATGTCCCGCAGTCGTCTCGTTGAATAGCTCCCAGCAGAGAAGAACAATACTCGCGGTGTTAGTTTGTGGACATACGCCATGATAGTGGGAATGAAATAAATTGGCCATGGTAAAATGGTCGGAATGGTGATGTTGCCAAGATATCACTTTGTTTACCCAACGTATGTTGAACTGAATGCAAGATATCATCAACGTAACATTCCTCTAGATGTTCTTCGCGTTGAACATTTCACCCTTGTGTTGGTGGCATTTGTACTTTCTTGAACCATACCGACCACCACCCAGTGTGTGTATGACATATCAACCAACTATGAAAGGCATCGTCTTTAAGACTATACCCTAGTCTGGGTGTGTCTTATATAGTAGTAGCCAGTGGTACACTCCTGGTCCAGTTGATTGTGAACGGCTTCCAAACGGATGGGAACAATATTAGCATACAAGGAAAGCAAAGCCACACATGAGATCATGTCTGAATCTAAAACATACCCAAAGAAGGGCGGTGCAGTCATGGTCCAATTTCATTTCCGCTATCATGACACATGCCCACAAACTAGCACCGTGCGTATTGTTATTATCTGCTTGAATTTGTTCAGTGAGACAATTGCTGTACGCAACAAGATTTTTCTTTTGTTCATGGTCAAGACGTGTGGGTATGTTATGCATTATGGTCTTCTACGACTTAGCGGAAAGACATCCATCAAATGTCTGGCTTTCAACATTCGAAGCCATATACATAAGTTGTCCGGGTACGTCAGTGCATTAGATGAGTATGTGAATTGATGAACCATATATTGAGAAGTGGCTGTTTGGTAAGATCACCAGGTGTATATGTTGTTATCCCCATTAGGTCACCAAAGCTGAAAATACGCAGATAGCGAGGTCCTTCTGAAAGCTAGTATATGCATCGACCACATTCCTTTCTAGTTTATCGCACAAAATAACGCTCAGATCCCATATGTAGCATCTGAATTATACCATAAGCTATACCACGAATGAAGATCGCCAAGAATAAGGATAAGAATTCCCAACTTTCGAGACAAACACGTGAGCTGGGCACCGGCATATGTATTGTTTGAAATATTCCGATTAGTGGGACCTTTCTAAAAAGAAGTGTAGAAAACTGTGATGGTGTGAGAGAGATAGATTAATCTGACGAAGAGACGGAAACTGGTCCATGCAGATAATGCTGAATGTGGCACATCAGAATAAGCTCAGGTACTGTTGTTTTGATTTTTGGAGGCCATACTATGGCTATTTGGCGCACCTAAACGGTCATTATGGGCGCTTATGGTGGACAATGGATTTCGAAATGCCACATCGTGATAATTAATTGTGGGTTTTCATCTTTCCAGAGGCTACGACTTATGTTGAAACTAATAAATGGCCAAAAGTATGTACAGTGTCGACCATATGTATCGATATAATGACAAAAAGTTGAAATTAGTATGTGATAATATCGACTTCTTTTCAATTTCTGGCCGCCAGTTTGACCACCATCTTGACTGTGAGAGTTTGCCAAACTCAAATGAATACTTCCTATCAATGTTCTATATGAACATGTAATTGTGGGCAGAATTCGCATAACAATAACGACCATCGTAAGAAAGTAAAGGAATGTGAGCTTGATTTCAAATTTCGGTCTCCATTTTGGCCGCTATCTTTGATTTGGAAAACAATTTATTGTATGAGATGCAAGGTAATTACTTCACCTCAGTATTTCCAAATCAACTGTCCGCGTGCGTGCAGTTGTCTCGGTGATTTTTCAAAATCTTTCCGCCATTGTGTGTGCCATTTTAGATCTGGGGAACTTTTATTTGGATATGGTATAATGAAAGTACTTCGCCTAAGTGTTCCCAACTCACAATAGTTAACAGGTGTGGAGTTGTCGTGACAATAACGCTCACTGATGTTAAAATCAGCGATTTTTGGCGATTTTTCTATTTCTGGTGGCCATTTTGGCCGCCGTCTTGGATTTGAATGAATATTCCACAACTCGGGTATAAGAGGAATCATAGCTCGAGTATCTCCTGCACATATATATGCATGGGTGTTGTTATGATAGCAATAACTTTTATTGATTCGAAACATTACATCGCGTTATTAGTGTTGATTCGGCTTTGACCTATTATACCGGCATTTGGGAAACGTGTTATTGGACAAAACTATCCCGCTATGAATGTATATTATGATCCCATTGTGTTCGTCAATGACTCTTCTATACGATAAATGTATAAATTCACGCCAAGATGCCAATATTTTCCCATAGAGACAAACGAAAGGTGGTAAAATGTAAGAAAAATAGCATATATTCACATTTCGGCGGCCATCTTGGCCGCCATATTGAATTCTGGTGTCGGACTTCTGGCTAATTTATGAGGGTTGTATATTAGCATAACGAATCGAGCGGAAAACAAGACCGCTTTTTATATCATCTTTACTATAACGGCGATCAAAGAGACCTGATGCATATAAACAAAATGGCCGCCACGATGGACGCCATCTTGTCTGGAGTCTCTGCGGCCCCCTTTTTTTTTCTTGTTAACAACCGAAACAAATTAGAGGAGACATTAAGAAAGAAAATTAGTGGGGTGAAGTTGAGTCCTGGGGAGGGGGGGGGTGCAGATGTCGACCAATATCTCCTGGACATATACGCGTCAAATTCGCAATGTAACATTAACGAAGAGTACATTCCATGAAGCCATATCAACATTACGTATGCAATATATCATCAAGAGTCGTTTGCTTTCCATACAATACCAATTCAAAATACTTGTTTCTATGTCGATGTGCTGGCTAACTGTTCCAAAGAGCGCACATATCACACTCTGCTCACATTGTAATCTCTAATTCTATCATGTTATCCGGTAAATTGAGACTAAATATTTCTTCATGTTGTCCCAAGTGCGTATTATCTCTTTTATAATCACCACTTGGAACAGACCGGTCCTGAAAAAATTTCCGTTGCCATAGTGTCCCACGAAAAATATTCTACTAAGACTGAGTCCATATTGTGCTAAATGCAAAAAATCGCACCCCACCTCCCGAATCTGGTCGAAATATCATATATGAAAGAGCATCTCCTTATCGAAGTTGATGGTTATTGGCAGAATGAATACTGATTTCTCGGCAGATACCAGGATATCCACCATAAGTCTAATAACAACCAATTGCCAGAACTTTGAAATTTAAAAATCGATTTACTCGGAAACACAAAAAATGCACTTAGGACAGAATGGAAATCAGGTCGCGATATGTCTGAAAAGTATACAGTGTATGAACTTCGCATGCATACGATAATTAAACTATGAACAATACCGATGTTTCCATGATTTTCGACGAGAACATATATATGCCAGGACAGTAATCTATAACATTTCACGAGCACATGGATGTATATAGGTAGTCATTATTCACATGTTCTGAGGCCCTTGAATCCAAGATGGCCGCCAAAATTGAATATCTGACTCTGCGTGTCTGACCTGGTAAATTTTAATTCGCAATCACTCAGGGAGTTTATGAGGTATTAAGTCGTGCGATATGTCATTCTATGATAATAGAGTACGCCTTATTTAAAGGTATGAGTAAATTTCATATATTAAAAATGGCCGCCAAAATGACCACCGGAAGTGAAAAATATGACGCTTTTTCACTAATATCTTCTGGATCAGTTTCTGCTGTTTGGAACAGGTTAAAGATTGTGAGCTTATTTTTGTATTTTTATATTAAATGATCATTGGGGGTAATGCAAAAAGCAATTCTTGGTAATGCAAAAAGGAATTCTTCTGATCACTCAAAAATTTGATTTTACAGAACGCGGTATAAAGTTTCACAAAAATAAAATCACAATCGCGTTCTGTAAAATCAAATTTTTGAGGGATTGGAAGGGGCTAGCACCCACAGCATTTCTGATTTCATCCCCCCCCCCAATGATCAGTTAATATAAACAATACAAAATAAAATCACAATTCTCAACCAGTTCCAAGCAGCAGACACTGATATAGAAGTTATTAGTGAAAACGCGTCATATTTTCCACTTCCGGTGGCCATTTAAATATATTAAATTTATTCATACAGATAAATAAGGATTATTCAATTGTCAATAGAATGACACGACGTGTTACCTCATAATTTTCCTGAGTAATTGCGAATTGAAATTTACCTGGTCAGATACTCAATGTTGGCGGCCATCTTGGATTCAAAGACCGATAACTCTATAAAGCCCCCATAGCCATATGGCAAACAATCGGCTACAATGGGTAAAATATCCTGGGCAAAAATGAATGGAATGATTTTTGGTGACCGGAGTAATCTAAAAATAGCATAGTTACAACTGCAAACAAAACATAATTTTTTATTCATGAAATTTGACAAAACTCACACTGGGCGTGACGAACGGGTGAAGACTTGAGTAAATGAGCAAAAATATATGATATTCACAATGAAACTAACGAGAATTTCGACTTTTATGGAACAAGCAAAATACCTAATTTTAGGGTGTGTTTACATTGCTGTAGATCTGTATACAGTTCTACACGCATACTAGTGTAAACGGGTTGATATAAAAATGCACACAGAAAGAAAACGGTATTCGTTCGTGTGAGCAAAAATCGTGTCCGTTATATGTCACGGTTAACAATGAGGCATTGCGACAGGCAAATTTGATTTGAATAATTGTTACTCGGGCTTGGCGAATGTGCTTAATCTTTCCTTGTCATTTCAACCCATGTATTTCACACTGTGTAATCTAGAACCTGTGTGCTGGTGCGTGTGGTGACAACGTACTTAAAGTAAAGTTTTTACTATATACATTATATCTTATTAAAATTAGTTCTTCTTGGGGTTTGGTAATACCTTAGTACACTCAGTGAACAACAGGGCGACTGCAAAAGCAGAGCACAACATAACATAACATAACATAACATAACATAACAAGGCCGCTATCACTGATGTTGACAAGCGCAGCATATACTCTAGGTCAGTTTGTTATTATATGCTCACAAAATTGTGATTAGATGGGAAATTCCGCACATTTCTGTGATAGTGGTCGTAGATGAAGTAGCCCTATTTCTATTTGTGTACATGTTATTTATTGTGTATTCCTATGTGATTTCTTCTCATATGATTTTCATTCTTTCTTCGAACCATTATCAACTGATGTAAGAATAAAATGCTTCGGTCTGCTGACAGTTGATTAATTTTTTTGTCTGGCCTAAACTGACACGACTCATTAACGCCCTCGGGTGTATACTGTCATAGAGATTCTAGATAGCTATGGTTTGCTGGGCGTTTTATTTATAGATAATGGGTTTTTCCGGTTGTGATAATTCGCAGTAGGTCCCTATTTGGGGAGGTCTATTTGCGGAGATCCCCGAATTCGCGGAGGTCCCCTTAAATGGTTGAAATATGTTGATTTTAATGAGGGAACGGGTGCGTATATGTCAATTGATACGTATTTAAAAAAAATAACGATATGATCATCATAACAGTGGTTTGTTCTCTCAATCATATCATAATCATCATCACCATCACCATCATTATCATCATCATAATACGGAACAAGTATTGCGACTTTCCGTCACAATATAACATCATTTGCAAAATATATATATCGTCATTCGATATTTACTTGTGAGTCACTTGAACATATTACTTGTCGTCGAACTCGTATTTTATATAATAGAAGAATGAGTATGTATATTTTGAATTGATCGAGTGTTGAAGCCTCAACAGCGAAGTCTGGCAGAGAGTTCCAGCTAATTACCACCCTCTGCGTGAAGAAATATTTTCCTATGGCCTTGTTAACAATGGGCATCTATAGCTTTTTATTACGCCCTCTTGTTCTTCCTGGTGAATGTCTTTCTAATAGGTCACAGGCATTGCTATTGTAATGACCATTCAACAGTTTATATACCTCGATTAGATCTCCTCTAAATATTCGATATTTTAAAGAAATCAGATTGAGTCTTATCATTCGGTCTCTGTAGCAAAGAGTTTTGATTTGACGAACTAATTTCGTTGCTTTTCTTTCTATTCCTCTAAAACAATGCTTTGATATTTATGATGTGGGCTCCACGCAGAGTTACAGTATTCGATGATAGGTCTGATCATGCTTATGTAGAGCGACTAGAAAGTGTCGATGTCCAAGTTCGTAAAAGTTCTATTGACTATGCCGATGATTTGAGAAGCATTATTGTTTTAGGATATTGTAGGAAGGCTAATCTGGCCGTGTCAAATTGAGCTATAGCGATGGATTTCTCACAGGACAACACATTTCGGGTTTTCGTGGGGTGTGTATTCGGTGTAGGTCTTATAGTTGCAGTATGTAACTACAAGAAAACCAATTTCAGAAATGGTAACGCGCTTAAGATCATATATTATATACCCATGACCGTAATTATAGAATATAAAATATATTGGTTTCGCGAATGACCAACTCAGAATTCCGTTAAAATTACAATAACAATCAGCACCCAATTAACGAACAAGCGACCGACTCGGCCGTCTCCGACCACAACCCCCAGTGGGCTGCAGAACGAAAAATGTCTATAAAAGTTGAAATATAAGACTTACAAATTATCTTTTTCATTTCTTGTATTTGTAATTGACATAGCTTGTCACAAACAAACTAAACGAAATTGAAAGTCCCAACTACACCTTTTACCGGACTCGGCCTCTGGTTCGCAGTTCGACTTTTAATCCTCCAAGAAAACCCCATTATCTACAGGGGGGGGGTCTGCAAATTTTGTTCGAACACTAGGCGGGGGGGGGGGGGGTGGGTGGTTCAGCAGCCCGGCTTACACATTTTTTCCTGGCCCTTTAAATTTTTTCCTAGTCATTTTTCTTCAAAATAATGGGACAAAAGGTTTTAAGACAGCTTCTATTATGTAATAGGTATGCATATAACTCTTGGTAGGGGGGTTTGAGTTCACCATCATTTAATAATGAGGGATGACACCAAGGGGTAATAAAACGGTCAACTTGCTAAATGTTTTCATCAAGGATCTATCAATGCACATTGACATGTAAAGGCTCAGTTTAAATAGTTCTATTAAAAATCATTTATTCAACCTAATATAAATGAAAACATAACACAATAATAGATTCTTCACATACATGTAAACACTTCGCTGAACTCTTCAAATAAAAATAGACTATTCAAAAAACCATAATGAAATAAAACAAAGGTGTTAAAACAAACTTTGACAGATTTCAACGATATTCTATATATGGGTCTAGGATCACCTCTAGCTGTCAAATTTGAATGATTTGTTTACGAAATATATGGCCGCTGGCAGCCATCTTGGATTTTACTCATTGCATCACTAAATCCTTGAATACACCATTCAGAGCTTGTCCCTCACCCGATCATCACCAAACATCATATTGATATTCGGTGTGACCTCTCGATGGCTGCCTACCATTTTTCCCAAATAAAAAAAAAGGGCTGCCACCGGCCATCTTGGATTTTACTACTTTTATAACCAAATCTTTTAGCACACCTTACAGGTCGCATTTCTCATCCAATCGTCACCAAACTTCATATGGATATTCGAAGTGACCTTCAGCTGGGAGCCTCCATTTTTTTCACAAAATTTGTTTAAAACAGGCCACCAGCAGCCATCTTGGATTTCAAATTTCAATCCATCAGCATATCCTAAGCCCACATTTATTGGAGAATTGTTTTCAAACTTTACTGACTTGTTGGTAAATAACAAGTAGGAATGCTTCTATAATCATGATACGGAACATTCATCAGATAAGATCAGGAAAACTGAGTAAAATAGTCATTCAAAGCAGTTTGGAGTGGGTGGGTCCCTATCCGAGAATCGGAAAAAAAAATTAGGGGGTGGTGGGTACCCTGAGGACGAAAAAAATTAAAAAGCGCCTAGTGTACGGAAATGTTTTCCTGACCCCACCCTGTTATCTATAAATAAAACGCCCAGCGAACCATAGCTATCCAGAATCTCTAGTACAGTATACATGCGCGGCGCGCATAATTATGACCGCGTTAATTGCTTTCGATGTTTATGTATGAACAATGGCTGGGCCATGCACTCTTGGCGGGAACACAACGCCTCCGATTTTTTGATCCGCATTTAGAAGCTTTCTGGTGTGGCCAATGAGAAACATGCAGTAATAAGCCGTAGTTTTTTGTAACAATTTGAAGGATTAATTGTTTTAACGGAATTCTGAGACGGTGCATTCATGTAACCAATATTATAATTTATGTTTATGGCTAATAATGTGATCTTGAGGGCGTTACCATTTCTGATTATGGTTTTCTTGTAGTGGGTTGTCAATTGCCAGAGTACTGATGAGCGCGCGTTCACTATCAGTAATCATATTGTGATCACAGTAATCTGCGACACGTGACTTCACATATATCTGCATACAGATCTACAGCAATGTACACCCACCCTTAGAACAACCTTGACACTAAGTATCTAAAACTTTGGATAAATAATTTTAACTGTCATTCAATTGAATTATATATTTCTGAATTATATATTACATATTTTTATAACAAATTATTAAAAATTAAATTCATTTAGTCCATTACATAAATATTTTCCATGTGCTTTCTCAGTTGACAACCGATGTGTCCTATTTAACACCCACCTATAAATTACTATTTCTTCGACTTTCAACGGTTATAACAGTTTATTCCTCTAATGAATGAAGATATTATATACAACATATAGTAAATACAATTATATGTACACATGTATAGTGTTGTCGTAGTAATGCCATATATGGTGATTTCTCAAATTGTCCGTTCCATTTGGGTTAGGGGGTGTCAAGAAAAAATTCCGGACAGTCGGCGCAAAAAACAATTTCCGGCTTCGGGTACCAACCTCCCACTTTTTGGCCCTATAATCAATCTTTCTTAGCAACATAAATGCGGCATTTGTATGATTTGTATGTGAACATACGATGTTATATCCCAAATAATTTGAATAAGCTGTTGGGGTATTGAAGCACAATTGAGTTAAGAGCTCATTTGGCTGAGAGCTTCTTATTCGTCTGATCATGAATAGTGTAAGTGATTTTGAGATAAACTAAAAGGTTTTATGTGCATTTTGATGGGACAATGTCGCAGATGATCCCAATTAGGCATATGCAATTATTCGATATTCGTTGTGTTATTCGATTCAACATTTGAGTGTAGAAGTGCATGTAGAATTTCCCATTAGTTACATCATTCAAATCCGAAATTTGTTCTTTACTGCACAAAAAAATTGACGAATTGACGATTCGGGACGCAACTATCGGCGATAAACTAACTCAAGTGATTTTGCAATCAAGAGTCATTGCATTTAATTAATATATAAGAATGACACCGTGTGTTGTCAATTTGGATTAATATTCATACAAAATAACTACTTTGAGCAAGATTATTCTCTATTTCTTTTGATCAACCTACCGGAGTGTTTCACATCACTTTAAATATCGTTTCACCATTCACAAAAAAGATGACAATGTGTTTTATTTTATAGATAATTCTGATATACAGACGATAATGGGAAACATATTTTATCTTATCGTTTCAGCGACCAAGATTATGAAATATTCCATTCGATATTTTTTTTTTTTTTATAATATTTTTATTTTTTCATTATATTACACTTTATGTACAGAACAATATCTGATAACAACGATTGCATAGATATATAGACGGTGTGGGGGGGGGGGGGTCGACATTCGTACACAACTCACACACACCTTGCACACACATTGATATATTAAAGACATAGTATGCATACATGTATACTCGTATATATATATATATATTTATGCCAGTTATATTCTGTCTCAAATTGGTTCATGAACTTTGGACTTGTTTGCCGAATCTGATATTGTAAACTCGGACTATATACTATTCAAGATAACTAAATATTCGATTCAAGAGCTATTAGATTTGATATTCAAACTCCACATGGGCCGTTTCAATCTTGATTTTTTACGCTCTCTGGAGACAATATTCAGTGGTCAAAATTTTATTAAATGCTATGGGTAGAAATGGAAATGGATGACGCGTGTGGTACTGATTGAAAGAGGAATCCTTCGCCGACACGTCCGTTTATATCTGAAACATCTTCCTGAGCCAGTTGGTTCCATTAATTTAAAGTAATACCTACCCCCCCCCCCCCCCCCAAAGTCACCAAGTATAGTAATCAACTGGATGTTTAATATCTTCTCTCTAAGTTTAACTCAATGATAATTTCAACTGTATAGCCTATCCATTAATTTAAAGAAAAATGACCACAGGATAAAAATATTTACAGGCTGCGACCTACCGACCCACGATTCCGCTAGTGTTCGAAAAAAAAAAACCCGATTGCACAGGGGGGGGGGGGGTCTGAAAAATATTTCAGGCACGTATGCTGATTTTTTCCTTTCGAACCTTGTTGAGACCCAACCCACCCACCCCCGCGTCCAAAAAAAATTTGGCAATTTTTTCCGACCATTTTTTTACACCCACCCCTTTTAACACTAAAACAGAGATTTGCGGGGAAGGGGGGGGGATTCAGCTGTATATGAATTTCGGCTATGCAACCTGTCTGCCAGCAGCCATCTTGTATTTTACCAAGCATGACTAAATCCTTTGGCACGGGCTACAGGTCGTACCTTTGGTCGGATCATCACGATAACTGCCTGCAGTCAGTTTAGCAGTTAGAATTACACTATTTCTCTTATTTTGAGCCAAACTCATTGCAAAAACAGTCAAAAAGACTTGCAGGAAAACAAAAATTGGAGTTGCGGAACAAATTGGTTGTTGGTTCCATCGACCACCCACCCACCCGGCATACGTGCCGAAAATAAAATGTTTGACCCCCCCCCCCCCCCCCTGGATTGCATGGGTTATATTTATTCGACTGGTAATACCCGCTCCCCTGAAAAACTTGTTTCGGGTATGAACAATTTTATACAAGTCAATCGTCGTACCACCATGCAGGCATACAATTACTAAATAAGACAAATACTTCCCAAATGTGAACCCCATTCGTAAGGGTGGGTCACGTGCACACCGGCAACCATGCATGCCAATGTTTTATTCAATGCTAACATGGTAAGCTTCCTTTTAATGGTAATGGCGATAGACAGTGTATTGGGGATGTTACGTGTTTGAATTTCAGTGTTTTATCAGCCCAAATGCTCTTAATTTCAGTTTGTCGATTTGAGTGTTCAAACAGCACACATACTCTATATACGCTTGTCAAACTAATATAATTAGGAAAAATTAAACGAAAACTCTCTAGAAAAATCAATAATTGTTAATAGAAGAAACACTTTGGGACACAAATTATATCAACTTTTATTCGAAAGCAAAAGAAACCTTCTTGCAAAATCTAATTTAAATGGTAATAACAATATATTGGGGATGTTACGGGTTTGAATTTCAGTGTTTTATCAGCTAAAATGCTCTTAATAATGTTTGTCAAAATTGATTGAAACTCTGGGAAACTTCAAGAATTGTTAATAGAAGAAACACGTAGGATTATATGATCGTGTTATATTTTTCTTTAATTCGTTGATTGGTGATTACATCCCAATCTATCCACAAGTAAAATTAGTACCCTCCTTCGGCATTCAGTGATTTCAGTGTGTCGATTTGAGTGTTCAAAACAGCGCGTATACTCTAATACGCTTGTCAAACTAATATTATTAGGACAAATTAAATGAAAACTCTCTAGAAAAATCAATAATTGTTATAAAAGAAACACTTTGATACAAATTATTTAAACTTTTATTCGAAAGCTAAAGAAACCTTCTTGCAAAATCTAATAAAAACAACCCACAAATTCAATATTTGTGTGAACCATTTGATACTAATTCTATTAACTCTAAAGAACCCGTTATCTTTGTGTTCCCTGCATTGAGCGGTGATATTTGTTAGTTTAATTACGTTGTGTAATGGAGTATCAACTCACCTTGTTGGCTGTGATGCGAATCTCCGCCGTTTTAATTTAATCTCAGCCCCCTAAAGATATTTATAGTGCGCCATCTCTGATCCTCCATCGACGAATCCTGATTCCCTCATCAATAGGCTTACATAGCATCATCACGCCCTTGTATGTTCGAACGAGCAAAACAGGCATTTTTGTGGCATCCGGAATAAGATTCTTCCACCACAATTAATTAATAATTTGATTAAATTTCACAAAAAAAGCCCAATAAGTGCAAATTTAATTAAAAAGAAGACATAACAAGGCTTTGAAAAGGCAACTTGATTTTGTTAATAATAAGGAGTCGTTCCGTTACCTCGAGCTCAGACACGAGGTTTAAGATTAACCCTCCTATCACAACACGGGGTAGGTTCATTAAAGGAATACACTGCTTTCAATGTCGCAAAGCTTGCTATATTAACAACAATAACAACAACAACAATAACAACAACAAAACGTTGAAGACAACTTGATTGGTTTTTAATAATAATGGGGTATTGCATGGTCCAATTGAAATACTATAGGCCTAAAAATACATACTTATCAAAATCACTATACAAATACTATAGGCCTAAAAATACATATTTATCAAAATCACTTTACAAATACGATAGGCCTAAAATACATACTTATCAAAATCACTATACAAATACTAAAGGCCTAAAATACATACTTATCAAAATCACCATACAAATACTATAGGCCTAAAACTACAAACTTATCAAAATCACTATACAAATACTATAGGCCTAAAATACATACTGATCAAAATATGCTTGCCTATAAAATAGCGGACAATTACCGTAACAGAGATCTTCATATCAATAACTTTATTAATATAATTCGACATTACCTTCAGACATCAGATCATCACCGGGGTCTGTTCGGCGAACCAACATCGTGTGATCTCAATTTTAAACGGTATAACATAATTACGAATTAATAGAACATTCAGAAACAAAGCCATATCAAACTTGCTTATAGCCTACACATCATGGTTCGCGCGGACCCTGCTACACATGGGCATTGTCACGGGACATTGTTTCCACAAGCAATCAATTGTTTCCTAGTAGGCATTTAATAAATCAAAGGGGGAACCCAAAGGAACTATTTGGTTCCATGTTCTGGTTATATCCGGGGAATCAGATAGAAAACCAAAGCAGGTCACATTGGTTCTCCCCTCAGGTCACATTGGTTCCCTCCTCATGTAACATTGGCTCTCCCGTCAGGTTACATTGGTTCTCCCCTCATGTCACATTGGTCACATTGGTTCTCCCCTCGTGTCACAATGGTTCTCCCCTCAGGTCACATTGGTTCTCCCATCATGTCACATTGGTTCTCCCCTCAGGTCACATTGGTTCTCCCATCAGGTCACATTGGTGCTCCCCTCAGGTCACATTGGTTCTCCCCTCAGGTCACATTGGCTCTCCCCTCATGTCACATTGGTTCTCCCCTCAGGTCACAATGGTTCTCCCCTCATGTCACATTGGTTCTCCCATCAAGTCACATTGGTTCTCCCATCAGGTCACATTGGTTGTCCCTCAGGTCACATTGGTTCTCCCATCAGGTCACATTGGTTCTCCCCTCAGGTCACATTGGTTCTCCCCTCAGGTCACAATGGTTCTCCCCTCAGGTCACATTGGTTCTCCCCTCAGGTCACATCGGTTCTCCCATCAGGTCACATTGGTTCTCCCCTCATGTCACATTGGTGCTCCCACCAGGTCACATTGGTTCTCCCATCAGGTCACATTGGTTCTCCCCTCAGGTTACATGGGTTCTCCCATCATGTCACATTGGTTCTCCCATCAGGTCACATTGGTTCTCCCCTCATGTCACATTGGTTCTCCCCTCATGACACATTGGTTCTCCCCTCATGTCACATTGGTTCTCCCCTCAGGTCACATTGGTTCTCCCCTCATGTCACATTGGTTCTCCTCTCATTGGTTCTCCCCTCAGGTTACATTGGTTCTCCCATCATGTCACATTGGTTCTCCCATCATGCCACATTGGTTCTACCATCAGGTCACATTGGTTCTCCCATCAGGTCACATTGGTTCTCCCCTCAGGTTACATTGGTTATCCCCTCAGGTTACATTGGTTCTCCCCTCATGTCACATTGGTTCTCCCCTCAGGTCACATTGGTTCTCCCCTCATGTCACATTGGTTCTCCCCTCAGGTCACATTGGTTCTCCCATCAGGTCACGTTGGTTCTCCCGTCATGCCATATTGGTTCTCCCCTCAGGTCACATTGGTTCTACCATCAGGTCACATTGGTTCTCCCCTCAGGTCACATTGGTTCTCCCCCCATGTCACATTGGTTCTCCCAACATGTCACATTGGTTCTCCCATCATGTCACATTGGTTCTCCCATCATGTCACATTGGTTCTCCCCTCAGGTCACATTGGTTCTCCCCTCATGTCACATTGGTTCTCCCATCATGTCACATTGGTTCTCCCCTCAGGTCACATTGGTTCTCCCCTCATGTCACATTGGTTCTCCCATCATGTCACATTGGTTCTCCCATCATGTCACATTGGTTCTACCATCAGGTCACATTGGTTCTCCCATCAGGTCACATTGGTTCTCCCCTCAGGTTACATTGGTTCTCCCCCAGGTTACATTGGTTCTCCCCTCATGTCACATTGGTTCTCCCCTCAGGTCACATTGGTTCTCCCATCATGTCACATTGGTTCTCCCATCATGTCACATTGGTTCTCCCCTCATGACACATTGGTTCTCCCCTCATGTCACATTGGTTCTACCATCAGGTCACATTGGTTCTCCCCTCAGGTCACATTGGTTCTCCCCCCATGTCACATTGGTTCTCCCAACATGTCACATTGGTTCTCCCATCATGTCACATTGGTTCTCCCAACATGTCACATTGGTTCTCCCATCATGTCACATTGGTTCTCCCCTCAGGTCACATTGGTTCTCCCCTCATGTCACATTGGTTCTCCCATCATGTCACATTGGTTCTCCCATCATGTCACATTGGTTCTACCATCAGGTCACATTGGTTCTCCCATCAGGTCACATTGGTTCTCCCCTCAGGTTACATTGGTTCTCCCCCCAGGTTACATTGGTTCTCCCCTCATGTCTCATTGGTTCTCCCCTCAGGTCACATTGGTTCTCCCATCATGTCACATTGGTTCTCCCATCATGTCAGATTGGTTCTCCCCTCAGGTCACATTGGTTCTCCCCTCAGGTCACATTGGTTCTCCCCTCATGTCACATTGGTTCTCCCATCAGGTCACATTGGTTCTCCCATCATGTCACATTGGTTCTCCCCTCAGGTCACATTGGTTCTCCCATCAGGTCACATTGGTTCTCCAATCATGTCACATTGGTTCTCCCCTCAGGTCACATTGGTTCTCCCCTCATGTCACATTGGTTCTCCCCTCAGGTCACATTGGTTCTCCCATCATGTCACATTGGTTCTCCCTTCATGTCACATTGGTTCTCCCTCAGGTCACATTGGTTCTCCCCTCAGGTCACATTGGTTCTCCCCTCAGGTCACATTGGTTCTCCCCTCATGTCACATTGGTTCTCCCATCAGGTCACATTGGTTCTCCCATCATGTCACATTGGTTCTCCCATCATGTCACATTGGTTCTCCCATCATCTCACATTGGTTCTCCCATCAGGTCACATTGGTGCTCCCCTCAGGTCACATTGGTTCTCCCCTCAGGTCACATTGGCTCTCCCCTCATGTCACATTGGTTCTCCCCTCAGGTCACAATGGTTCTCCCCTCATGTCACATTGGTTCTCCCATCAAGTCACATTGGTTCTCCCATCAGGTCACATTGGTTGTCCCCTCAGGTCACATTGGTTCTCCCATCAGGTCACATTGGTTCTCCCCTCAGGTCACATTGGTTCTCCCCTCAGGTCACAATGGTTCTCCCCTCAGGTCACATTGGTTCTCCCCTCAGGTCACATCGGTTCTCCCATCAGGTCACATTGGTTCTCCCCTCATGTCACATTGGTGCTCCCACCAGGTCACATTGGTTCTCCCATCAGGTCACATTGGTTCTCCCCTCAGGTTACATGGGTTCTCCCATCATGTCACATTGGTTCTCCCATCAGGTCACATTGGTTCTCCCCTCATGTCACATTGGTTCTCCCCTCATGACACATTGGTTCTCCCCTCATGTCACATTGGTTCTCCCCTCAGGTCACATTGGTTCTCCCCTCATGTCACATTGGTTCTCCTCTCATTGGTTCTCCCCTCAGGTTACATTGGTTCTCCCATCATGTCACATTGGTTCTCCCATCATGTCACATTGGTTCTACCATCAGGTCACATTGGTTCTCCCATCAGGTCACATTGGTTCTCCCCTCAGGTTACATTGGTTATCCCCTCAGGTTACATTGGTTCTCCCCTCATGTCACATTGGTTCTCCCCTCAGGTCACATTGGTTCTCCCCTCATGTCACATTGGTTCTCCCCTCAGGTCACATTGGTTCTCCCATCAGGTCACGTTGGTTCTCCCGTCATGCCATATTGGTTCTCCCCTCAGGTCACATTGGTTCTACCATCAGGTCACATTGGTTCTCCCCTCAGGTCACATTGGTTCTCCCCCCATGTCACATTGGTTCTCCCAACATGTCACATTGGTTCTCCCATCATGTCACATTGGTTCTCCCATCATGTCACATTGGTTCTCCCCTCAGGTCACATTGGTTCTCCCCTCATGTCACATTGGTTCTCCCATCATGTCACATTGGTTCTCCCCTCAGGTCACATTGGTTCTCCCCTCATGTCACATTGGTTCTCCCATCATGTCACATTGGTTCTCCCATCATGTCACATTGGTTCTACCATCAGGTCACATTGGTTCTCCCATCAGGTCACATTGGTTCTCCCCTCAGGTTACATTGGTTCTCCCCCAGGTTACATTGGTTCTCCCCTCATGTCACATTGGTTCTCCCCTCAGGTCACATTGGTTCTCCCATCATGTCACATTGGTTCTCCCATCATGTCACATTGGTTCTCCCCTCATGACACATTGGTTCTCCCCTCATGTCACATTGGTTCTACCATCAGGTCACATTGGTTCTCCCCTCAGGTCACATTGGTTCTCCCCCCATGTCACATTGGTTCTCCCAACATGTCACATTGGTTCTCCCATCATGTCACATTGGTTCTCCCAACATGTCACATTGGTTCTCCCATCATGTCACATTGGTTCTCCCCTCAGGTCACATTGGTTCTCCCCTCATGTCACATTGGTTCTCCCATCATGTCACATTGGTTCTCCCATCATGTCACATTGGTTCTACCATCAGGTCACATTGGTTCTCCCATCAGGTCACATTGGTTCTCCCCTCAGGTTACATTGGTTCTCCCCCCAGGTTACATTGGTTCTCCCCTCATGTCTCATTGGTTCTCCCCTCAGGTCACATTGGTTCTCCCATCATGTCACATTGGTTCTCCCATCATGTCAGATTGGTTCTCCCCTCAGGTCATATTGGTTCTCCCCTCAGGTCACATTGGTTCTCCCCTCAGGTCACATTGGTTCTCCCCTCATGTCACATTGGTTCTCCCATCAGGTCACATTGGTTCTCCCATCATGTCACATTGGTTCTCCCCTCAGGTCACATTGGTTCTCCCATCAGGTCACATTGGTTCTCCAATCATGTCACATTGGTTCTCCCCTCAGGTCACATTGGTTCTCCCCTCATGTCACATTGGTTCTCCCCTCAGGTCACATTGGTTCTCCCATCATGTCACATTGGTTCTCCCTTCATGTCACATTGGTTCTCCCTCAGGTCACATTGGTTCTCCCCTCAGGTCACATTGGTTCTCCCCTCAGGTCACATTGGTTCTCCCCTCATGTCACATTGGTTCTCCCATCAGGTCACATTGGTTCTCCCATCATGTCACATTGGTTCTCCCATCATGTCACATTGGTTCTCCCATCATCTCACATTGGTTCTCCCATCAGGTCACATTGGTTCTCCCATCATGTCACATTGGTTCTCCCATCAGGTCACATTGGTTCTCCCATCAGGTCACATTGGTTCTCCCATTATGTCACATTGGTTCTCCCCTCAGGTCACATTGGTTCTCCCCTCAGGTCACATTGGTTCTCCCATCAGGTCACATTGGTTCTCCCATCATGTCACATTGGTTCTCCCCTCAGGTCACATTGGTTCTCCCCTCATGTCACATTGGTTCTCCCCTCAGGTCACATTGGTTCTCCCATCAGGTCACATTGGTTCTCCCATCAGGTCACATTGGTTCTCCCATCATGTCACATTGGTTCTCCCCTCAGGTCACATTGGTTCTCCCATCAGGTCACATTGGTTCTCCCATCATGTCACATTGGTTCTCCCATCAGGTCACATTGGTTCTCCCCTCAGGTCACATTGGTTCTCCCCTCAGGTCACATTGGTTCTCCCATCAGGTCACATTGGTTCTCCCATCAGGTCACATTGGTTCTCCCATCATGTCACATTGGTTCTCCCCTCAGGTCACATTGGTTCTCCCCTCAGGTCACATTGGTTCTCCCATCATGTCACATTGGTTCTCCCATCAGGTCACATTGGTTCTCCCATCATGTCACATTGGTTCTCCCCTCAGGTCACATTGGTTCTCCCCTCAGGTCACATTGGTTCTCCCATCAGGTCACATTGGTTCTCCCATCATGTCACATTGGTTCTCCCCTCAGGTCACATTGGTTCTCTCCTCATGTCACATTGGTTCTCCCCTCAGGTCACATTGGTTCTCCCATCAGGTCACATTGGTTCTCCCATCATGTCACATTTGTTCTCCCCTCAGGTCACATTGGTTCTCCCATCAGGTCACATTGGTTATCCCATCATGTCACATTGGTTCTCCCATCATCTCACATTGGTTCTCCCATCATGTCACATTGGTTCTCCCATCAGGTCACATTGGTTCTCCCGTCAGGTCACATTGGTTCTCCCATCAGGTCACATTGGTTCTCCTCTCAGGTCACATTGGTTCTCCCATCATGAGATATTGAAAAATTACAATTCAATTTTGAAAGAATAATCAGGATTTTTAAGAAAATTATATATTCACTTAAAAAACTTAGATGGTGTATCATGTGGGTCTATATGATTCCTTTGTGCTAAGGATCGAAGAGTTTCATCGGCACCTTAATAAACATACTCGAGTGGTCGCAGATCTCGACCAATTAAGCCATTCGCAACATCTTCAGATATTTACTCGAACAGACGTAGCGATGGGTCGATCGGTTTAGCTAGTCGTCACATCGGTACTGTACCTAATAGACTCTTTTGTTTCAAATGAGAAAGAATGGATTTGTGAAAGCTTTTAGTCGAATACCAACTAGGTTAAGCACGTTATCAACAGAGAAATATCAAAATAGTTTTAATGGCGACATTGTCTACTCTTTCGATAATTTCTCATTCTTTGTTTCAAGAATATATATCTATTGTAGATATTGCCGCTATGGTAACTATACAACATGACTCATATTAGTGCACATTCGTTTCACGAACCATATAATAGATCACATTATACAAACAGATACCAGTGTGTGATTGTTGGCTAAAGTCGAAGAGAATCAGCTACAACACGTGATAATATATCTCAAGAGATTGAAGCGGACATTGTTGAGTTCTGCACAGACAAGATGGTCATGTTGGATATCGTAACCATGGTTATGGTGGCTTCATATTTTCTCTGTGGAATACAAGGTATCAGAACAAGCGATTTTATTGTGATCAAAGGGATGAGGGAGAAACAACTGAACATGTCTAGCACGAGCGTAGCGCCCCCTAGGAGCCGAATTGAATGTGCGGATTGGTGCCTTCGTAATCCGTGGTGTGTCGCTGCTACCTTCATCGCTAATGGGGGACCAAACGGCTACAAATGTTTCTCATCTTCAATCAATGGCGGGTGCCTGGAACCTGACGAGGATTCGGTGGTCATCAAAAGAAAGGAAAAGGTAAAGCCACGATCGATCGCTCTTAATTGTAGGAGAGTTAAAGCCACGATCGATCGCTCTTAATTGTAGGAGAGTTATAGCGTTTTTTTGAGCGGATACCGAAAATTATCTCACGATTGAAATACAAATGTGTGTTTCCTCGAACGGCTTACCGGGGGCGAAATTTAAATAAACTTTTGTCTCAGCCACGTTTTTTTTTATCCATTCAAAAACATTATATTGACTTTAATTTGCTTTAGATTGAACTGAGGTCTTAAGTCTATTCCAGTATGTTTGGTACTGTACGCTAACATGGACAATAACATCAGTTTTGAGGGAATAATTAAAATTAACTAGATAAATATTTAGCAACTAAATATATTTTCCTAATATATAAAACTTAAATTGTATCATATCCTGTTATTATAGAATGAACATGAGCTCAGTTGTCCTGAGATTACTAGACATGCTCAACTCTGTAAGGATCCAATTGATTCAGATCGGTGCATATGTTCAATGCCGTATTCCATTTGTGATCCAAAGCCAGGTATAATCAATAAGTATTCTATAGCAGAATAGGACATAATACTCTAGATATGCACACATTGGCCAAATAAATGCAGATGTACAAAATGTTGAAATTTTCTAAGTCGAAAGGGTTAATAACTCCGTTATCTATATACATGTTGCACATCTCCAATATGTGGGTAACAATACTCTGAAGTTTAAAATCTCTACGATCAAAACTGTAGGAGTTGATTATACCATGAAGGTAACCCCATACAGAAACTTTTAGTCGAAAAGGGTTAATAACTCTGTCAAAAAAAAATAATTCCGTCATCTATATACATGATGTGGCACATCTTCAATATATGGGCAAAAATATTCTGAAGTTTCAAATCTCTAGGTTGAAAACTGTAGGAGGAGATGATTATACCATGAAGGTACTCAAAGGTGTGACGGGCGGACGAACGGACGAACGGACGACGAGACGGACGAACGGGAGTCCGTTTCTATAGCCCCCCCTTTTCTTTCAGAACGTCGGGGGACAATAACTTTATAGCTGTATCAAATATTCTAGCACTGCAGTGATCACTCAGAGATTTTTCTAAATTAATCAGCATTAGTGGTGATGCCTAAATATTCCAATTGTCAGTAGACAAACGTTGGGAGTTATATCATTTAAAAAAAAGCAGTTATAACGGGGGGGGGGGGGGGGTCGGAAAAAAAATTCAGGCACGTATGGCATTTTTTCCCTTTCGATCATGTTTTTGTACCCACCCACCCCCACCGCCAAATTTGTTTTTAACACTAAAACAGAGATTTGCGGGGGGAAATTCCCTGTAAACAGCTGTATATGAATTTCTGTGCATACTATTTATCATGGATGTTAACATGGACATGTAAATAGGAATGAGTCATTTGAGGTCATTCGGTCAAAAAAACATGGCTGCCAGCGGCCATCTTGGATTTCAAAATCTGCAACAAAATACAACACGATAACTGCCTGCAGTCAGTTTACCAGTTAGAATTACATTATTTCTCTCATTCAAAGTGGTTTTGAAGCCCAACTCATTGCCAAAACACTAAAAAAACAAGAAGGAAATATTTTTTTTAGTTGCGGAAAAAATTGCTCTTGGTGGCTTTGGCCACCCCCCCCCCCCGGTTATAAATGTAAAAAGTATCTCCCTCTGCAATGACGTTTATTGTATCTTTTTCTATAATTCATTGGCGAGCGTATAATAATGTAGTTATATCTTATATGGTCTTTTTTTCTAATATTATGAATCAAACGTGACACATAGTGGAGCAACCACACCAATTTTCCTTTTATCGGCGAAATAACGCTAAGAATAATGTATCTAACATCAGGTAGTTATCCCGATGTTTGGGAGGCCAAATTCACATTTTATAAATAATTGTGCTTCAGCTCAATCCAATTTCGCATCAGCGCAATTATCCAATTGCGCTTCAGCACAACTCAATTGGGCTTCAGCCCAATTCAAAATTAATTGCGCATCATCAGCGCAATTAATTGTCCATATATGGCTAAACCCCCCAGTAAATTAATGAATAAATCCAATACAAATTAATTGCGCTGTAGCGCAATTATTTTTCACATATATGGGTAACCCCGAGTTGATAAATATAAAATCCAATACAAAATTAATTGCACTGAAGTGCAATTATTTTCCCATATCAGGCTAACCACCAGTTCAGGGGTGTAAGCTTGTAAAAATTTAATTGCGCTAAAGCGCAATTGGATTGCACTGAAGCGCAATTGAATTGCGCTGAAGCGCAATTATTAATAAATTTGAATTTGGCCTCCGATAGAGACGACATGACAAAACTTGTCGTGGATTGTGCAATCTTGTCTGGAGTCTGGCCCATAAATCCAAAATGACGTAAATGACGTCAGAAATCTTGTCATGACGTCTTCGCTGATTTTCATTATGCTAACTATGTAGTATCTATGTTCCATAGCTATACATAACTCATTTCAATAACACACATGGTCTGTGTGATATGTTTTCTTCAAATTGGCAGCATCAAACATGTACTAATTACTTGAATTATAAAGGACCATAACTCTGTTAAAATATATCGGATCAAACCCATATTCGAACTAGATCTGCATTTAGGGGTGAGAAATTCATATACCAAATTTGAGTCATAGCAGCTTGTGTGAATTCTAAGTAAACATAAGAGTGAAAAGGGTCAATTAAACAATACCCAAAACATACAGTGAAGAAAAACCTAGGTAAGAAATATGAGGCAGATCAGAAGAAATATGTTCAACTTATTGCATAGGATAGCATGTGTGTGAAGGGTTAATTATTTTCTAAACCGACCAACCAATCAATGCCAAAAACTATACAGGTGAGGGGTGTGTCATCATAAACCTACATATCAAATATGAACACAGTCGGACAAAAAATACTTCGGTTATAGCATCTGATAGCACATGCCCATGTGTGGATGCAATGTGTTAAAATTTTTTAAACCGATCAACTGATCGATACCAAAAACTATACAGGTCAGGGGTGTGTCATCATAAACATGCACATAAAATTTGAACACGATCCGATAAAAATACTCGAGTAATCGTGTCGGATAACAAGTGTCTACGGACAGATGGACGGCTAGACGGATGGACGGACGAACGACGGATGGTTGATCCGGACGTCAGCATTATGTGTACCATACATGGTATGGGTACACATAAAAACATTATAGAGTTTTCTGTCAGTGACTTGGTCCATAATAATAAAACGAGATAATGTGTCACAGAAATTATTAATAATAAAAAAAATTAGAATTATTTTTTAGCTCAACTTTACTTTGTAAAGTTTGAGCTATTGCCATGGCTTGTATTCCGTCTTCCGCGCGCGTGTGTGTGTATGTGTGTGAGAGGGTGAGTGTGTCAACCCAACTCTGTGAGGACATTCATATAGTAAAACAATGTCCTCACAATGTTAACAATTTTTTCCCTTAAGGCGACGGAAATTTGTATTTTTTGAAATTTTTGATATTTTTTCGTCCGCACTAGGCGGAAATTATACTACGCATGCGTTACAAAGATTGCCGTTATTTCGTTAAAGGTACACTCCGAGTTTGGATATATTTACGAAATAACGAGGTCCTCACAACTACGGTATTGTTTGAATTTCTAAAGAAATGTACCCACAACATATGTAATACAAACAAGGGTGTGTGTGTGTGTGTGTGTGTGTGTGTGTGTGTGTGTGTGTGTGTGTGGTAAGGGAGGGTGTGTGTGTGGTGAGGGAGGGTGTGTGCGTGCTAGACCCCGAAGCCACGACAAATAGTTTTCATGGCTGGCTCAACCGATTTTCGTGGCTGGTTAGCTAGCTAAGCCGGCTCAGTCACGACGTTCGTGGCTGGTGAAATATGGCGGCTCAGCCGGCTGAGATGTTATCATTTAGCGTATTTTCGTTTCCGTAATGTTCCTAATACCTTGTTACCGGTTATAGATGCCGTTTTTTAGCGTTTGTGGTGAACCCGTAGAATTCCAGACCACACGTAATCTTTTTATGTTGGGCTTTTCCATTATGGCGAAAATTCACGAAGGACTGGCGTGGATATACTATGTAGTTTCCCATCTGATCGGTAGTAGTAACATTGGGACTTCTATCGACTTCAAACTGCTATCATCACTGCCATCTTGCGATATATGCATGCATCATTGAATGATGAACCCGATAGTAATGATATATAATATTTCAAACTATTTTATATTCTTATGTGTATATATTGACAAATGCCAGTGATGTCTGAGACTGGGTGTTGTCAATATAAACAATTTATATGTTAACCCTTTAAATACCCATTCAGTTATATGAAAGCATGCATTGGGATAGTCGATTCCACATTAAGGGGCCAGGTGTTCTGATAATATAACAACCATGCCGTGTCCATGCGAGTATGCCAATATTAGGCAATGCGGTTTAGATCTTTGCGATTCACTGTACAGTTGTGCTTGACATATAAGCCCATGCACGCGGCTCAGCCATTTTACAATTCCGGCGGCGGAGATTTTAAAATGTGACTGGCGTTAGAAATAATATGGCTGGCGGCGGCTTGTAGCCAATATGGCTGGCGGCGGCGGCGTACGATGGCGGCTTCGGGCTCTAGTGCGTGCGTGATTCGTCAACAATTTCCTTTAGCACGGGCTACAGGTCGTACCCTTGGTCTGATCATTATGCAATTTGTCATAACTGTTGACATTGACATGTAGATGGGAACGAGCAATTTTGGGGTTGTTCGGCTAAAAAACATGGCCGCCAGCAACCATCTTGGATTTTACTCTTTGCATGACTAAATCATTTGGCACGGGCTTCAGGTCGTACCTTTGGTCGGATCATCATGACATGTGTCATAGATGTTAACAATGACATATGTCGATGGAAATAAGTCATTGTGGGGTCATTAGGCCAAAAAACATTGCTGCCTGCAGCCATCTTGGATTTTACTCTTTGCATGACTAAATCCTTTGGCATCGGCATCGGCTACAGGTCGTACCTTTGGTCGTATCTTTATGAAATTTGTCATGGCTGGTGATATTGACATGTAGATGGGAACGAGTCATTTTGGGGTCATTCGGCAAAAAAAACATGGCCGCCAGCGGCCATCTTGGATTTCAATATTAAAATCCATTAGCACAGACTACAGGCCGGGGTGTTCGTCTGATCATCATGAAATTTGTTGTGGAAGTTAATATTGACATGTAGATGGGAATGAGTCATTTTGGGGTCATTCTGCCATATAACATGGCCGCTGGGAACCATCTTGGATTTTACTCTTTTTTGACAAAGGCTACATGTCGTATCTTTTGTTGGATCATCATGAAATTTGTCATGGATGTTAACATTGACATGGAAATGGGAACGAGTCATTTTGGGGTCATTCGGCAATAAAACATGGCTGCCAGTGGCCATCTTGGATTTGACTCTTTGCATAACTAGACCTTTAAACTTTCCACATTCCTAAACACTCCATTGACTGTAACACATGAAATTATTCCCTTTCCAAATTGAGGTACAGTGTCATTGACACTTTCATGTGTTGTTAAATTGAGCATGGAGTTGAACAAAGAAGCAAAAAAAAGGATAAAAAGGGCCATAACTCACGGTTAAAACAAATTTGATCAAACTCATATCTGAACTCGATCTGTATTTTGGGCTGAGAAACTCATATACCGAATTTGGTTCCGATCAAATAATTTTTTTGGAGTTATCATAGCATGTGTGAATTCTAAGTAAAAGAAGGGCCATAACTCTGTGCCAAATTTGGTTCCAATCAGATAAAATATGTTTGAGTTATGACAGAACGTGTGAATTCTAAGTCGAAAAAGGGCCATAACTCTGTGAAAAAACTCGGATCAAACCCATATTCGAACTCGATCTGTATTTTGGTCTGAGAAACTCATATACAAAATATGGTTCTGATCAGTTAGAAAATGTTTGAGTTATCGCACCATGCATAAAGTATCTACGGACAGACAGACGGACTAACGACGAGTGGTCAATCCAGACGTCGACATTATGTGTACCATACTATGCTGTGCCTCAAAAATTCCTTTTATCTGTTTGTGGCCCACAAATCCAAAATGACGTAATTGACGTCAGAAAACTTGTCATGACGTCTTCGCTAGTTTTCATTATGCTAACCATGTATATTTTCAAGATGGTCCAATCCCGATTCCGCGCTTTTGGTAATCTCCACACAGTTGCTAACCGGAAGTCACGTGACAATTTCTCCAAAATCCACACCTGTGATCTTTGAAAAATCACTGATGGATATAGAAACAAATATATGACGTCATTCACCCGCGCCTAAGGTATTAGCAACCACGCGCGCATGCGGTACGCTGGTGGTTACTATGACGTCATTCACCTGCGGTACGCTGGTGGCTGCTATAATTAATTGGCGAGCGTATAATAATATAGTTATATCCCTTATATGGTATTTTCCCGACGTTATGCATATTTGCTATATCATGTATTTACTTGCCACAAGAACAGTAGACTATAAAGAACACGTAGGCCTAAGGGTATATACACAATATTTTCAAGCGGAAGCATCAAATTCGAAATGGGCGTTGCTCGTACACTCGCCGCATTATTAAATATCTGTCTCTAACTTTTTTTTCAGATTGTTCATACGGAATATCGAGGTGAGTTATATGCCTATGTCATCTCTTTGGGGTGTACTTAACCCTTTACCCAACAAACCGGCCAAAAACGGCCAAATGAAGCTGCAACAGCCTAAATTATCTTGGGTCTGTCTCAATAAAACCATACAAATATGGATATCATTGGAACCGGCTCATTGACCACATTGTGATAGTTACAGTTATGCCCTGTGCCAATGCATTATTTTATATATGCGAGTCGACCATAGGTCGCCTCGCATATATAAGAGAATGCATTGGCCTAAAAAAAACACTTTTAACACTTTTTACCATTTTTTCTTACATTCTTTAACAATTTTATAATTTTTAATGTGTTAAGCCAATGCATTCTCTTATATATGCGAGGCGACCTATGGTCGACTCGCATATATAAGAGAATGCATTGGCACAGGGCCGTTCTGTTGGGTAAAGGGTTAAACGTTGAATCAGCTGCTGGTTGGCAGGTTACCACCTAGTCATTGACCACCCGCCCGTTCAGCAGTTCAGAATCCCGTTCAGCAGTACAGCGGCTGCACAGCCCCCTGGGGAAAAATACCGGATATCAATATATACTATAACAGTGACAAGGTTCACAAGTCAGAGTTTGGGAAAAAACACACCATCTATCGTATTCCTGTTAGATTTATTGAAGATATTAGGCAGACGGGGAGACAGACGACCCGTTTTACTCCCAAATTTCCAGTAGATATTGCAAGTTTTCGTTTAATATTATGGAATTATACATCAAAAGAAAGGAAATTTCATGGCCAATAAAGACACACTGAAATATATTGTGACTGATTTGAACGATTTTGAGAATCCATGAGCAATATGATAGATTGTGCGTTTTTCCCAAAATCGGACTTGTGAACCTTGCCACTGGTATAGTATATATTGGTATATCTACTATTATTCCTCCGGGGCCTGTGAGCGGCTGCAGTTCAGCAGATTCTTGCGAACGCAGTTTAACTCAATTATAACGCAGTTAGTAGAGTTTATGTTGTGTAGTAGATTCTTCAGAATGGTGCTCTGGACCACCGAATTCCACTGAGAAACAAGTGCATCTCTAGGCCGTGACAAAAAATGTGAATTCAATTTGAAACAAGTAGAATATTTGGGTCATATTATTGACGAAAATGGATTACATCAGTCACCAGAGAAGGAAAGAGCTATAAATGAAGCACCAATTCCAAAGAATGTAGCACAACTAAGATCTTTCTTAGGATTGTTGAATTATTATGGTAAATTTCTACCAAATTTGTCAACTGTGATTGCTCCATTAAATCATCTCTTGTCAAAACAAGTAGAGTGGAATTAGTGTACTGAATGTGACAAAGCTTTCAAAGTCGTTGATTTTGTCATCAAATGTGTTGATACCATATCAAATGGATCTGCCACTTAAAATAACATCCGATGCGAGTGAATATGGCGTTGGCGCTGTAATTTCACATGTTATGCCAAATGGCGATGAACGCCCAATAGCCTTTGCATCCAGATCATTGAGTGTGTCTGAAATTAAGTACGCACAAATCGAAAAAGAAGCGTTAAGTATATTATTTGGCATACAGAAGTTCCATCAATATTTATTCAATAGATCATGGGTTTTAATTACAGATAATCAACCTTTAGTATCCATTTTTGGTTCAAAGTCTGCCATTCCTTCATTAGCCGCAGCTAGATTGCAAAGATGGGCCTAGCTTGCTTTTGGCAGCACATGATTATACCATACAATATAGAAACACTAAACAGCATTGTAATGCTGATGGTCTTTCTAGGTTGCCATTGCAAAGTTCAGATTATAAAGGCGAAGAATGTGGTCAATTGGATAACATTTTCGCATTATCTCAAATGGAAGTTTTACCAGTTACTTCAAAAGTTGTCTGGGTGGTTTCATAATTCTGAAAGTGAATTAAAGCCTTATTATTTGCGTCGAAATAAAATCACCATACAACAGGGTTGTTTAATGTGGGGTATTACAGTTATTTTACCTATGTCATTACAGTGGAAGATATTGACGGAACTTCATCAAGGCCATGTTGGTATTGTTAGAATGAAATCCTTGGCCAGATCATACGTATGGTGGCCAGGATTAGATAATGATATTGAAAATATGGTGAAACAGTGTGATATATGTCAACAGAATCAAAACAATGTAGCAATTGTGCCTTTACATCCATGGATGTGGCCAGAAAAAGCTTGGCAGAGGATTCATGTGGATTTTGCTGGTCCGTTATTCGGACACATGTTTTTAGTAATTAGTCCGTTATTCGGACACATGTTTTTAGTAATTGTGGCGGGGGGGGGGGGGGGTCTGCAAAAAAAATCCGTATAGAGGGCCGGGGTGGGTGGGTGGTCCAGAGGCGGAAAAAATGGTGCTTGTAAATTTTTTCCTAAATGGATTTTTTTCAAACAATTTACAAGTAGTGATCATGTAATGTTGTTTGTAAGCATGTTAGTACCATGCTTGTTGGTATAGGGCTATATAGGCACCTACAGTGACTCAGATTTAGCAACATTCTGGATTTCACAGGATCCCGGACCACTTCACAGTGGACCACCGTATTAACGTTCAGGAAACTTATGATCAGCGTAAGAAATATTTAGTAACAAAATTAATATATTACCCAGTTGTATTACCTGAATAAAAGTAATAAAACAAAAAAACTCTATCACAAATTGGATACTACATGGTGAATACTCAATGATGACTAGATATCATTAACCTGATTGTTGCATAACATGAAATTGAAAAGGGTATCTCATAAATTTCTAATGTCTGAAATACTGTCTTGTTCTGGCATGTAATCAAATTCATCCAATTATCCAAATAAAACTGAATTGGTTATGGTGAATGACCGTTACTGTTTACTGCTCAGACAATCCCAAATGAAGGTGACGCTATTCTCATTGAATTTCCGAACTTCATCTTGGAGCTTTACTGCTCAACAAGACGAAACTAAAATACTAATTGTATACTGTTATCACTTACAAATAGATGAACTGAAATAATGTGATGCATTCAGATGCATTGAGAAATGACATTCAATTCTTCATTCTGGTCTATCACCATACCAAACCACATCAAAATTTGACAACCGACACTTAACTTATATTACAAAAAACTTTGTATGGACTAAATTTCATAAAGTCGAACAGGGCCCATAACTTGGTGGGCATTGATGGTCACAACCCGCGATATTATGCATATTCGTCCCCCATTTCTGGTTCGTCACCATGCCATAGGGCATCAAATATGACAACCGACTCTTGAGTTATAATTCAACTATATACCCGCCGACTAATATCGGGCAGTATAATAACCATATATCTATGTGTATACCTAACCAAAAACAATTCCCCTCCCCCACCCCACCCCGTTGGATAAGACTAAATAGTTCTTTGGTCATGCACATATAATTGTGGAACCCCTGACCTGTTTACCACTATTTACACTGGCCAGTGTTCTCTGTCAGACACAACACACTCGATATATTAAGGCTATAATGGGGTCTAGGGCGATTTGTGACATATAGTGTACCTACACAATGCTTTATTATTGTTGTTAGATACTGAAAACACCAGGAAACACATGGAAATACAGTTTATTTTTCGTTTTTCTGATCTGTATTTACCAATTAGTAAGGCAGTTAACACAGTTATTGAAGTACGGCTAAAAGAAACTCTGAAATTTTGATAAAAACATGAGAAAGGGGGGTGGGTCCCCAAAATTTTGGAGGAAAAAATTATTATTTTTTGCACAAATGGGGTGGTGGGTCCCTCGGGGTCGGAAAAAAACTTTTTGGGCCCTATATGTGCAATTTTTTTCCAGACCCCCCCCCTGATTGTGGATGAAGAAAATTATAATGAATTATGAGGTAATTATGATGAAGAAAACAATTTCTCAGAAAACTATTTCTGTTTTGCATAAACTTTTCTCACGGCAAGGTTGTCCAGAAATTTTGGTTTCAGATAATGGGCCACAATTTACGTCGGTTGAATTTCAAGAATTCTTACAGAGTTTTGGTGTGGTTGATGTCAAATCTGCTCCATATCACCCTGCGTCAAACGGCCTTGCTGAACGTTTTGTGCAAACGTTTAAGAATTCTATTAAGGCAGTTGTAAAGGAAGGAAAGTCAGTTCAGTCTAGTTTAAGTAACTTTTTGTTAAGTTATCGTAACAATGTGCATCCAAGTACGAATGCAAGTGCAGCAAAGTTACTGATGAATCGTCAGCTACGCTGTAAATTGGATTTGGTAAAGCCAAATGTATCAGAAACTGTAAATAGTTCACTTGTGAAGCAAGTTTTAAGTAAATCAAACACATTGAGAAATTATTCTTTTAATGTTGGGGATAAAGTTTTAGTAAGAAATTATTCAACAAAGGCTGAAAAGTGGATTTATGGAGTTATTGTGAAGAAATTGGGACCTGTAACTTATAAAGTTGAAGTGGCTAACAATGTAATTTGGAAGCGTCATGCAGATCAAATATGTAGTTCTGGAAAATGTGTGGAAACTGTTGTAACGCATTCAGCGGATAATGATAAAATATATGAACAAATAAATGAACACTGTGGATGAATGTTAAATGGACACACGGCACTCGCAGGGGTGTGAGTTAAAAGGACACAGAAAAAAATTCCAACTAAAATTTTCAAAAAAATATCGAACTTTCAAAACATAATTTTTTTCCAAAATTAAAAAAAAGTTTTAAAAGTAAAAAAAAATTCACAAATTTCACAAAATATATATATATTTTGTTCAAAATACTTAAAAAAAATTTCAAAAATAAAACTAAGAAAAGAGCAAATGAGGAGAGGAAAAAGAGCAAGTGAGCAAGAGGGGGAGAGGAAAAGAGCAAGTGAGCAAGAGGGGAGAGGGGAAAAGAGCAACTGAGAAGTAGGGGTAGGGAAAAGAGCAACTGAGCAAGAGGGGGAGAGAAAAAGAGCAAGTGAGCAAGAGGGGGGGGGGGGGGAACTGAGCAAGTGAGGAGAGGGAAAATAAGGGGCCCAGTTGGGGCCATCCCAGACAGTTTGCGACGTCACGGAAGTACATGACCTATTTGTTCTGCAGTACCCCCAGTTGGTACCAGTCTAGACATATTGTTACGTCATGGTCTATTTTTATGGCGGTTGGACCAATTAGCATTCTTTTATGTCACTCCCTATGAACGGTGCATTATCTACATGCATATCACGTGAAGACCTCGCTGGACGAGGGGTAGTTATAATGTTAAAGTGACACACAGCAATCTCGGTGTGTGAATATTAAAGTGACACACGGCACACACTGTGGATGAACGTTAAAGGGACACACGGCACTCGTATGGGGTGTAAGTTAAATGGACACAGAACAAAAAATTCGAACTAAAATTAAAAAAAATATATCGAACTTTCAAAACAATTATTTTCCAAAATAAAAAATAAAATAAAAAAAAAAAAAAAAAAAAAAAAAAAAAAACTGAGAAAAGGGCAAATGAGGAGAGGAAAAAGAGCAAGTGAGCAAGAGGGGGGGGGGAGCAAGTGAGCAAGAGGGGAGAGGGGAAAAGAGCAACTGAGAAGTAGGGGTAGTGAAAAAGAGCAACTGAGCAAGAGGGGGGAGAGAAAAAGAGCAAGTGAGCAAATGAGGAGAGGAAAAAGAGCAAGTGAGCAAGAGGGGGAGAGAAAAAGAGCAAGTGAGCAAATGAGAGGAAAAAGAGCAAGTGAGCAAGAGGGGGAGAGAAAAAGAGCAAGTGTACATAATGTACATTAAATTCAATGTGTTCTGACAGCCCTCTAAATGGAAATAAACGTTTTCAAAGTTTCTCCATTTCAGATTGTAAAGAGTTATTTGAAGCCGGATACAGTGATGGATTGTATCGGATCCGCCCAGATGGCACCACAGAAATGTCTGTCGTCTGCGACATGGCGACTGATGGCGGAGGATGGACGGTGTTCCAACAGCGTCGTGACGGGAAGGTAGATTTCTTCAGGAACTGGGTTGATTATGTCTGTGGATTCAGTAACACCTTCTTATCTGAAGATTACTGGCTTGGACTTGAAAATATACATATCCTCTCTCAAACTGGAATGATGGAGCTCTATGTCGCATTGAGAACGGCGGACGGACAGGAAGGATATGCTAAATATTCTAGCTTCAGTCTCGATGACGCCTCAAACAGCTACACCATTCACGTGACCGGCTACAGTGGGACAGCTGGGGACTCGATGAATACTGCTCATGATGGAAAGATGTTCAGCACATTCGATAAAGATAATGACATCTGTGCCTCTAACTGCGCCCAAAACATGCATGGAGCATGGTGGTATAAATGCTGTTGCCAATCCAACCTGAATGGGAAATATCTCAACACAACTCAATCAGGACAATATGGGATGACGTGGAAATATAATTACGGAAGCCTCAACTCTATGATGCATAGCAAAATGATGCTTCGGCGTGTGATATCATGAATACTGCTCATGATGGAAAGAAGTTCAGCACATTCGATAACGATAATGACATCTGAGCCTCGAACTGCGCCCAAAAATTCCATGGAGCATGGTGGTATAAGTGCTGTTTTCAGTGCAACCTGAATGGCGAATATCTTAACACAACTCAAGTAACACCAGGACAATATGGAATGTTGTGGGTATACAATTACGGAGTCGGCAACTCTATGATGCACAGCAAAATGATGCTTCGTCGGGTGATATAATGAATTTTATATGTTGAGAAGATGACTAACAAGCATGGAAACCAAACAGGAAAAATTATTTGTTAATGAAGAATATTGACTAATGGTGTGAAATAAACACAGAACCACATAGGCGTGTGAAGGAACTGAAAACTATCACTTGATAGTTATGCTACAAGTTACAACCCGAGCCTGATGGCTCTCTTAACATCAAAGTAAAACCAATAGGGATGTGTTGGCAAAACAATTACAAAATCGCCAACTCTTCGTCGGTGATATAATGAATTTGATCTTTTAACAAGAAAAAAAAAAGATTACATAATTATTGCTACATGTGTATGTAGATAGATAGATAGTTTATTGGATAAAGCATGTACATATACAATAGGATTTATAAAAATAATATTAGAAAATTCAATGCACATACAGAATCCGGGCGGTGGTGTGACCTAATGGCCGTCTTCCCAGCATCGCCCAGGCAAAAGAAAATTAACGACATATAATATATATATAAAAAATACTAGCAGGGTTAGCTGGCGTTGCCCAGGTTAGAGTTATGTGAAACCCTGTGGATATTTGGTGGGAATAGAGAATACTCTGGCTCAAAGTGTTACACGTACTCTCATAAATTGTTTATTCAAATAGCATCACAAAACATGATTCTTACATGAATATAAGTAGTGGCTCACCTTGTCGATTGTCATTTTGTTTATCGCGATTTATCTGTTCCACCAATAGAGAAGTATTTATTTATTCACAACTGCATATACTTCAGATGTTACAACATGAACATCATAAACACATTCGTTAGCAAAAATAAGAAACGACAATTGGGTTTTACATAGATGTATCAATCAATCTAGTGGGTTTGACTAATATTTTGAGGACACCTGGCTATCATATATCCATGAAGATACAGATGTTTTAAAGAAATGTCCAGGTGCTGCTCTGTTCATGCATGATTCTATATATTGGCTAAATATTCTGTTTAAAAGAAATGTTGCTGTGCACGTATATCAGCTACATGTGCCCGAAACAGAGCGAGATTTAGATTTGTTTATGTTAGGCGATGCGTCTGTTCTAAAAAATTAAAGAAATCCGCTGTATCGGGCAGATATACCCTTGTCAGTATTGGGGGATCCTGAAAAGTCATGTGCAACTGACTGCGTTTTCTTTCATCTCAGCAGAAAATGTATTTGACTACACACTGTGGCCGCTATTTTTGAACAGGCCTTCGATACATTTCCATATCTCTTGACAAATTGTAACTTTTTTGTGGAAACTATATTGAATGGAACAGACTCAATTATCTTATAATTTATACATGAGCCATTCTAATATGCAATCATCTGACAGTTCGAGGTCTCTCATTTTGCAAGAATATATATGTGTATATCTTAAATAGAATGATAAATATACTTTTAATGCTTTCTTCTATGTACATGTATATGTTTTGCTAGCTCATTATATGAATGCCCTCATTCCCATCCCACCCCATATATAAATATGACAGTTAAGAAGATATAATTTTTTCAAGTGACTTAATCGTGACACCATTTGTCGAGATTGTAAAATTTGAACACCAAAAACTCCTTAAAACGATATGGAGATGGCCTGGGAGGATGACTATATATGGTGGGTATCGGCGAATAGCAATCTTATCAATGCTAGTGCATCTCCTCTCGCCATCCATGACCCAAACGACACCAAATGTGATTTAATTCATCATATCATAAGAGGAGAACGTGTATGAATTTGGTAGAAATTAGTGCTAAATATATTTGTATCAGCTTTGTTGCAACTCCCCTCCTCATGCATGACTTTAACAGCGCCACTTTTGACATATTTAAACCACGTCCATTAGACTAATGCATGCATGATATAATGGAGATTATAAGTTTGGTGGTAATCAGCAACTAAACAAATTTTTATCATAGTTAGGACCCCCCCCCATCTCTCACCCAAACAGCACCGATTTGGCGTCTTTAAATCTTATGATTATGTTCCTCGTATCATAGAGAAGAATAATATATCAACTTGGTCGAAATCTGTGCTAAAAATAGTTTATTAAGTCAATTGTTGATGATTATTTATAAGTTTGGTGCTAATCAGTAACTAAACAAGTTTTGTTATCAAATTTAGTGTCCACCTAACCCCCATCTCTCACCCAAACAGCACCAATATGGCATCTTTAAATCACCTCATTAGACTCCTCGTATCATAGATAAGAATGTATCAAATTGGCGCTAAAAATATTGTGTATCAATTTTGGTTCCCCCTCTCCCTTTCAGTGCACCCCTGACACGAATGATGCCACTTTTGACAGATTTAAGCCACACCATTAGACTCCACATACCATGGGGATGATACCGTATAAGTGTGCTGGCAATCAGCGACTAAACCCATTATCAAATTTAGTGCCCACCCCCCAATCTCTCATCCAAAACACCAATTTGGCGTCTTTAAATCATACAGTTAGATTCCTTGTATCATGGAGAAGAATATATCAATTTGGTGCAAATTCTGTTTTTCAGCATTTCGCTATCACAATATCTTAGCTGGTTTTCGTACGAGCAGTCTTTATAGGAATCAGGGAGCTAAATGTGTTCTAGAGTCGGGGAACGAGTACACCGTGGAATGCTAAAGGTGAAGGTAGCTGAAGAATGACCTTCACCTGATACATGCGACACGTTATTAAAGGATGACATCGCGTTTATTTGATTTGTACATCATATCTAAATAATTTAAACTGGTGAATGAATGGGGGAATGGATTTTTGTGAGCGGAAAATTTATTTAACTAGCTGCTGTAGTTCTGGATTTGTCCAGATCAAATTTGGCTGTGGGATAGCCCTGTCGTACACTTGGGGATTTATTTTAAAAAGTAAACACATGACCTATGATTTTTCTACCATTTTCGTGATCAACTGGTGTCAATCTAGCCGGGTAAACATCACTGATATGGCCTGCAGGCTTCAATTCAGTGAATTTGGCCAAAACGTTAACACTGTCGCCTATGGGAAACCATTTAGTTCCGTGATTCCTTAAGACTACATAGGCGGGTGAAGGAATTGAAAATGATCACACTTGATGATAGTTGTGCCGCAAGTTACAACCAAGCTCTCGTAACGTTATGCCATAACAAACTCAAGCTCTCGTAACGTTATGCCATAACAAACTCATGCGACAATGTTCACCAAGTAGTCCATGTCTGCTTATACGAAAAGCAGCATAATATAAGTAGTATAATGAGAGCCCACCCACCACCCCATCCCGCCACCCATAGTAGCTTATGCGCCCGTATAGAGGCTACTGCCCACATAAATAAGTAGTATAATGAGAGCCCACCCACCACCCCATCCCGCCACCCATAGTAGCTTATGCGCCACAGGCGCCCGTATAGAGGCTACTGCCCACATAAATAAGTAGTATAATGAGAGCCCACCCACCACCCCATCCCGCCACCCATAGTAGCTTATGCGCCACAGGCGCCCGTATAGAGGCTACTGCCCACATAAATAAGTAGTATAATGAGAGCCCACCCACCACCCATAGTAGCTTATGCGCCACAGGCGCCCGTATAGAGGCTACTGCCCACATAAATAAGTAGTATAATGAGAGCCCACCCACCACCCCATCCCGCCACCCATAGTAGCTTATGCGCCCGTATAGAGGCTACTGCCCACATAAATAAGTAGTATAATGAGAGCCCACCCACCACCCCATCCCGCCACCCATAGTAGCTTATGCGCCACAGGCGCCCGTATAGAGGCTACTGCCCACATAAATAAGTAGTATAATGAGAGCCCACCCACCACCCATAGTAGCTTATGCGCCACAGGCGCCCGTATAAAGGCTACTGCCCACATAAATAAGTAGTATAATGAGAGCCCACCCACCACCCCATCCCGCCACCCATAGTAGCTTATGCGCCACAGGCGCCCGTATAGAGGCTACTGCCCACATAAATAAGTAGTATAATGAGAGCCCACCCACCACCCCATCCCACCACCCATAGTAGCTTATGCGCCACAGGCTCCCGTATAGAGGCTACTGCCCACATAAATAAGTAGTATAATGAGAGCCCACCCACCACCCCATCCCGCCACCCATAGTAGCTTATGCGCCACAGGCGCCCGTATAGAGGCTACTGCCCACATAAATAAGTAGTATAATGAGAGCCCACCCACCACCCCATCCCGCCACCCATAGTAGCTTATGCGCCACAGGCGCCCGTATAGAGGCTACTGCCCACATAAATAAGTAGTATAATGAGAGCCCACCCACCACCCCATCCCGCCACCCATAGTAGCTTATGCGCCACAGGCGCCCGTATAGAGGCTACTGCCCACATAAATAAGTAGTATAATGAGAGCCCACCCACCACCCCCATCCCGCCACCCATAGTAGCTTATGCGCCACAGGCGCCCGTATAGAGGCTACTGCCCACATAAATAAGTAGTATAATGAGAGCCCACCCACCACCCCATCCCGCCACCCATAGTAGCTTATGCGCCACAGGCGCCCGTATAGAGGCTACTGCCCACATAAATAAGTAGTATAATGAGAGCCCACCAACCACCCCATCCCGCCACCCATAGTAGCTTATGCGCCACAGGCGCCCGTATAGAGGCTACTGCCCACATAAATAAGTAGTATAATTATATTCTGTTTTTCAGCATTTCGCTATCACAATATCTTAGCCGGTTTTCGTCTGAGCAGACTTGGACTACATAGGCGGGTGAAGGAACTGAAAATGATCACACTTGATAGTTATGCCACGAGTTACAACCAAGCTCTCGTAACATTACGCCATAACAAACTCATGCGACAACATTCACACACCTGTGTGGTTTTGTATTTATTGCACACCATGATTGTGGGTTACCTGTGATACAACTAATGGAGTGACCACCCCCACCCTGCATTGTTGACATGTCCCTGCAGAGTAAACGAGACAATAGATGGAATATATAGGTTTATTGTTATACTGGCATTTTGATTTTTGTTTTTAATACATTTGTGAACAACAAATTTATTTATTAAGTGAAACTTAAGAAAACTTCAACACTTAGAGTAACTGTCCACTATATCAACAATTAGCAAAAATACCTCGCAAACACAAACCTTTGGTTCTAAACTATTTAACAATTGACTGTCCAATACAAAAATAAATATCAAGATAAACACAGCGAAAATATCAACATCATAGCAAAGCCTGATAAAAGTGTGCATTTCATTTGCAGAATGAGGTCCCCAGAGGGTGGGTTTAGTGATGCTATCATGCACAGCAGGCTAGTGTTACCAAATTCACCCTCTGGGGACCTCATTCTGCATGGCCTCATCTATGGGAGACAGAGACTCAGATTTAAGTTACCAAATGGTGACTATTGTTATGTACAGACCCATTGGGAACCTTGATTATGCAATGTGTCGTCTGCCAATTTGGGCATATAGACAAACTAGACTAAAAAAGACATAGATTCTATGAAGAAGTTTCTATAGATATTTGACAATAATAAAGAAACTTTCCAGAGAAAATGAGGCCAAAGCAGAATGAGGTCAACAGAATGTGAATTTAGTGATGCTAGCCCGCTATGTGGGATAGCATCACTAAATTCACCCTCTTGGGACCTCATTCTGCAAATGACAGACACACTATTTCAAGGCTTGGTCAGTAATGTATAAGACATCCATCTCAAACCTCACTAATAAACTTTAATGTTTAACCCACAGGGAGCCTCACACAGATGGAAGCATGCACTACAGAGTGTCGTCTGCTCCAGTCTATGTGGGGCTCTCTATGGGTTCAGGCACACTAAACTCAGGCTTGATCATAGCAAATCGGCAAAAAATATATCAACATAAAAAATATACAAGTCATGTGTTTAAAGTAGTGAATCTCGTTCATGTCACAATTAACCCTTTGAGTGCCAGGTCCGATTTTTGTATCAACCCATATACCCTGTGCCAATAGATTCTCTTATATATGCGAGTCGACCATATAGGTCGCCTCGCATATATAAGAGAATGCATTGGCCTAACAATTTTTCATCATTTGTTATTATTTTTTACAATTTTAATAATTTTTTCTTATATTCTTTAACAGACTTATTTTGTAGGTTTAGTGCCAGGGAATCTTACGTTTTTCATGGGCATCGAAATTATTACTATGAATACTTGATGATAGTTTTGAGTTATAACATGCCCCTAAGGTTTTATCCAGTTTGTTTTTAAATTCGCTATAGCATGCTTAAGCATACCACAAAAAAATTCAACCCAAATTTTTTTTATTTTTTAGGGCCGATTTTACAGACTGTAAATTAGGGCCGATGAGATCGGCCCCTGGCACTGAAAGGGTTAAACATTTGTTTTTATAAAACCTTGTTTCAAGATTGCAACTAGCTTTTTTTGTGAATAAAGTACAGCTGTACTCAAAAGTAATTGACCACCTCTAATGTGTTATAACCTCCAACACCGGGGTAATGATACCGCTTCAACATCACTGCATGTATGTTACATCACGATGCATGCGGTCACGGCATGAAAATAAAATAGAGTGATTCTCCTTATATCCATGAAACTTAACAAGATCCTCATGGACGTATTATGTTCAACTTTTGGTGTGACGACCCGCGGCATCATAACAGCATGGTACCGTAACTCCAGCGCAGTGACCCGTCTCGATACCGCTGTGGAAACCGTACACTACCAGTAATACCACGGTCATTACAGGGGTATCAACCTGTTTTTCAAGTCAATTACTTTGAGGATCGTGGTACAGATGAAACTAAAGATTTGGTATATTAATTGTCTACAAAGGTACCGGTATAATAATAAAGTGGTCTATTCGTGGTAAAATCATTAGTTGGAATAACATGTACCTTGACAGAGGGTGCAAATAAGATGGAGTTTTCTCTCGTAAACTTTTAACCCTTTACCCAACAAACCGGCCAAAACAAGCTTCAACAGCCTAAAATATCTTCGGTCTGTCTCAATAGAACCATACAAATATGGATATCATTGGAACCGGCTCCTTGACCACATTGTGATGGTTACAGTTATGCCCTGTGCCAATGCATTCTCTTATATATGCGAGTCGACCATAGGTCGCCTCGCATATATAAGAGAATGCATTTTTAACACTTTTTACCATTTTTTCTTACATTCTTTAACAATTTTATAATTTTTAATGTGTTAAGCCAATGCACAGGGCCGTTCTGTTGGGTAAAGGGTTAAATAGTAAATTCTGAATGTTACCGATTTCTATTCTAAAAAATATTAAGTGAATAGAATTTAGTGGACGATGTTAATAAATTTTGTATAGAATTAAGACCAATTTGATCCTTTTTATCGCATATTAACATTTTAGCAAGGGAAAACGGTATCGAAATGGCTGAGGTTAAAAAAAATAATATTATTGCTTTGCTTATCACAACCAAAGAGGAAGTAAAGACACCTTCAAGAACAAATATAGGTCAAACATTTTTCAACCACCTTATCACCAGGGACCAGCCTAGGGGGCGACGTAGGCGAAATGGTCGCCCTGAAATGACGTCAGGGAGAAGTGGATGTCTCCCTAAAAAAAAAAAAAAATTTAGTTAAATTTTTAATTTTTAGTTAAATTTTTAATCTCCCTGAAGAATTGGTGACTGGATGATCTACTGCTCAGCATAACACTTCCAGTTTATCCTCACCCATGTAGAAAATCTATTGTGGACAATAATAACAGCTAAAACAATCAGTTCTAATCAATAGTTACTAGCGACAAATAGTCGCACTAACGCTCCACTTCTCCCTGGTAAGCCCCCACTTCTCCTTATTTTTCCAAGAGGGAGAAGTCACTTCTCCCTATATTTTGACCCTAGGCTGGTCCCTGCTTATCACCAATGTTTATCTCACATTCAAAACTAAATAACCCAACATAAATTGAATATTCATAATTATATTCTAATTAACATAATAATAAAGACATCGATATTATTGGGCTAAGCTCTTATGTCACTGCGAGTGCTGATAATACAAGTGTGTCTTACAAAAAACAAATGAGGCCGGATTCAGAGGTTAATTTTGTGATAAACCGTGACACAAAATGGTTGGTAGATGAAGAATAGCACAGAATAGTACAGAAATTTCACTCCAAATAGCGTGCCTGTCATTTGCAGAATGAGGTCCCCAGAGGGTGAATTTAGTGATGCTATCCTGCATAGCGGGCTAGCATCACCAAATTCACCCTCTGGAGACCTCATTCTGCTTAGGCCTCATCTTCTGGGAAGTATCTACAGTATCAAATTAACATTGTTTTTAGTTTTCCCTTCTGGGAAGTTTCTATATCCCCTAATTTGCAGCCGATAAAATGCATAATCGAGGTGCCCAATGGGTGAACATCACCAACTTCAACTGGGGAACTTCAATCTGATCCTAGGTCTACCATAGCAGTTGAGGGCCTAAGCAGAATGAAGTTCCCAGAGGGTGAATTTAGTGATGCTAGCCCACTATGCGGGATAGCGTCACTAAATTCACCCTCTGGGGACCTCATTCTGCAAATGACAGACCTTGAACCTGTCTAATAACCAAGCCTGCAAATAGTGTGCCTGTCATTTGCAGAATGAGGTCCCCAGAGGGTGAATTTAGTGATGCTATTCCCGCATAGCGGGCTAGCATCACCAAATTCACCCTCGGGGGACCTCATTCTGCTTACACCTCAGCAGAATGAGGTCCCCAGAGGGAGAATTTGGTGATGCTAGCCTGCTATGCGGGGTATCATCACTGAATTCACCCTCTAGGGACCTCATTCTGCAAATGACAGACACACTATTTCAAGGCTTGCTAATAACTTGATAAAAAATTGTTTGACAATGAATATAAGTACAAAGACGTGAAGTACAGATGCTACACAATACTGCTATAGGTATATCCTATATGGGGCCTCACACATGTCATCTGACTCACACTGTGTGGGGTCTCACACATACATCATATACCTCACCCTGTGTGGGAGGCCTCTATAGGGAGCATTAGAAGTATCAGATTTCACCGCAAATATATTCCTTGAAGAACACGATTAACAACCGTCAACCAACAATACAAAAATAAATAAATTCAACCAAGCCTTAAAATAATTGACCTTTAATGACCACTGATGATTAATTGGCCTTTAATGACCACTGATGATTAATTGGCCTTTAATGACCACTGATGATTAATTGGCCTTTAATGACCACTGATGATTAATTGGCCTTTAATGACCACTGATGATTAATTGACCTTTAATGACCACTGATGATTAATTGGAGAAGTACACATATAAACACATTCTAATTTGTTGTGAATTGTTGATAACAGTCCATGTCTTGAGACGGGTGCGAGTGTGGTCTGCACTAACAAATCTCATTTTACGTGCGTTAAAAATCACACTCGCACCAGAATGCATCATAATTCACAGGGATAGAGTTATTCCCTTCCATCGAGAATAATTGACTGGCAAAATAGACCAGATTAAAATTAAGACAGAACATACGTCGGTAACTTGATAAAAACAACATTTTAACAGTTTAATCGACCGGATAAGTTGATAATACAATGTTTTGGAGATTCACCTTTCAAATGGTATATAATATGGAATATGTTTTATGTAATGTAATCCGGGGATTCGAAAATTAAGCGGGCCTTTAAGGATTTTTCTTCTAAATTTTGACTTCATGGTGAATGTCGCCAACTGACCATTCAGTTATTATTTCAAAACTTGGTTTCACAATCAAAGGGCTGCAATGGCTTCGTATCAAACCTAGTATCATACACGGTGGAAATTTTAATTCAATTTGAAATTTGTCACCGAAATACACATTCTGATTGGTCAAGAATATGTAACATCAGTTTTTGGTTTCGGCCACAGATGGACGAACAAATTTCAATGAAGCATGTTGCGATTGATGGTGCGCGTCAAATATGTCACCATGCAGCCAGGAGTTGGGTGCAATGTCTAATTTTTTATGATAGATACACATAGTCCGTTTCTATGTTAAGTACCCAAAGATTTAAATGCACACAAACATTACCAAATTCACTCTCTGGTGACCTCATTCTGCTTTGGCCTCATCTTCTGGGAAGTATCTAGAGTATCAAATTAACATTGTTTTTAGTTACTTTTTCCCTTCTGTTCAGTTTCTATATCCCATAATTTGCTGAAGTTTAAATGCACAATTGAGGTGTCTGATGGGTGAAGATCAAAAGCAGTTGAGGTCTAAGCATAATGAGGTTCCCAGAGGGTGCACGTCGGGCTAGCCCCACTAAATTCACCCTCCGGGGATCTCATTCTGCAAATGAGAGACATACTATTTGCAGGTTTGTAACCGTAGCCTGTTACGTTGGAATCAATTTCAAACAGAAGCATTTCCATGATTTATGATACTAATTTAGATTTTATATTTATGAAATTAAAACCAGTCAGCCCCGCTAAAGGAGCGCTCAGACAGATGTGGTTTGTACACAAGCCTGCTAAATAGTGTGTCTGTCATTTGCAGAATGAGGTCCCCCATGGGTGAATTTAGTGACGCTTTCCTGCACAGAGCAGTCTAGAATCACGAAATTCACCCTCTGGGGACCTCATTCTGCTTAGGCCTCATCTTCTGGGAAGTATTAACATTGTTTTTAGTTTTACCTTCTGGGAAGTTTCTATATTTTGCTGAAGATAAAATGCATAATCGAGGTACCCAATGGGTGAACATCACCAACTTCAACTGGGGAACTTCAATCTGATCCTAGATCTACCATAGCAGTTGAGGGCCTAAGCAGAATGAGGTCCCCAGAGGGTGAATTTAGTGATGCTAGCCCACTATGCGGGATAGCGTCACCAAATTCACCCTCTGGAGACCTCATTCTGCTTAGGCCTCATCTTCTGGGAAGTATCTATAGTCTCAAATTAATATTGTTTTTAGTTACATTTTCCCATCTGGGAACTTCAATCTGATCCTAGGTATTCCATAGCAGTTGAGGGCCTAAGCCGAATGAGGTCCCCAGTGGGTGAATTTAGTGATGCTAGCCAGCTATGCGGGATAGCGTCACTAAATTCATCCTCTGCGGACCTCATTCTGCAAATGACAGACACACTATTTCCATGCTTGCGTTGAGAGTCTGAATTTTCAGACATTTCTATCCTTCACAACACAACTTGGGTTTACCCTTTCATGACGGGAGCTGCACTCGTGCATCGTTAAAGATCCTGTTCCAGTACATTCTCTTACATATGCGAGTCTCCCATAGCGGGTCTCCCATAGTGAGACTCGCATATATAAGAGAATGCACTGGCTTACGTGGGCAAGGTCAATATTATTAAGCCAATGTATTCTCTTACTCCCAACGTGAGACTCGCATATATGTGACGCCATATCAAATCAAGTCGTAAGTCGGGATTTTTTTTACCCTGTGCCAATGCATTCTCTTATATATGCGAGTCGACCATAGGTCTCCTCGCATATATAAGAGAATGCATTGGCCTAACAATTTTTTACAATTTTAATAATTTTTTCTTGTATTCTTTAACAATTTTATAATTTCACCCATACAGAGCCCCAGACAAACATGAGCAGACGACACTCTTCTATATGCTTCTATATATGTGTGGGGCTCCCTGCAGGGTAATGGATGTTTTTTATTTTAAATCAAAGGCAGGTTAATTAGGGCCCTGCGAATCGGCATTTTTCCGCAAATTCAAAATCTGATATCGAATCAGGAGGCAGATGTTGATATTGATTCAAATCGGATAGCTTTAGTGTCCTCAAAGCTGGTTGCAAGTTTTGTTCACTACAGACTGGTTGTAGTCTGAACACTGCTTTACAAAATCACATATTATCAATAGCACGTTCAAACAATAACTCCGAAATCATCAGCACATTTAAACATAATCACCGAAATCAGAGTTATTTTTGGAGAGATCAGGAACGCTAGATCTGAGTCGTTCTCGTCTCATCCACTGCAGCATCGTCCTGTCGCGGTCAGTCGTCCTCGGCTGGAGACGTTCCCAGGCCGATGGAAGCAGATCCTCAAACTCCTCCAGGGACATCCCTGGCGGCAGAATACCGTCCAGCCCGTTAACTCCGCCCACTGTGTGACGTCGCTTATCCTGCCTATCGACGTACCGGCGACGTACAGGCTGATGGGTGGGGCTATGCTCTCGCTGTGGAGAGATACTCGCCCTTGACGAGCTCGGGCTGCCAGTGAGAGACTTCGAATCCTTCAATAATCTTTGGACGGGACTCAAAACACTTAAGCACTCTGTCGAACTTCTAGCACTAGCTGTCGACTCCTTCGGCGAGGTCGGCAGCGATGTTCTCGTCGGAGACAATGACGCTTCGAGTTGAGAATAATTTGACTCGGTTCGTCGGAATTGATTCCCAGTCCGGTATGGTATTATGGGATTTCGCTCGAAGCGAGATGCGATTCCGACTTTGGTTTCCGATTTGGAAGCTCTATGTAGACTAGGATCTCGGAAATGTTTGTCAAAGAAATGATCAGAACCACTTCTAGGAAAAGGTGGGTACTGAACGTGTGACTTCAGACTCACCATGTCAGCACCGGTATGTTTTTTATCACCAGAATCACTCGAATCATCATTCTTCCCGCTCAACATACGCATTAATTTAGATTTCTCTGATGCATTCGAGAATTTATACTTTGGATTTAACAACAAGTGAAGCTTTTGATCAAATGTACTAGTAAGGCTGGTTAGCAAATCTGATCCGTCTTCAGAATCTGTCGACACGTATGACATCCGCTGTTCATGTTTATCGTACAAATCCATCAGCGAATCTAATGAACTCCTTCGCAAGGAGCTGCCCCGGTTTAACAACCGACTATTTCGTTTCGTCGGATCATTATCTTTTTTCTTTTCTCGTAACACCACTTGTGTCGGATGCTGATATTCGGTTTCCAGAACGTTTTCTAACGACCCGGTCAGCTTCGATTTGGATTCCGGTTTACCTGTTCGAGAATACGCTGGTTGAGATTGTCGAGTACCAGAGCCTAAATACCTCGTGCTGTGAGAATACTTAGGATCTCCGTTACGTCGTCTTGAATCAAAATGTTTATCGTTTCCGCCGACCGTCGAAGCACTACTAGAATAATCAGACAGAGCACCATATTTGGACTTCGTTGACTGGTATTTATCGCCACGACTTGACGTTGTTGAATATTCAGACATCAGCGATGTTGAATCTGATTTCATTGTGTCACCATGGTGACCCAACCAAGCCGACGGAATAGTCGCCCGTAACAAATCTTCGACACTATGACTCTCCTCCATTTCTAACTCACGTTTCGTCTGCTGCATTTTTTCTTCAATTTCGTACCGTTTCTTTGACAACTGTCGTTTCTCCCACTCTCGCTGCCGTTTCTGCTCACGTTCTACTAATGCTTGTGTTTCTTCCTGGATTCTTCGTAACCTATCCAATGTATCCCGAAACTGGGATGGATCTCCGTCATCTAACCCATGTGAGATTTCTAACTCGTCATTATTAACCGAATCGTCGGAATATTGACGACTGTACTGTGGCGTTTTGTCATATAACTCGTCATTAGTATCAGCGGAATCATCTGAATACTGCCGACTATACTGCGACTTCTTACTATAACTACTCTTCTCCGATTGCAGAAAGTCTCGTCTTGGATCCCAATCCAAATCTGAGTCGAAAGAGGCCATCGGAGCGAGAATTTTCTGTTCAGACAAGCTCGGCTGCAGCCCGCGACCAATCCTGTCTATGGCATCCTGAGAGCCCGACTGGGTGTACTTGATTGGACTCGGATCTGCTTTGACCTCGTTTAGCACCGAGTCAAGCGACATGTGTTTCCGGTGTGTGATTTCGCGATCGATGTTTCGCTCGTTGTGTGGTCTGTTTCGCTCGTTGGCAGGCCTGTTTCGCTCGTTATGAGGTCTAATTGGCGTCGTTTCCGCTGGTTCATTATCCAGCTTGCCAGATTTGTTCTGCATCTTCCTGCTCGCTGCCCGAATAATTGATGTTACGATCTCCTTGGGGTCTATCATCCTGTCTTCATCTGAAATATTATAATTTTGTTTTAAATACGTACAATTCAAGATGAAAACAGCATTCCAGACCCACAGTTTCATCAAATACAGAACCAAAATGAAACCTGTCTATACTGAATTGATAAAAGTATATATTGGAATGGTCTATTATTCATTTGAAGTGATGTTCAGATAATATGAGCAGACACCACATGGACAAATTATAATGTCAGTTCAGAAGGATTCATATACACTGGAGGATAATGTTTAGATATAGCATTTGTTGAACTTATTATTATCGGAACATTTCCTAATGGAACTACTAAGGAAGGTTAAACATAGATCGACTTTCGTGAAACATATTTTAAAGGTACTCAATCCGATCAGACGGTCCCCATATCATCAAGATACAACAACAACAACATTTCTCCAAAATACGCTTTAGTTATCAGAATCGATTAATTGCAACAAAATAATGCTAACCACTGTCAACTTTGGTATGAAATTTCCCAAAACTTTATCAACATTTTGTTAAATAAAATATCGACGGATGTATGGTGGTGGTGGTGTTTACACAGCTCCTCTTTATTTCCATACATCTTTAATTTCATTCTTATGCTGTTCGTTTATTGCATAGATGCAAGAAATGTTAATAATTAACTGCTTTCCTATCGGTATCAAAGGTCGATCAAGCAGTGATTATCGAAATAATAAAAATAAAAGATAAAATGTTGTAGAATCTGATAGCAATTGTCAATTTCTAACAGCATTTGCCAAAAAATTATTTTCAGTTGGTAAAAGTGAATTTCGGTCCAGCGAGGACTTTGCCTACCTTCTTCCATGAGTGATCGCTCCGCGTCTGATATACAGCTGATGGCCGATCCATTTGCTTCGTTATTACCGTCCACGGGAACATAGCTATCAAACGTCCATGAACTGAAGTACCATTCACACTGCAATGACATGACAGATATAAACTAGAGGTGTGACTGTCCCAATGGGACTAAGGATACCCCCCACCGAGCACATGATATAAACTAGAGGTGTGACTGTCCCAATGGGACTAAGGATACCCCCCCCCCCCCCCCACCGAGCACATGATATAAACTAGAGGTGTGACTGTCCCAATGGGACTAAGGATACCCCCCTGTGTTTTTAAAATGCTAAGATGTTTCACATATCAGTAAACATTAAAGTAAAATAAAATAACAATTTCACAAACAACCCTAATCCCTAAACCCATCGACCGAAAAATATAGGAATAAAAGCTCTGACAAAATTATGCATGTTGTCGAAAAAGGGGGATAACACAACCAAAAAAGTTGGACAGATGTCATAACTGCAGGTGCACATGTTCCCAAGGTACTAAATATCTGTGCAAGTTCTTTCTTAACCCTTTGAGTGCCAGGTCGATTTTTGTATCAACCCATATACCCTGTGCCAATACATTCTTTTATATATGCGAGTCGACCATAGGTCGCCTCGCATATATAAGAGAATGCATTGGCCTAAAAAAAATCTTTTTTTAACACTTTTTACTATTTTTTCTTACATTCTTTAACAATTTTATAATTTTTAATGTGTTAAGCCAATGCATTCTCTTATATATGCGAGGCGACCTATGGTCGACTCGCATATATAAGAGAATGCATTGGCACAGGGCCCTTCTGTTGGGTAAAGGGTTAACTTGCAGATTGATACATGTGGCTGTGTCGCATCATTCAAATCTATATGGTTTTATAACATCATTACTTTAAAGGTACTCAATCCGATAAATAATGCCGTAAATAATCGACTCCTTAACCCTTTGAGTGCCAGGTCCCATTTTTGTATCAACCCATATACCCTGTGCCAATGCATTCTCTTATATATGTGAGTCGACCATAGGTCGCCTCGCATATATAAGAGAATGCATTGGCCTAACAATTTTTCATCATTTGTTATTATTTTTTATAATTTTTTACAATTTTAATAATTTATTCTTATATTCTTTAACAGACTTATTTTGTAGGTTTAGGGCCGATGAGATCAGCCCCTGGCACTCAAAGAGTTAAAAAAATTACCAAAAAATGTAGTAATAAAAGCCCAGACATTTATGCATGTTGTGGGGGGGGGGGGGGGGGTGGGTCTGGCCACCGGGAGCTGACGTATATTAATCTCAGACAGAATCAGTCAGAAAGTTGAAATAAAATGAGCAGTAAACCATATCCATATATATCACATGAAACCCCTATAATATCATTGGAAAATCCATTACATATTTTCTTATCTGTCACTAGTGGCTAACAGCAAATAGTCCAAGCGGTAATCACTTTCATTGTATACCTGCGCGCGTGACGTAATTTTGATTTCGTACCATTCTGTGAATTACTATTGAAAACTGATTATTTTTTTGGATTAAAATTATAGTATTGACAAATGTTACCAATAAATAACCCAATAGACGTCAAATAAAGACGAAACTAAAAGGGACTATATTTCGTTGCGCGGGTAGCGCAGTACTGACATATAGTGGTGAAGCGTCTGAGCCAACACAAGACTTGTATACAGTTTGCGTGTTCTCTACAGAGCTGATGTTGTTAAAAAGGCATAAAGCTTTAGTTTTTTTTCTTGTGATATACAAGATCTTCAACTTCACACTTTCCACTATCCTACACTGGTCCGACATGTCAGCCCCCATCGTTAAACCAGCCCAAACATAATATGATATAACTCACATGATTAATCACACTTTCCACTATTCTACACTGGTCCGACATGTCCGCCACCATAGTTAAACCAGCCCAAACATAATATGATATAACTCACATGATTAATCACACTTTCCACTATCCTACACTGGTCCGACATGTCAGCCACCATAGTTAAACCAGCCCAAACATAATATGATATAACTCACGTGATTAATCACACTTTCCACTATCCTACACTGGTCCGACATGTCAGCCCCCATCGTTAAACCAGCCCAAACATAATATGATATAACTCACATGATTAATCACACTTTCCACTATTCTACACTGGTCCGACATGTCCGCCACCATAGTTAAACCAGCCCAAACATAATATGATATAACTCACATGATTAATCACACTTTCCACTATCCTACACTGGTCCGACATGTCAGCCACCATAGTTAAACCAGCCCAAACATAATATGATATAACTCACGTGATTAATCACACTTTCCACTATCCTACACTGGTCCGACATGTCAGCCACCATAGTTAAACCAGCCCAAACATAATATGATATAACTCACGTGATTAATCACACTTTCCACTATCCTACACTGGTCCGACATGTCAGCCACCATCGTTGCCATATCATCACCGCGCTGACGAATAAGAGTCGGTCCAAACACAATAGCTAAATTCTTTGAATCCATCTAAAAAGACAAGGGTAAAAATGGATTTTATATCAAGAAATGCTGCACAAAATATTTAAGCGGCAAACGTTAAAAAACAATTTAGATACTAATTATGAAGAAGGTGCTTGTAGGCATGCGAGGTAAAATAAGCAGTTGAAAGTAATGCCACACTAGTAGGGCCCTGCGAATAGTCGGGATTAGATTCGTTGTCGATATCGCGAGTGGTAACATGATGTGAAATTGATGGCTTAGAGTTTCAGTTAAATCAAGTTGTGGAGCAATGAGGTTGAAAATAAGACGCCAAACTGTCAATGTCACACACACGTTACCGTCAATCAACCATAATAGCGTATATGTCCTGAGGCTGCCTATAGTCCTCGTTATTCGCAGGGCCCGATTTACTTTTTAAATTTTGCATAGCAAACAGCTATGCATAACTGGAGATTGCATAGCACTCTTGAAGAATTGCATAGCAATGTTTAAATCTCTTGAAATGGACCCTTAAACATAATTTGTTGTTTGTTTTGGGGTTAATTTTGTCAGAGAAAAAAAAACAGCTACACAATTATTAATATTATTAAATATATAATTAATAAGTTAGATATCTGAATTCGATTTTTAATTTTTTTATATTATTTTAATATACAACTTAATCCAAGCTAGTTGGAACCTAACTTTCCCAATCATATCAATGACTATCATACCAGGGGGCAGGGGCTAGGCATTGTCATATTACAGTAGTAGGCGCTAGAACTAAAAGATATTAGAAGGAATTTTCGTCACTGGGACCCCTTTCATTAACGCATTGCTAAAATTCCTCAGTTCACGTAATCTGTGCTCACTTCCATGCAGTAAATTAATGCACGTAACAGTGGTGACACATTTGTTGTCATTATAATTTTTGTAAATAAGCCATGGAAAGACTTTCTGCCACGCTTGAACAGTTTTTATTTTTACGACAGAAATCTTTTTATTGTAAACAGAATACCACATGGTCCCATCAACCACTTTTGTTACAAATGATTTCATTGGTTGTCAAGGAATGACCAACCAATCAGAATTGATTTAATATAGCTGCATTATAGCATGGTCATGCTCGATGTGCATGAATACGCGCCACGTCAAATAATAGAGTTATGTCTCTTGCTTTATAAATTATATCGATCTCAGTCTGTTACGCTCTGTATTCTGCAAGCTGGCAATATGTGGACCGGATTGTGGGTTTTGCATGCAAACATCGTGTATCGCTATTCGCGAGAAGCAGGCTGACATTGCATCATCAAACCGGTATATTGTATCGCAAATAAATCGTGCCCTGGTCATTCGTAGCAATTTGACATTTATTTTGGAACTATGATCAGCACAAAATGTCAAGATCTGGCAGCGGGCTCTATAACGTTGTTCAATATAATGGCGTCATGAAAAAAAAATCAGTTCTACCAGAGACAATGGAATGATTGTCTTGGTGTCCCTTATGCTCCAGATATGGGATATATTGAGCAGCTCTCTGACCGAAATTGATAGTAAATTATTTATGACACTATGATTATGAAGCTAACAAGAAATTACATGCGTAAGCGACTAAACCAGAGTGGATACATACTCTTTAATTATATATCATCGCTGGTAATATTATTGAGGGTGTTTATGTACTTTGTGTGGATTCATTATGATACCATAGTTGATAGCGTCATAGGAAAGTATGTATGGCATATATTATTTATAAAGTACGTATGGCATATATTATTTATGAAGTACGTATGGCATATATTATTTATATTGTAAATAAGTGTATAAATATTGTGCTGTATATCATTTGTATATTTATGATGTAAATCACGTAAAACAATTTATTACATGTTATGTTAATACCTATGTATCATTTATGGGTCGATGACATTAAACGAATTGAATTGACCAATCGAAGACACTGGAGGTGGAACATACCTTGTTGTATGGACTGTACCTAGCCACTTTCTGTAAATGCTCCGAAAGATGTTTGAACGTCTCAAAGTTATGTTCAGGAAGTTCATGGATGAGCCTCTTTAATTTCAGCTTTCTTGTGTCCGGCCGCTCAACCCGATTAGCGTTAATAAAGCACTGGTACAGATCTGTAACGAGTTAATTAAGGTTTTAATTTCAGCTTTCTTGTGTCCGGCCGCTCAACCCGATTAGCGTTAATAAAGCACTGGTACAGATCTGTAACGAGTTAATTAAGGTTTTAATTTCAGCTTTCTTGTGTCCGGCCGCTCAACCCGATTAGCGTTAATAAAGCACTGGTACAGATCTGTAACGAGTTAATTAAGGTTTTAATTTCAGCTTTCTTGTGTCCGGCCGCTCAACCCGATTAGCGTTAATAAAGCACTGGTACAGATCTGTAACGAGTTAATTAAGGTTTTAATTTCAGCTTTCTTGTGTCCGGCCGCTCAACCCGATTAGCGTTAATAAAGCACTGGTACAGATCTGTAACGAGTTAATTAAGGTTTTAATTTCAGCTTTCTTGTGTCCGGCCGCTCAACCCGATTAGCGTTAATAAAGCACTGGTACAGATCTGTAACGAGTTAATTAAGGTTTTAATTTCAGCTTTCTTGTGTCCGGCCGCTCAACCCGATTAGCGTTAATAAAGCACTGGTACAGATCTGTAACGAGTTAATTAAGGTTTTAATTTCAGCTTTCTTGTGTCCGGCCGCTCAACCCGATTAGCGTTAATAAAGCACTGGTATAGATCTGTAACGAGTTCATTAAGGTTTTAATTTCAGCTTTCTTGTGTCCGGCCGCTCAACCCGATTAGCGTTAATAAAGCACTGGTACAGATCTGTAACGAGTTAATTAAGGTTTTAATTTCAGCTTTCTTGTGTCCGGCCGCTCAACCCGATTAGCGTTAATAAAGCACTGGTACAGATCTGTAACGAGTTAATTAAGGTTTTAATTTCAGCTTTCTTGTGTCCGGCCGCTCAACCCGATTAGCGTTAATAAAGCACTGGTACAGATCTGTAACGAGTTAATTAAGGTTTTAATTTCAGCTTTCTTGTGTCCGGCCGCTCAACCCGATTAGCGTTAATAAAGCACTGGTACAGATCTGTAACGAGTTAATTAAGGTTTTAATTTCAGCTTTCTTGTGTCCGGCCGCTCAACCCGATTAGCGTTAATAAAGCACTGGTACAGATCTGTAACGAGTTAATTAAGGTTTTAATTTCAGCTTTCTTGTGTCCGGCCGCTCAACCCGATTAGCGTTAATAAAGCACTGGTACAGATCTGTAACGAGTTAATTAAGGTTTTAATTTCAGCTTTCTTGTGTCCGGCCGCTCAACCCGATTAGCGTTAATAAAGCACTGGTACAGATCTGTAACGAGTTAATTAAGGTTTTAATTTCAGCTTTCTTGTGTCCGGCCGCTCAACCCGATTAGCGTTAATAAAGCACTGGTACAGATCTGTAACGAGTTAATTAAGGTTTTAATTTCAGCTTTCTTGTGTCCGGCCGCTCAACCCGATTAGCGTTAATAAAGCACTGGTACAGATCTGTAACGAGTTAATTAAGGTTTTAATTTCAGCTTTCTTGTGTCCGGCCGCTCAACCCAATTAGCGTTAATAAAGCACTGGTATAGATCTGTAACGAGTTAATTAAGGTTTTAATTTCAGCTTTCTTGTGTCCGGCCGCTCAACCCGATTAGCGTTAATAAAGCACTGGTACAGATCTGTAACGAGTTAATTAAGGTTTTAATTTCAGCTTTCTTGTGTCCGGCCGCTCAACCCGATTAGCGTTAATAAAGCACTGGTACAGATCTGTAACGAGTTAATTAAGGTTTTAATTTCAGCTTTCTTGTGTCCGGCCGCTCAACCCGATTAGCGTTAATAAAGCACTGGTATAGATCTGTAACGAGTTAATTAAGGTTTTAATTTCAGCTTTCTTGTGTCCGGCCGCTCAACCCGATTAGCGTTAATAAAGCACTGGTACAGATCTGTAACGAGTTAATTAAGGTTTTAATTTCAGCTTTCTTGTGTCCGGCCGCTCAACCCGATTAGCGTTAATAAAGCACTGGTATAGATCTGTAACGAGTTAATTAAGGTTTTAATTTCAGCTTTCTTGTGTCCGGCCGCTCAACCCGATTAGCGTTAATAAAGCACTGGTATAGATCTGTAACGAGTTAATTAAGGTTTTAATTTCAGCTTTCTTGTGTCCGGCCGCTCAACCCGATTAGCGTTAATAAAGCACTGGTACAGATCTGTAACGAGTTAATTAAGGTTTTAATTTCAGCTTTCTTGTGTCCGGCCGCTCAACCCGATTAGCGTTAATAAAGCACTGGTACAGATCTGTAACGAGTTAATTAAGGTTTTAATTTCAGCTTTCTTGTGTCCGGCCGCTCAACCCGATTAGCGTTAATAAAGCACTGGTACAGATCTGTAACGAGTTAATTAAGGTTTTAATTTCAGCTTTCTTGTGTCCGGCCGCTCAACCCGATTAGCGTTAATAAAGCACTGGTATAGATCTGTAACGAGTTAATTAAGGTTTTAATTTCAGCTTTCTTGTGTCCGGCCGCTCAACCCGATTAGCGTTAATAAAGCACTGGTATAGATCTGTAACGAGTTAATTAAGGTTTTAATTTCAGCTTTCTTGTGTCCGGCCGCTCAACCCGATTAGCGTTAATAAAGCACTGGTACAGATCTGTAACGAGTTAATTAAGGTTTTAATTTCAGCTTTCTTGTGTCCGGCCGCTCAACCCGATTAGCGTTAATAAAGCACTGGTATAGATCTGTAACGAGTTAATTAAGGTTTTAATTTCAGCTTTCTTGTGTCCGGCCGCTCAACCCGATTAGCGTTAATAAAGCACTGGTACAGATCTGTAACGAGTTAATTAAGGTTTTAATTTCAGCTTTCTTGTGTCCGGGCCGCTCAACCCGATTAGCGTTAATAAAGCACTGGTACAGATCTGTAACGAGTTAATTAAGGTTTTAATTTCAGCTTTCTTGTGTCCGGCCGCTCAACCCGATTAGCGTTAATAAAGCACTGGTACAGATCTGTAACGAGTTAATTAAGGTTTTAATTTCAGCTTTCTTGTGTCCGGCCGCTCAACCCGATTAGCGTTAATAAAGCACTGGTACAGATCTGTAACGAGTTAATTAAGGTTTTAATTTCAGCTTTCTTGTGTCCGGCCGCTCAACCCGATTAGCGTTAATAAAGCACTGGTATAGATCTGTAACGAGTTAATTAAGGTTTTAATTTCAGCTTTCTTGTGTCCGGCCGCTCAACCCGATTAGCGTTAATAAAGCACTGGTACAGATCTGTAACGAGTTAATTAAGGTTTTAATTTCAGCTTTCTTGTGTCCGGCCGCTCAACCCGATTAGCGTTAATAAAGCACTGGTATAGATCTGTAACGAGTTAATTAAGGTTTTAATTTCAGCTTTCTTGTGTCCGGCCGCTCAACCCGATTAGCGTTAATAAAGCACTGGTACAGATCTGTAACGAGTTAATTAAGGTTTTAATTTCAGCTTTCTTGTGTCCGGCCGCTCAACCCGATTAGCGTTAATAAAGCACTGGTACAGATCTGTAACGAGTTAATTAAGGTTTTAATTTCAGCTTTCTTGTGTCCGGCCGCTCAACCCGATTAGCGTTAATAAAGCACTGGTACAGATCTGTAACGAGTTAATTAAGGTTTTAATTTCAGCTTTCTTGTGTCCGGCCGCTCAACCCGATTAGCGTTAATAAAGCACTGGTACAGATCTGTAACGAGTTAATTAAGGTTTTAATTTCAGCTTTCTTGTGTCCGGCCGCTCAACCCGATTAGCGTTAATAAAGCACTGGTACAGATCTGTAACGAGTTAATTAAGGTTTTAATTTCAGCTTTCTTGTGTCCGGCCGCTCAACCCGATTAGCGTTAATAAAGCACTGGTACAGATCTGTAACGAGTTAATTAAGGTTTTAATTTCAGCTTTCTTGTGTCCGGCCGCTCAACCCGATTAGCGTTAATAAAGCACTGGTATAGATCTGTAACGAGTTAATTAAGGTTTTAATTTCAGCTTTCTTGTGTCCGGCCGCTCAACCCGATTAGCGTTAATAAAGCACTGGTATAGATCTGTAACGAGTTAATTAAGGTTTTAATTTCAGCTTTCTTGTGTCCGGCCGCTCAACCCGATTAGCGTTAATAAAGCACTGGTACAGATCTGTAACGAGTTAATTAAGGTTTTAATTTCAGCTTTCTTGTGTCCGGCCGCTCAACCCGATTAGCGTTAATAAAGCACTGGTATAGATCTGTAACGAGTTAATTAAGGTTTTAATTTCAGCTTTCTTGTGTCCGGCCGCTCAACCCGATTAGCGTTAATAAAGCACTGGTACAGATCTGTAACGAGTTAATTAAGGTTTTAATTTCAGCTTTCTTGTGTCCGGCCGCTCAACCCGATTAGCGTTAATAAAGCACTGGTACAGATCTGTAACGAGTTAATTAAGGTTTTAATTTCAGCTTTCTTGTGTCCGGCCGCTCAACCCGATTAGCGTTAATAAAGCACTGGTACAGATCTGTAACGAGTTAATTAAGGTTTTAATTTCAGCTTTCTTGTGTCCGGCCGCTCAACCCGATTAGCGTTAATAAAGCACTGGTACAGATCTGTAACGAGTTAATTAAGGTTTTAATTTCAGCTTTCTTGTGTCCGGCCGCTCAACCCGATTAGCGTTAATAAAGCACTGGTATAGATCTGTAACGAGTTAATTAAGGTTTTAATTTCAGCTTTCTTGTGTCCGGCCGCTCAACCCGATTAGCGTTAATAAAGCACTGGTACAGATCTGTAACGAGTTAATTAAGGTTTTAATTTCAGCTTTCTTGTGTCCGGCCGCTCAACCCGATTAGCGTTAATAAAGCACTGGTATAGATCTGTAACGAGTTAATTAAGGTTTTAATTTCAGCTTTCTTGTGTCCGGCCGCTCAACCCGATTAGCGTTAATAAAGCACTGGTACAGATCTGTAACGAGTTAATTAAGGTTTTAATTTCAGCTTTCTTGTGTCCGGCCGCTCAACCCGATTAGCGTTAATAAAGCACTGGTACAGATCTGTAACGAGTTAATTAAGGTTTTAATTTCAGCTTTCTTGTGTCCGGCCGCTCAACCCGATTAGCGTTAATAAAGCACTGGTACAGATCTGTAACGAGTTAATTAAGGTTTTAATTTCAGCTTTCTTGTGTCCGGCCGCTCAACCCGATTAGCGTTAATAAAGCACTGGTACAGATCTGTAACGAGTTAATTAAGGTTTTAATTTCAGCTTTCTTGTGTCCGGCCGCTCAACCCGATTAGCGTTAATAAAGCACTGGTACAGATCTGTAACGAGTTAATTAAGGTTTTAATTTCAGCTTTCTTGTGTCCGGCCGCTCAACCCGATTAGCGTTAATAAAGCACTGGTACAGATCTGTAACGAGTTAATTAAGGTTTTAATTTCAGCTTTCTTGTGTCCGGCCGCTCAACCCGATTAGCGTTAATAAAGCACTGGTACAGATCTGTAACGAGTTAATTAAGGTTTTAATTTCAGCTTTCTTGTGTCCGGCCGCTCAACCCGATTAGCGTTAATAAAGCACTGGTATAGATCTGTAACGAGTTAATTAAGGTTTTAATTTCAGCTTTCTTGTGTCCGGCCGCTCAACCCGATTAGCGTTAATAAAGCACTGGTACAGATCTGTAACGAGTTAATTAAGGTTTTAATTTCAGCTTTCTTGTGTCCGGCCGCTCAACCCGATTAGCGTTAATAAAGCACTGGTACAGATCTGTAACGAGTTAATTAAGGTTTTAATTTCAGCTTTCTTGTGTCCGGCCGCTCAACCCGATTAGCGTTAATAAAGCACTGGTACAGATCTGTAACGAGTTAATTAAGGTTTTAATTTCAGCTTTCTTGTGTCCGGCCGCTCAACCCGATTAGCGTTAATAAAGCACTGGTACAGATCTGTAACGAGTTAATTAAGGTTTTAATTTCAGCTTTCTTGTGTCCGGCCGCTCAACCCGATTAGCGTTAATAAAGCACTGGTACAGATCTGTAACGAGTTAATTAAGGTTTTAATTTCAGCTTTCTTGTGTCCGGCCGCTCAACCCGATTAGCGTTAATAAAGCACTGGTACAGATCTGTAACGAGTTAATTAAGGTTTTAATTTCAGCTTTCTTGTGTCCGGCCGCTCAACCCGATTAGCGTTAATAAAGCACTGGTACAGATCTGTAACGAGTTAATTAAGGTTTTAATTTCAGCTTTCTTGTGTCCGGCCGCTCAACCCGATTAGCGTTAATAAAGCACTGGTACAGATCTGTAACGAGTTAATTAAGGTTTTAATTTCAGCTTTCTTGTGTCCGGCCGCTCAACCCGATTAGCGTTAATAAAGCACTGGTACAGATCTGTAACGAGTTAATTAAGGTTTTAATTTCAGCTTTCTTGTGTCCGGCCGCTCAACCCGATTAGCGTTAATAAAGCACTGGTACAGATCTGTAACGAGTTAATTAAGGTTTTAATTTCAGCTTTCTTGTGTCCGGCCGCTCAACCCGATTAGCGTTAATAAAGCACTGGTACAGATCTGTAACGAGTTAATTAAGGTTTTAATTTCAGCTTTCTTGTGTCCGGCCGCTCAACCCGATTAGCGTTAATAAAGCACTGGTACAGATCTGTAACGAGTTAATTAAGGTTTTAATTTCAGCTTTCTTGTGTCCGGCCGCTCAACCCGATTAGCGTTAATAAAGCACTGGTACAGATCTGTAACGAGTTAATTAAGGTTTTAATTTCAGCTTTCTTGTGTCCGGCCGCTCAACCCGATTAGCGTTAATAAAGCACTGGTACAGATCTGTAACGAGTTAATTAAGGTTTTAATTTCAGCTTTCTTGTGTCCGGCCGCTCAACCCGATTAGCGTTAATAAAGCACTGGTACAGATCTGTAACGAGTTAATTAAGGTTTTAATTTCAGCTTTCTTGTGTCCGGCCGCTCAACCCGATTAGCGTTAATAAAGCACTGGTACAGATCTGTAACGAGTTAATTAAGGTTTTAATTTCAGCTTTCTTGTGTCCGGCCGCTCAACCCGATTAGCGTTAATAAAGCACTGGTACAGATCTGTAACGAGTTAATTAAGGTTTTAATTTCAGCTTTCTTGTGTCCGGCCGCTCAACCCGATTAGCGTTAATAAAGCACTGGTACAGATCTGTAACGAGTTAATTAAGGTTTTAATTTCAGCTTTCTTGTGTCCGGCCGCTCAACCCGATTAGCGTTAATAAAGCACTGGTATAGATCTGTAACGAGTTAATTAAGGTTTTAATTTCAGCTTTCTTGTGTCCGGCCGCTCAACCCGATTAGCGTTAATAAAGCACTGGTATAGATCTGTAACGAGTTAATTAAGGTTTTAATTTCAGCTTTCTTGTGTCCGGCCGCTCAACCCGATTAGCGTTAATAAAGCACTGGTACAGATCTGTAACGAGTTAATTAAGGTTTTAATTTCAGCTTTCTTGTGTCCGGCCGCTCAACCCGATTAGCGTTAATAAAGCACTGGTACAGATCTGTAACGAGTTAATTAAGGTTTTAATTTCAGCTTTCTTGTGTCCGGCCGCTCAACCCGATTAGCGTTAATAAAGCACTGGTACAGATCTGTAACGAGTTAATTAAGGTTTTAATTTCAGCTTTCTTGTGTCCGGCCGCTCAACCCGATTAGCGTTAATAAAGCACTGGTACAGATCTGTAACGAGTTAATTAAGGTTTTAATTTCAGCTTTCTTGTGTCCGGCCGCTCAACCCGATTAGCGTTAATAAAGCACTGGTACAGATCTGTAACGAGTTAATTAAGGTTTTAATTTCAGCTTTCTTGTGTCCGGCCGCTCAACCCGATTAGCGTTAATAAAGCACTGGTACAGATCTGTAACGAGTTAATTAAGGTTTTAATTTCAGCTTTCTTGTGTCCGGCCGCTCAACCCGATTAGCGTTAATAAAGCACTGGTATAGATCTGTAACGAGTTAATTAAGGCTTTAATTTCAGCTTTCTTGTGTCCGGCCGCTCAACCCGATTAGCGTTAATAAAGCACTGGTACAGATCTGTAACGAGTTAATTAAGGTTTTAATTTCAGCTTTCTTGTGTCCGGCCGCTCAACCCGATTAGCGTTAATAAAGCACTGGTACAGATCTGTAACGAGTTAATTAAGGTTTTAATTTCAGCTTTCTTGTGTCCGGCCGCTCAACCCGATTAGCGTTAATAAAGCACTGGTACAGATCTGTAACGAGTTAATTAAGGCTTTAATTTCAGCTTTCTTGTGTCCGGCCGCTCAACCCGATTAGCGTTAATAAAGCACTGGTACAGATCTGTAACGAGTTAATTAAGGTTTTAATTTCAGCTTTCTTGTGTCCGGCCGCTCAACCCGATTAGCGTTAATAAAGCACTGGTACAGATCTGTAACGAGTTAATTAAGGTTTTAATTTCAGCTTTCTTGTGTCCGGCCGCTCAACCCGATTAGCGTTAATAAAGCACTGGTACAGATCTGTAACGAGTTAATTAAGGCTTTAATTTCAGCTTTCTTGTGTCCGGCCGCTCAACCCGATTAGCATTAATAAAGCACTGGTACAGATCTGTAACGAGTTAATTAAGGTTTTAATTTCAGCTTTCTTGTGTCCGGCCGCTCAACCCGATTAGCGTTAATGAAGCACTGGTACAGATCTGTAACGAGTTAATTAAGGCTTTAATTTCAGCTTTCTTGTGTCCGGCCGCTCAACCCGATTAGCGTTAATGAAGCACTGGTACAGATCTGTAACGAGTTAATTAAGGTTTTAATTTCAGCTTTCTTGTGTCCGGCCGCTCAACCCGATTAGCGTTAATAAAGCACTGGTACAGATCTGTAACGAGTTAATTAAGGTTTTAATTTCAGCTTTCTTGTGTCCGGCGCTCAACCCGATTAGCGTTAATAAAGCACTGGTATAGATCTGTAACGAGTTCATTAAGGCTTTAATTTCAAGGGTGACTTGGGACCAGCCTAGATGGCGACTTGAGAGACAGGGACAAGCCAAGAAAGTGACTTTGGAGACAGGGACCAATCTGGAGGGGGACTCGGGAGACAGGGACCAGTTTAGAGGGCAAATTGGGAGACAGGTACCAGCCTTGCAGGCGACTTGAGAGCCAGGGGCCGGCCTAGAGGGGAACTTGTCGAAACAGATCGACCCAGAGTCAAATTTCCTTCGTGCTTTGAGAACAATTCGGCACTAAAAACTGATTGACAGAATGGAGAATTAGAGGGGTAGCTTTATTGACAGAATGGTGAATTAGAGCGATAGCTTTATTGACAGAATGGTGAATTAGAGCGATAGCTTTATTGACAGAACGGAGAATTAGAGCTGTAGCTTTGTTGACGATTTCCGCATGCTACTCAGCTAAATGGGAACCCTGATGTTTGCCGTCTAGCCTAGAGGGGGACAGGGACCAGCGTAGAGGGCGACTTGAAAGATAGGGACCAGCCTACAGGGCGACATCTTTTCCATAAAATGAGCCACTTCTACCTATTTTTCTCTTAGGGAGAGGTAACTTCTCTCTTATATACCAGTATGCATATTTAAAAAAAAAACAGCATATTGGAAGTATATTTACTGATTAGGCCAAAAAAAAAAAGGGTTTTGATTCTCGGGCATAGCCGCGTCTGGAAAAAAGGCCTGCGTTGACCCTTTTTATTACGATTTTCAAATTTGACCACGCTGTCAAATGATAACACGAAAATAGGAAACTAGAAAACAGAAATTAGTTATGTTTCAAACACCGAATATGATAGACATACAATGATATATGTGTTGGTATTCAAAAACAGACACTAGGTAACGATAACTACCAGGTATATTGTCACCACAAGGTGCCCAAACCCCAAGTTTATTGAGACAAATGTGTTCAAATATTTCGGTATTTTATCAATTCGAAAAGGTAAACGCTAAACGGGAAACTATTCTGAGATTTACAATTTCGGGAACGCAAACCGGAAAGAAATATGGTGCGTATTGGCGATGTGTATGCTGGTTTAATCATCGATCTACACAATATACGTCGATGGTTTATTATTTGAAGTTGTTATGGCTGGCATGTATTGAGGTACATAATACTTATTCAGATACGGCAGAATAAGTCATTCTAGACTTTCTATGAAGATCACTATATATATCTTATTGTTTGTATTCAATTTCTGTATTTTTATTTGAGTAATTGAACCGGATATTTAGCTCTGTTTGTTGTTATTAAACATGCTTGTTACGAACAATATTAGAAACGCAAATATTATCTTCCCATTAAATGTGACAACAGGTGATAGAACGTTAGTAGACTGGTCCATCTACAACGTTGAGAACGATCTTATTATGGTCATTCTTTATAGTGGAATAATTAGTTCATAAAATTATATCAAAACAATGTTCACCTTACATTTTCTTAACCTGGGAAAGTATAACCCATGCTTTAAACTATGGGCATTATCCCCAAAACGAAAATAAAAAATAAAAATAAAACCCTCGCTCCCTCATCGATTCTCCAAAAAAATTACCCGAGAATCAAAACACTTTTTTTCTTTGGCCTTATAATGGTATTATAAATGGGCTCTTGTATTGCATAAAACTTATTGGATGATTGAAAGTAAATTGAACTTCAGCCTTTATGATTTCTCCATGATAACCGTCCCATTTCTCCCTAATAATCTAATGGGGTGAAGTGATTTCTCCATGATAACCGTCCCATTTCTCCCTAATAATCTAATGGGGAGAAGAGACCACTAACCAGAACTAATTGAGAAATCTTACCTTCTGGTATAAGAGGTTCTTACCTTCTGGTATAAGAGGTTCTTACCTTCTGGTATAAGAGGTTCTTACCTTCTGGTATAAGAGGTTCTTACCTTCTGGTATAAGAGGTTCTTACCTTCTGGTATAAGAGGTTCTTACCTTCTGGTATAAGAGGTTCTGGCAGTTTTCTAAAGAACGCCTTCAGTAAACTGCTGATGACGTTAACATCAAACCATTTCTCGTTATCAGTATCCAAGTGTTCCAGGCCCTGAAAAGCGAGATAAACAAAGAGAGGTAACTCTAAATAAAGAAAAGTTTATCTCAGGGATGTCGCCAATCATAAGGTGTAAATTCCCGAAGTACTAGAAAACAATTGGACATCGCATCGCCATGACGATTATATGTCTTTAAACTAGATCAGTACATCGCATCGCCATGACGATTATATGTCTTTAAACGATATCAGTACATCGCATCGCCATGACGAATATATGTCTTTAAACGAGATCAGTTCATAACATCGCCATGACGATTATATGTCTTTAAACGATATCAGTACATCACATCGCCATGACGATTATATGTCTTTAAACGATATCAGTACATCGCATCGCCATGACGATTATATGTCTTTAAACCAGATCAGTGCATCGCCATGACGATTATATGTCTTTAATCGATATCAGTACATCACATCGCCATGACGATTATATGTCTTTAAACGATATCAGTACATCGCATCGCCATGACGATTATATGTCTTTAAACCATATCAGTACATCGCATCGCCATGACGATTATATGTCTTTAAACGATATCAGTACATCGCATCGCCATGACGATTATATGTCTTTAAACGAGATCAGTTCATAACATCGCCATCACGATTATATGTCTTTAAACGATATCAGTACATCACATCGCCATGACGATTATATGTCTTTAAACCAGATCAGTACATCACATCGCCATGACGATTATATGTCTTTAAACGAGATCAGTACATCACATCGCCATGACGATTATATGTCTTTAAACTATATCAGTACATCACATCGCCATGACGATTATATGTCTTTAAACGATATCAGTACATCACATCGACATGACGATTATATGTCTTTAAACGAGATCAGTACATCACATCGCCATGACGATTATATGTCTTTAAACGATATCAGTACATCACATCGCCATGACGATTATATGTCTTTAAACGATATCAGTACATCACATCGCCATGACGATTATATGTCTTTAAACGATATCAGTACATCACATCACCATGACGATTATATGTCTTTAAACCAGATAAGTACATAACATCGCCATTTAGATTATATGTCTTTAAACGATATCAGTACATCACATCGCCATGACGATTATATGTCTTTAAACCAGATCAGTACATCACATCGCCATTTAGATTATATGTCTTTAAACCAGATCAGTACATCACATCGCCATTTAGATTATATGTCTTTAAACCAGATAAGTACAAGCCTGAGTTTAGTGTGCCTGTCATGTGCAGAATGAGGTCCCCAGAGGGTGAATTTAGTGACGCTGTCCCACACAAGATTAATTTCCAGTCAAAATCGCTGATTCGAAGTTCAATAATTTACGGATGGGATATTTTTAATTTTTTTTATTATATCTTTTCCATCTCTCCAGAGAATATTGCTACTATAGTTCAGTCAAAACTGAAGTATGGTTTAAGAAATGGATGTTGATAGGCTTGTGTTCCATAGAAAATGGATGCAAGTTGGTCAGGGTTCGTGCTGCCACTTGCCAATGGCAAAAATAATTCACATTTGGCAAAAAATATTTTCATTTGGCAAAAGTTTTGGCAAGTCACTTTTTAATTCCTCAATAATGAAAATATCAGTCAATGCCATTCATTTTAGGAAATTATTACAATGGAATTATATTAGTGGTGTTTAAAATGGTTTTGGAAAAGTTAACACCTCCATTAAGATGCAGTTAATATGGTAACATTATTATCGATGGGTGGAGGGATTACCAATATTGAGTGTGATGGTGGTGCTAATCCTCTTGTTTTTTTGTTAGTTTTTTTGTATATGCTTTATTCTCTGATCCAAGATATAATATATGGACATTGAGAAAACAAAAATGTAGTTATTTACAAAAGATAGACAGCAAAAAATAAAGAAAGACATCACATATACCGGTATACAATATATACATCAACCCCCGGTTTCTTGCATTCAAGCAAATAATAATAACTTTCCTATCGATAACAAACGTCGTTCAAGCCGTGAGTATCGAAACATAAAACTCAATCAAGATTGCAGAAAATGATACTCTCAGGGATGACATTTGGCAAATTCTAATAGAATTTGGCAAAAAATATTTTCATTTGGCAAAAGTAAATTTCGGTCCAGCGCGGACCCTGAAGTTGGTCTGACATTTTGTGTGGAAAGCGAAAAGCATTCCACAAATAAAAATTGCAGACCAATTTGCATCCATACTCCATGGAACCATCAAAATCAACATCTATTACTTATATTTACACTCAACAAAGTCTTCTGGCAGATTAAACTAGCATTAAATGCCCATTTACAATGTTATTCTCGTAGCTCATTGCAAGTTGCATCTACACCAAAATGGAAGCAAGTAGGGGTGTAGTGTGACGTCACATGGCATAATTCCAACCAACCAACGTCCTGTATTCATGTTCCACAGCGCGTGTGAGTGTAAATATATTGATGTGCACACCTTTCTGAGTTCCTCTTGCATCATGGAGATTGCAGCTGAGTTACCAGGGACTCGGTAAACACCCGTCACTTCTAATCCTTTAGCCTCTACAATCCTCGTACACATGTCAACAATCAACGGAAGAAACTGTAATGGAACAAGAGGACGTTAGGAAGTTGCAAAATACACCATAAAATACACCCGTGGTCATTCAAAATACACCCGTGGTCATTCCAACAAAATTTGCGGCGGAAACCAAATTTGAACGTGACCTGTATATTGAGCTAGTAAGCTCACATACCAAATTTCATTCCATTCAGTACGGACTTCCTTAAGTTATCATCCGGAAAAGAAAAAAAACGAATGTACAGAATGAAGGACGTACAGATGGACCATTAACATAATATGTCCCGTTTAAAAAACAACAGATATATATAGAGAGCGACGACTGTTCATGGACTAGATATGGATGGTATTGACGGATACTCACTTAGTTCTTAGGTGAGGGGATAGTCTTCTAGAGACAGTCCGAAAGTTGAGGTAGGTGTTGATAAGTGGTGACTAGGTACAGATGTTGTCTACATATACTAAGGGATGGTGGGGGAGACTAGTTATGGAAACTATCGACGGATACTCACTTCATTGTTAGGGGAGGGGATACAGTCCTCTAGAGACAGTCCGAAAGCTGAGGTAGGTGTTGATAAGTGATGACTAGGTACTGATGCTGTCGACGGATGCTTCTTGAAGATTCCTTTAATGCTCTTCAATCTGCTCAGATCAGCATCTGAATATAAATGATTTAATTCGTGAATTTGAGAAAAAACACAAATAAATATAGTGGATAAAACAAGTGCAACGGCGAAATGTGAGGCGATTTAATTCGTGAGTTGGAACACATGGCGAAATGTGAGGCGATATAATTCATGAGTTTGAGCAAAAAATACAAATAAATTATAGTGGATAAAATAAGTGCAACGGCGAAATGTGAGGTGCTTTAATTCTTGAGTTTGAAAACACCCAAAAATAAATATAATGGATAAAACAAGTGCAGATTAATGCTGCACCTGTCATGAAAGGGTTAATGATAAACCACATGTTAAACTTTGACTGCTGAGCCTATCAGTGTAGTTTCCAGTAATTATTTGGGGACACCTGTTTATATGCCAGAGTCGTATCCGAAGGCCGCAGCCCTAAGTTGGGGAGGGTATGGGGTGGCCTCCCCCCTTGAACTACATGTACATACTGCCATAAAATGAAAATTTATTGCTTTATTTGATGATTTAGTGTTAGTTGTGTTTGTTTTCTAGTAATAATGGTCAAAAAAACAATTATCTGAGGAATTTTTCTTCTTTCTAACTGTTTTTTGGGCGCCTGGAGTTTGGGCGCCCATACCTGTTACAGGTACCAAATCTGGCCTGGAAATTACCCTGGAGCCTATAGCAAACAATATATTGAATTTAAAATACTTCATAAGCTACATTTTTTTCATTGGGAACAGTTTTCTTTCGTAAGGGGGGGGGGGGGGGGGGGGGGGGGTGGGGGCTACGAATAGCCTTGAATTTCATCGATATTTACACTCGCTGAAGTCGTAATTGCTTCCAATCCTGTCATCAATCGATAAAAAAAGTGCAATGGCGAAATGTGAGAGAAATTGAGATTAATATCAGGCTTGGGGACATCAGCATGCAAACAGATTGCAAGCCAATTTGCTCATAAACTGTTTCCATAATCGAATCCCTGATTATCCAATGAAACAGGGTAGGTTTATCTCCACTATAATCAATCAGCATCACATGCTAAGAAGTGAGGTCTCCCCTGGGTACATTTCATGACGGGAGCCATGCTGGTGCAGCATTATAGATTCTGTGCCAGTGCATTCTCTTATATATGTGAGTCTCCCACAGACTCGCATATATACGATAATGCATTGGCACATGTTTTTCAAAATATTTCAGGTATGGACAGGTTAACAGTGACTACTGAATCTATAGCAAACAATATATTCAATTTACAATACTTCATGCGCTACCTTTTTCGTTGGGAACAGTTTTCTTTCGTCTGATGCTCGGCGAGTGTGGCACGTGAATCTTTGGTTTGAAGGATAGACTAGGCAGCGGACCTTTCTTCACTTTATGTGAAGTCTGCGGAGATGTTTTACTGATGCAGGCTCCCTGGTCATACAGGCTGCTTTTTCTCAGAATCAGGTCGGCACTGGCCACACCCTTATCCTGAAAATATTATTAACGAATAAGGTCGGCACTGGCCACACCCTTATCCTGAAAATATTATTAACCCTTTGAGTGCCAGGGGCCGATCTCATCGTCCCTAAACCTACAAAATAAGTCTGTTAAAGAATATAAGAATAAATTATTAAAATTGTAAAAAAATATAAAATAAAAAAAAAATTAGGTCAATGCATTCTCTTATATATGCGAGGCGACCTATGGTCGACTCGCATATATAAGAGAATGCATTGGCACAGGGTATATGGGTTGATACAAAAATCGGACCTGGCACTCAAAGGGTTAACGAATAAAGCCGAATAATAAATATTATTAAAGAATAAGGCCGAATAATAAATATTATTAACGAATAAGGCCGAATAATAAATATTATTAACGAACAAGGCCGAATAATAAATATTATTAACAAATAAGGCCGAATAATAAATATTATTAACGAACAAGGCCGAATAATAAATATTATTTGAGTCTCAGACACCTATATATTGATGGGAATGATTTTTACAATTTGAGTTTCCTGAAAGTGGATCTCAGGCCTGCTTTATGCCTTATTTGGGACTTATGGAACCTGGGGATACTATCAACAGACATGGTGGGTGTGTATCAGTATATATATTAGGAATTCTAGGTTGGATGTACATGTACTGGCTATCTCCAGACAATGGGATGAAGTCTCATTGTGACGTCATCGCATGACAACGACGTTTTAAATATTTATGCAAAAATTTGCAAATTATTTCTGTATTTTGACGTATTTCCAAAACAATGAAGGATATGGAGTGATCCAGCAATATACTATCTCGTCGCGGATAATATATATGTGAACTTTCTGAAACATATAGTAATATATTCGGAGAAAGAATATAATTACCTTGACGTCGCCTTACTTCGAGGGTGTGTGGCTGTTCTCAACCCGTTTGCAAGATGCCGGGTTGCGAAGATTGTGGTACTGGAACTAAGGTGAAATTCACACAAGGTGACCTATACTTGTGTACGCCATGTGAACGGAAAAGATTCAGTCTTTCATCGAGTGGTGGGAAAGAAGTGAAACAGGCGGAAGTTCGCAAAGATAAAGGTAACGTAGTTGCAGTGGATGCCAACGAATCAAAGCCAATTGTGATTAATGAACTCTTGTGCTTCTTGGTGAACAAGTTCGTGAAATTAACAACTGAGATGATGATAAAACTATGTTCTGAAACTTTTGATGAATCGGAAGTTGAACAGGCGAAACTGCTGTTGTTTGATTTGACCAGATAAAACCGTGAATAACTTGAGGGACATGCTTGCTTTGCTGCATGAAATAGATTTGGAGGATTTGCCGGTTTTCGTAGCATATGATTTGGGAAAATTGCCACCCATCAATATCGATCATGTGGATATCACAACATTATCGCGAGATATATCAAGCGTTAAAACACAAATTAAAGACATGAGGAGTGTGATCAGTGCTGATGTCTGTGAAGATATAAAGAAAAATGCGTTAGCGGAAATAAAGGACGATTTTGTAAGATCGATGAAAAAGGACTTGATAGCCGAAATAGGTAAAGCCGTGAAATCAGCGACAATGAACATGATGTCAACTGAACAAGTATTACCAACTCTATCGGCGAAGGTGCCAATTCGCAAAGCCAACAACGATCAGAACGTCCCAGCTCGTCAACTTAGGGACGAATATTCGGCTCCGCCTCGACAAAATAACATGGTGGAATATGAGCAGATATCTCCACGCATACCAAACGTAGATGCTCGTAATTATATGCCAACATATGCTGAGACACTAAATGGCATGAGGAACAAACAACCTAACAGACCGGATACTTATGGAAATAATGAATTTCAAACAGTGCAACGAAAAAAGAACAAGAAACCTCCTGTTATTGGGACATCGAGCAATTCGACATTAAAGACCGTGAAGACCAGTCCTCCCGGCTTGATATTCGTGTCGAGACTTGCACCGGGAACAGCTGAGAAAGAGGTGACAAATTACGTGAATGACACATTCAACACGTCCGTTGTGAAATGTGTCAAATTGGACACCAAATATGACACATATTCATCCTTCAAACTTGAAGTTATAGACTGCGAAGTAATGAAGATGATATTAGACGCTAAGTTATGGCCCAAGAATACCCTGGTTCGGCCTTTTTTTTAGCGGAAATTTGGTAGCAGAAGCTGGGAACATGCCACAACAGAACCGTGGGCATAATAAGACACACTATGGAAAATATAAGACTGGCATCATATAATTGTAAATCGGTAAAGTCGTCTACTGTGGCTGTTAACGAGCTTTGTAATAAATGTGATATTATATTGCTGCAGGAACATTGGCTCTTGAGAAATGAACTACATTTATTACATTCAATTCACAATGATTTCGAGGCAGGCGGAGTGTCTGCTATTGACTGTGAACGGGATATCATGGTTGGTCGTCCATATGGCGGAACAGCTATAATGTGGAGGAAATCGTTTGCTGACAAGGCTTGTTTTGTTACATACGACGATCCGAGAATAGTGGGTCTCAACCTTAAATCTGGGTCTAGTTCAATGTTAATTCTCTGTGTTTATCTACCAACGGACGAAGAGAGTAATGCTGAGGTATTCATTGATTACCTTGGTAAACTTGATGCCATCATACAGGAGGCTGATACCAACAATGTTGTTGTTCTTGGCGATTTTAATGCATGTGCGATAAGAAATACAGGCAACATGAGTGAATTAACGGTTCTGTAAAGATTCATCTTTGATAATGTCGGATGTTAATTTTTTCGGACAGGCATCCAATACATTCACATTCCTTAGTGCGGCACATGGCTCTGTGTCATGGTTAGATCACTGTATATGTACGACATCGATGGATTCCGCTGTTGTGACAATGGAGATAAATTACGATTACCTGACCTCCGACCACTTTCCGTTAATTGTGTCGATAAAATCTTATCTTCTTCCTGTGTGTAGCCCATCTACTTCTGTTTCGACAACAAGACACAATATAAACTGGAAATGTACCAACTCAGCGCAAATGGATAAATATTGTTATTTATCCGGACAATTATTGAGAAAAGTTAATTTTGAAATATTAACGAATGACTCTGATGGCAATCAGTTTCGAGACACCCATGATAAAAGCTCCATTATTGACAAAATATACGAACATATTATCGACGCCCTAAAGAAATCTTCCGGAACAGACAGATTCAGTCCAATACCTGGATGGAATTTACATGTGAAGCGTTTGCACAGTGAAGCTAGGGAAATATTCTCTATATGGGTTAATCAAGGAAGACCTCGATATGGATACATTTATGACACTATGTGTCGAAGACGATCGATATCCAAATCCGCTCTGAGAAAATGCAAATCGAACGTTGAGCAGATTAAGGCTGATGAACTAGCTAAGAACCTGTGTAGTAACAATATAAATGCATTTTGGAAATCTGTTTCAAAAGGAGCCAAATGTGGAAACGCAAACTCGATAGGTGGAGCAAATGGCGAGGCTGATATTACCGAGATGTGGGGCGAACATTTCAGAAACGTCTTTTCCAACAATGAAGAATCAGTGGACAACAAGTGCATAGGTACCAACGACAACAATTTCGGGTCAACGCAAGGCGATGCAATCATAACTGTTACTGAAACTGATGTGATCGATGCGGTAAACAAACTTAAGACTGGTAAGTCTGCGGGACCAGATGATATAACGGCTGAGCACTTAAAATTCTGCGACAGCCATATTTTCACGTGCCTTACCATAATCTTCAATGCTATAATCAAACATGGACACCTTCCCCCAAATTTGTTGAAAGTGACCCTTGTGCCCATCTTGAAAAATAAAGCTGGGAATATTGCCGACAAAGACAACTACCGTCCAGTGGCGTTATCCTGTGTTATTTCAAAAGTAGTGGAAATGGTGTTATTCAATAAATGCTCTGAACAATTATATACCACAGACAACCAGTTTGGTTTTAAAAAAGATCATTCAACGGACGGCTGCATATTTGCATTAAAAGAAGCGATACGACATTATAATTCTAAGGATAATCCTGTTTTCGTGTGCTTCTTGGACGCAAGTAAAGCGTTCGATCGTGTCAACCATGAAATGCTACTACGACATCTAAAGCAACGATCAGGTGCATCAGCTATTATTCGGATCCTTAAGAACTGGTTTCTAAATCAGATGTATCATGTTCGCTGGGGACAGACATACTCGACATGCTTCCGGCCCACGACTGGTGTTAGACCAGGGCGGTATATTAAGCCCTTATTTATTTAATGTGTATATCAACGAGATTAGCGATAGACTGAATACATGTGACGTTGGGTGCATTGTTGGCAGTGCAAAAATCAATCATTTATGTTATGCTGATGATATGTGTATTATTGCACCATCTTTGGAGGGACTACGTCGTTTGTCTGAGAATATGTGAACACGAGGCTAAGAAGATTTATTTAACTTATAATATTATAAAATCTGTGGGGATGACTTTTATCCCTAAATCTCTTCATATTCCGGTCATTTCCAAAACTATACTTAATGGGCAATGAACTCAAGTTCGTGTCCTCCTATAAGTATCTCGGACATATACTCAACAACAAATTTTCCGATGATATGATATTATGCGCAATATCGGTCTATATGCTCACGCTCAAATATGCTTATTAGAAAGTTTTACAAATGTTCGCCTAATGTGAAAATGTATTTATTTAAAATGTTCGTCATCTCATTATATTGTGCTCATCTTTGGATTAACTATACCAAACGTTGTTATAGAAAACTTACTGTTTGTTATAATAATGCATATAGAAAAATTTATGGGTTATGAGAGATCCATGTAGTGCGAGTGGGATGTTTGTAGGTGACAGAATGTGTTCTCTGACAGTGCTGATTCGAAAGGGTGTGTATGGATTTCGTGTGAGAATTTATAAATCTTTAACAGTATTTTGAATGCTATTTGTAACTCAGATCTGATCTATCGGTCAAATCTATTCAATCATTGGAATCAACTTCTTTATATTTAATTTGTAATTATATGTTGTATGTATGACTAGATATGGGCATATCTTGCCTGAAATAAATACAATACAATACAATACAGGTACCGGTGTAATGGCAGTATTATCTGTTCAATTCTCATAAAACGTTTGTGACATCAATTTCATGCCAAGTAATATAGGCAAAATTATGTAAATGCGGTATGTGAATAACAAATCACACACTTAAGCATGAACCAAGTTAGATCTTTTATTCAATCTTAATATATATTTCCACATTGTTGTTCAAGCAATACTTTCCCCATAACAGAGTTGGGATTTGGTCGAGGTAGTTCAATATTTCTGCAGCTGGATCAAAAATACAAAAAAACAAAAAATTCCCTACCTACCTACTTATACATGAATACTGTGCATTATTCGATTCAATTATATTCAAATATTCGCAGGACTCTAAAAAAGGGTTAAAAATTTGCTAGGTATTTAATTACATCGAGATCAGGATTGTCGTCAGGTTTTCGATACATACATAGAGATCAGGATTGTCGTCAGGTTTTCGATACATATATAGATATGTAGGATTGTTCCTAGTTGTTTCATACATACATAGAGATCAGGATTGTTGCTAGTTGTTTGATACATACATAGAGATCAGGATTGTTGCTAGGTGTTTGATACATACATAGAGATCAGGATTGTTGCTAGTTGTTTTGATACATACATAGGGATCAGGTTTGATACAGACATAGAGATCAGGATTGTTCCTAGATGTTGATACACACATAGAGATCAGGATTGTTGCTAGGTGTTTGATACGCACATAGAGATCAGGATTGTTGCTAGGTGTTTGATACATACATCAAGATCAGGATTGTTCCTAGGTGTTTGATACATACATAGAGATCAGGATTGTTCCTAGATGTTGATACACACATAGAGATCAGGATTGTTCCTAGGTGTTTGATACATACATAGAGATCAGGATTGTTGCTAGGTGTTTGATACACACATAGAGATCAGGATTGTTCCTAGATGTTGATACACACATAGAGATCAGGTTGTTCCCTAGGTGTTTGATACATACATAGAGATCAGGATTGTTCCTAGATGTTGATACACATAGAGATCAGGATTGTTCCTAGGTGTTTGATACATACATAGAGATCAGGATTGTTGCTAGGTGTTTGATACACACATAGAGATCAGGATTGTTCCTAGATGTTGATACACACATAGAGATCAGGATTGTTCCTAGGTGTTTGATACATACATAGAGATCAGGATTGTTGCTAGGTGTTTGATACACACATAGAGATCAGGATTGTTCCTAGATGTTGATACACACATAGAGATCAGGTTGTTCCTAGGTGTTTGATACATACATAGAGATCGGGATTGTTCCTAGATGTTGATACACATAGAGATCAGGATTGTTCCTAGTTGTTTGATACATACATAGGGATCAGGATTTTTGCTAGGTGTTTGATACATACATAGAGATCAGGATTGTTGCTAGGTGTTTGATACATACATAGAGATCAGGATTGTTGCTAGGTGTTTGATACATACATCAAGATCAGGATTGTTTATAGGTGTTTGATACATACATAGAGCTCAGGATTGTTGCTAAGTGTTTGATACATACATCAAGATCAGGATTGTTGCTAGTTGTTTGATACATACATAGAGATCAGGTTTGATACAGACATAGAGATCAGGATTGTTCTAGATGTTGATACACACATAGAGATCAGGATTGTTGCTAGGTGTTTGATACACACATAGAGATCAGGATTGTTGCTAGGTGTTTGATACATACATCAAGATCAGGATTGTTCCTAGGTGTTTGATACATACATAGAGATCAGGATTGTTCCTAGATGTTGATACACACATAGAGATCAGGATTGTTCCTAGGTGTTTGATACATACATAGAGATCAGGATTGTTGCTAGGTGTTTGATACACACATAGAGATCAGGATTGTTCCTAGATGTTGATACACACATAGAGATCAGGATTGTTCCTAGGTGTTTGATACATACATAGAGATCAGGATTGTTGCTAGGTGTTTGATACACACATAGAGATCAGGATTGTTCCTAGGTGTTTGATACATACATCAAGATCAGGATTGTTGTTTCTCTGGATTGCTTGAATCCAAGAAATCATCGTGTCTTGATCATCGGCTTGAAATAGAAATTCCGATCCATTGTATGTGATTAGCCGGAAAACATGCTTCTTCTTCGTGTAGTCATAAGCAATATCAACGATGCACGATTTGATTGATATAGGCTGATCATCAAGTGAGTACGGCATCTGAAACAGTTATAATTGATATAGGCTGATCATCAATTGAGTACGGCATCTGAAACAGTTTTAATTGATATAGGCTGATCATCAAGCTAGTACGGTATCTGAAACAGTTTTAATTGATATTGGTCATTACCAGCTTTGACACAAATCAAATTTCAAATTTTTTATTCAATGAATTTGAATTTGTAAAAGAGTCATAACTCAAAATGAGATATTATAGAATTGATTGACAATTGCAGTACACAATTACTTATTACAATTTTCGTTAAAATTATGAAATGAACCTGAAAGCATTCCTTTGATTTTGAGGCACACGATTGCTCTTGCACGCCATAGCACATCTGGAGTTCAAAAGTATCATGCAAAAAGTTGCTCGCCCCCCGATCTTGGTTACGTTTACTCATTGATCTAACCCTTTATCCAACAAACCGGCCAAAAAAACGGCCAAATAAAGCTGCAACAGCCTAAATTATCTTGGGTCTGTCTCAATAAAACCATACAAATATGGATATCATTGGAACCGGCTCATTGACCACATTGTGATGGTTACAGTTATGCCCTGTGCCAATGCATTCTCTTATATATGCGAGTCGACCATATGTCGCCTCGCATATATAAGAGAATGCATTTGGCCTAAAAAAAATCTTTTTTTAACACTTTTTACCATTTTTTCTTACATTCTTTAACAATTTTATAATTTTTAATGTGTTAAGCCAATGCATTCTCTTATATATGCGAGGCGACCTATGGTCGACTCGCATATATAAGAGAATGCATGGCACATGGCCGTTCTGTTGGGTAAAGGGTTAATAAAATGCAAAAACAGTAATGGTTGGGATAACAACGATCATCATAGAAGTCATAGCATCGAAGGTTATTACACACGAGTGTTTTTCAACCAGTAATGGTCTGTGCTTACTGTTCAATGCGTGTGTGTCGCAGGCAATCGAAGAGATCATCAACACAATTAAAGCGATGTTGTCAAAACAATCAAATTTATTACGTCATCACTCAATACAGGTGTGCATGTGGTAATAGTTCAGAGTTACAATGGAACAGACAGCAGTCCTACTCCTTACGAAACAGGAAAAGAGTAAACAGTACGGATTACCAAATCGCCATCAGCCAGGAAATATATTCCCTCGTGTACATAATGATTCCATCAAAAAGACTCCATTAAATACATTCATAAAGATTCCACACATAGAGACCCCCATGCAAATGAAAGCAGACGACACTCAGCAGACGCTTCCATCAATGTGAGGTTCACAAAAGGTTAAAACTAAGTTAAAACTCACGCTTGTGGTGTCTTTCCGATCTTTGAACAAATAGAGGGCGTGACCCTCTGAGCACGCACCACATGGGTTTCCACGATCGATCGCTCGACCCGCTTGCCGTCGGTGATAGCGGTTTTACAATGGAGTTGTCCTTCTTTAGTAATCTCCTGAATGGGGACTCGCGGAAGCTTGATCATAATGTTTCTCTGCTGCCTCAATGATTCTCGGAGTCTGAACAGAAAAGAGTCATCAGTTAGTATAAACCCATAGAGAGCCCCACATAGAGTTGAGCAGACGACACTCTGTAGTGCATGCTTCCTTCTGTGTGGGGCTCTCTATGGGTTCGGATCATAATGTTTTCTCTGCTGCCTCAATGATTCTCGGAGTCTGAACAGAAAAAGAGTCATAAGTTAGTATAAACCCATAGAGAGCCCCACATAGAGTGGACCAGACGACACTCTGTAGTGCATGCTTCCATCTGTGTGGGGCTCTCTATGGGTTCGGATCATAATGTTTCTCTGCTGCCTCAATGATTCTCCGGAGTCTGAACAGAAAAGAGTCATCAGTTAGTATAAACCCATAGAGAGCCTCACATAGAGTGGAGCAGACGACACTCTGTAGTGCATGCTTCCATATGTGTGGGGCTCTCTATGGGTTCGGATCATAATGTTTCTCTGCTGCCTCAATGATTCTCGGAGTCTGAATAGAAAAGAGTCATAAGTTAGTATAAACCCATAGAGAGCCCCACAGAGTGGAGCAGACGACACTCTGTAGTGCATGCTTCCATCTGTGTGGGGCTCTCTATGGGTTCGGATCATAATGTTTCTCTGCTGCCTCAATGATTCTCGGAGTCTGTACAGAAAAGAGTCATAAGTTAGTATAAACCCATAGAGAGCCCCACAGAGTGGAGCAGACGACACTCTGTAGTGCATGCTTCCATCTGTGTGGGGCTCTCTATGGGTTCGGATCATAATGTTTCTCTGCTGCCTCAATGATTCTCGGAGTCTGAACAGAAAAGAGTCATCAGTTAGTATAAACCCATAGAGAGCCTCACATAGAGTGGAGCAGACGACACTCTGTAGTGCATGCTTCCATCTGTGTGGGGCTCTCTATGGGTTCGGATCATAATGTTTCTCTGCTGCCTCAATGATTCTCGGAGTCTGAACAAAAAAAAAGAGTCATAAGTTAGTATAAACCCATAGAGAGCCCCACAGAGTGGAGCAGACGACACTCTGTAGTGCATGCTTCCTTCTGTGTGGGGCCTCTCTATGGGTTCGGATCATAATGTTTCTCTGCTGCCTCAATGATTCTCGGAGTCTGAACAAAAAAAAAGAGTCATAAGTTAGTATAAACCCATAGAGAGCCCCACAGAGTGGAGCAGACGACACTCTGTAGTGCATGCTTCCCATCTGTGTGGGGGCTCCCTGTGGGATTGTATTTCAAGGCTTGCATGTGTGACTTGTTTATCGCAGAACAACTTGAACATGTGATAAGCTAATAAGAGGGAAGGAGAACGATTCACAACATTTAATCAAAGATGAACCTTGACATTTCAAATGATGTTAATAACAAAATTATACTGGTATAATGATTTCCGGGAGCATGTGAAGTCAACATTTATGGCTGGCACGTTATTCACATGTTAACATACCGCACTAACAAATAAAGATTTTTTTTTATAAAATTATATACCGCACTACTAAATTAAGAAAAAAAATACAAAAATTATATGACGTCCAACAGCATGTAAAGTAAATATCAAAGGCTGAGAAGTTATTCGCATGCTAACATACCGCACTACCAAAATCAGGAAAAAATTAAAAAACAAATTATATCACATCCAACAGCATGTAAAGGTAAATATCAATGGCTGGGAAGTTATTCGCATGTTAACATACCGCACTACCAAATCAAGAAATTAAAAAAAATTATATGACGTCCAACAGCATGTAAAGTAAATATCAATGGCTGGGAAGTTATTCGCATGTTAACATACCGCACTACAAATCAAGAAATTAAAAAAAAATATTATATGACGTCCAACATCATGTATTAAAAGCATAGCTGAAGTAGAGATTCAAGGCATGAACTACAGGCGAATATAACTTCCCAGCCATTGATAATGACCTGTAGAGATCATATTCTACCAGTATGTACATGGGAAGTTTTTGATGTTCTGACATTGAACAAACAAAACATGGAACATATTCCTTTGTTAACCCTTTGAGTGCCAGGTCAATTTTTGTATCAACCCATATACCCTGTGCCAATGCATTCTCTTATATATGCGAGTCGACCATAGGTCGCCTCGCATATATAAGAGAATGCATTGGCCTAACAGTTTTTTTTTTTTTTTTTACAATTTTTTACAATTTTAATAATTTATTCTTATATTCTTTAACAGTCTTATTTTGTAGGTTTAGGGCCGATGAGATCGCCCCCTGGCACTCAAAGGGTTAATACGTGTTCTTTAATAATATACTTCACATTAGGGAGTGATCCCAGCTCAAAATTACAGGTTTTTTTGTAAATTTTGTTCATATCACAATAAACATCTACATCTTAATATTATGATTTGTAAATTTTGTTCATATCGCAATAAACATCTACATCTTATTATTATGATTTGTATATCTTCATAAGAAGCACAGAGTCTGTACAGAAAAGGGTTAAACTAATCATTCTTTATTTGTTAACAAAACCCTGTGCCAATGCATTCTCTTATATATGCGAGTCAACCATAAGTCGCCTCGCATATATAAGAGAATGCAATGGCCTAACAAATTTTATATTATTTTTTATAATTTAAAAAAAATGTAATAAAAAAATGATATTTTTTTTTTAAAGAATGTAAGAAATAATGATAAAAAATGATAAAAATTGTTAAAGAATGTAAGAAACAATGATTTTAAAAATGAAAGTGTCAATGACACTGTAGCTCAACTTAAGTAGGGGAATAATTTAATGGTTGACAGTAAATGGAGGAATAGGAAAGGTGCTAATTGAAATGTCTAACATGCGCCAAAGGATTTAGTGATGCAAAGAGTAAAATACAAGATGGCTGCTGGTGGCCATTTTTTTTGGCCAATTGACCCCAAAAGAACTCGTTCCCATCTACGTATAATTGTTAACATCCATGACAAATTTTATGAAGATCTGACCAAAGCTACAACATACAAATTTCATGATGATCAGACGAACAGTACGACCTGTAGACCGCGCCAATGGATTGAATTTTGAAATCCAAGATGGCCACTGGCAGCCATGTTTTTTGGCCGAATGACCCCACAATGATTCGTTCCCATCTACATGTCAATGTCAACATTCATGACAAATTTAATAAAGATCAGACCAAAGGTATGACCTGTAGCCCACACCAAAGGATTTAGTCATGCAAAAAGTAAAATGCTGGTGGCAATGTTTTTTGACCGAATGACCCCAAAACGACTCGTTCCCATCTACATGTCATTGTTATAATTCATGACAAATTTCATGACCATCTGACCAAAGCTACGACCTGTAGCCCGCACCAAAGGATTTAGTCATGCAAAGAGTAAAATCCAAGATGGCTGCTGGCGGCCATGTTTTTTGACCAAATGACCCCAAAACGACTCGATCCCATCTACATGTCATTGTTATCATTCATGACAAATTTCATGATGATCAGACGAACAGTACGACCTGTAGCCCGCACCAATGGATTGAATTTTGAAATCCAAGATGGCCGCCAGCAGCCATGTTTTTTGGCCGAATGACCCGACAATGATTCGTTCCCATCTACATGTCAATGTCAACGTTCATGACAAATTTTATAAAGATTAGACCAAAGGCAACCTATAGCCCGCGCCAAAGGATTTAGTCATGCAAAGAGTAAAATCCAAGATGGCTGCTGGCGGCCATGTTTTTTGGCCGAACGACTCCAAAATCACTCGTTCCCATCTACATGTCAGTGTTAACATCCATGACAAATTTCATAAACTTCCGACCAACACAACGACCTGTAGCCCGCGCCAAAGGATTTAGTCATGCAAAGATTAAAATACAAGATGGCTGCTGGCGGCCATGTTTTTTGGCCGAACGACACCAAAATCACTCGTTCCCATCTACATGTCATTATTAACATCAATGACAAATTTCATGATGATCAGACGAACAGTACGATCTGTAGCCCGCGCCAATGGATTGAATCTTGAAATCCAAGATGGCTGCCAGCGGCTATGTTTTTAGGCCGAATGACCCCAAAATGACTCGTTCCCATCTACATGTCAATGTCAACATTCATGACAAATTTCATAAAGATCAGACCAAAGGTACGACCTGTAGCCCACGCCAAAGGATTTAGTCATGCAAAGAGTAAAATCCAAGATGGCTGCTGGCGGCCATGTTTTTCGGCCGAACAACTCCAAAATCACTCGTTCCCATCTACATGTCATTGTTAACATCCATGACAAATTTCATGATGTTCCGATCAAAGCTACGACCTGTAGCCCGCGCCAAAGGATTTAGTCATGCAAAGAGTAAAATCCAAGATGGCTGCTGGTGGCCATGTTTATTGGCCGAACGACCCCAAAATGACTCGTTCCCATCTACATGTCAATATTAACATCCATGACAAATTTCATGATGATCAGATGAACAGTACGACCTGTAGCCCGCGCCAATGGATTGAATTTTGAAATCTAAGATGGCCACCAGCGGCCATATTTTTTGGCCGAATGACCCCACAATGATTCGTTCCCATCTACATGTCAATGTCAACATTCATGACAAATTTCATAAAGATTAGACCAAAGGTACAACCTGTAGCCCGCGCCAAAGGATTTAGTCATGCAAAGAGTAAAATCCAAGATGGCTGCTGGCGGCCATGTTTTTTGGCCGAACGACACCAAAATCACTCGTTGCCATCTACATATCATTATTAACATCAATGACAAATTTCATGATGATCAGGCGAACAGTACGATCTGTAGCCCGCGCCAATGGATTGAATCTTGAAATCCAAGATGGCTGCCAGCGGCCATGTTTTTAGGCCGAATGACCCCAAAATGACTCGTTCCCATCTACATGTCAATGTCAACATTCATGACAAATTTCATAAAGATCAGACCAAAGGTACGACCTGTAGCCCGGGCCAAAGGATTTAGTCATACAAAGAGTAAAATCCAAGATGGCTGCTGGCGGCCATGTTTTTCGGCCGAACGACCCCAAAATCACTCGTTCCCATCTACATGTCATTGTTAACATCCATGACCAATTTCATGATGTTCCGATCGAAGCTACGACCTGTAGCCCGCGCCAAAGGATTTAGTCATGCAAAGAGTAAAATCCAAGATGGCTGCTGGTGGCCATGTTTATTGGCCGAACAACCCCAAAATGACTCGTTCCCATCTACATGTCAATATTAACATCCATGACAAATTTCATGATGATCAGACGAACAGTACGACCTGTAGCCCGCGCCAATGGATTGAATTTTGAAATCTAAGATGGCCGCCAGCGGCCATGTTTTTTGGCCGAATGACCCCACATTGATTCGTTCCCATCTACATGTCAATGTCAACATTCATGACAAATTTCATAAAGATTAGACCAAAGGTACAACCTGTAGCCCGCGCCAAAGGATTTAGTCATGCAAAGAGTAAAATCCAAGATGGCTGCTGGCGGCCATGTTTTTTGGCCGAACAACTTCAAAATCACTCGTTCCCATCTACATGACAGTGTTAACATCCATGACAAATTTCATAAACTTCCGACCAAAACAACGACCTGTAGCCCGCGCCAAAGGATTTAGTCATGCAAAGAGTAAAATCCAAGATGGCTGCTGGCAGCCATGTTTTTTGGCCGAACGACCCCAAAATCACTCGTTCCCATCTACATGTCATTATTAACATCAATGACAAATTTCATGATGATCAGATGAACAGTACGACCTGTAGGCCGCGCCAATGGATTGAATCTTGAAATCCAAGATGGCTGCCAGCGGCTATGTTTTTAGGCCGAATGACCCCAAAATGACTCGTTCCCATCTACATGTCAATGTCAACATTCATGACAAATTTCATGAAGATCAGACCAAAGGTACAACCTGTAGCCCGCGCCAAAGGAAATTGTTGACGGACACACGGACACACGGACACACGGACGACGGACGCCAAACCATGGCAATAGCTCAAACTTACAAGTAAGTTGAGCTAAAAATGACAAAATTGTTAAATAATATAAGAAAAAAATATAAAAATTGTTATAGAATGTAAGAAAAAAATATAAAAAATTGTTAAAGAATGTAATAAAATATAAAAATTATAACAATTGTTAAAAACGGTAAGAAAAAATGATAAAGAATTGTTAGGGCAATGCAATCTCTTATATATATGAGGCGACCTATGGTTGACTCGCATATATAAGAGAATGCATTGGTACAGGGTTTTCATAAAAAAAGATCTATTGACAGATACAATAATGCCCTAAATAATCACTTTTCACGATTTAGTCGGAAATATGGCTTGTTGCTACAAGCCATATTTCCGGCTAAATCGTGAAAAGTCACCTATAATTCTGCTGTGTGGTTAAGGAGTCGATTATTTAGGGCATTACAGACATATCATGTGACTGATGTCAACAGTAGATAAACAATACCGGTACTATCATGTGTATACACAGAAATTTGGGCAGTTTCATTGGAGTCTGGCATCTCCCGCTTACGAACTAAATTTAAATCACCAATTATAAATAAATTACCAGCCCTTATACATGTATATTCTTCTATGTTTTGTTGACAATTCATAAAGGCACTGTGCCGACGGCCGCAAGCCTGCAAATAGCGTGTCTGTCATTTGCAGAATGAGGTCCCCAGAGGGTGAATTTAGTGACGCTATCCCGCATAGCGGGCTAGCATCACTACATTCACCCTCTGGGGACCTCATTCTGCTTAGGCCCTCAACTTCTATGGTAGACCTAGGATCAGATTGAAGTTCCCCAGTTGAAGTTGGTGATGTTCACCCATTGGGCACCTCTATTATGCATTTTATCTTCTGCAAATTAGGTGATATAGAAACTTCCCAGAAGGGAAAGCGTAACTAAAAACAATGTTAATTTGAGACTATAGGTACTTCCCAGAATATGAGGCCTAAGCAGAATGAGGTCTCCAGAGGGTGAATTTGGTGATGCTAGCCCACTGTGCGGGATAGCATCACTAAATTCAATTTCACCCTCTGGGGACCTCATTCTGCAAATGACAGACACGCTGCTTGCAGGCTTGGTAAATTCAAAACATTTCTCTAATAAACATCAGCTGTGATGGTTTCAAATTTCAAATCCATGATGGCTGCCGGCGGCCATGTTTTAAAACAAATTTCAGAATAAATTGACAGCTCCCATCTAGAGGTTATCCCAAAGATCCATATGAAGTTTGGTGATGATCAGATGAGGGAGGTGGCCTGTAGGCTGTGCCAAAGGATTTAGTCATACAAAGAGTAAAATGGCCACTGGTGGCCATTTTTTTCAACAAAATTTGGAAAAAATTACTGGCTCCCTAATAATCAACTAGATACAGTGAATGTTTGGCTGGGATGGGCCTACTGATGTGTGTATAAAGTACCTAGATAACTAAATAACTGTGAATTTACTCACTTTTTCTCCAAAGAAAGACTTGAGTTTTTTAATACTGGCATGGCGAGGTGGTGTATCTCCCCTGTAAATAGTAAGATAAGAATTGAGTTTTTTAATACTGGCATGGCGAGGTGGGGTATCTCCTCTGTAAATAATAACATAAGACTTGAGTTTTTTAATACTGGCATGGCGAGGTGGTGTATCTCCCCTGTAAATAATAACATAAGACTTGAGTTTTTAAATAAAGAACATCTGCATTAAAAATGGATTATCCCTTTAAAGACATATTATGGACTTGTTCAGGTGCGTGAAACTGACAAGTTAGTATTCAGGAGCTATGTCAAGTGGAGGAATGTAGCATTCTACTAACATGGCCGAAAATCTCAAACAAAGTGACTTTACCACTCCGTAGAAAACATCGCCCGAACTACGCTCAATTTTAAATATATACTACTCAATTCAGGACGCATCTATTGGTAATAAACTAACGAAAACGATTTCGCCACCAGGAGTCAAAGCATTTAATTAACATATAAGAATGTCGGTGTGTGTTGTCAGTTTGTATATGATAATTGTAAAAATAACTACATTGAGCAAAAATATATTCTCCATTTCTATTTGATCACCCTACTGAGTGTTTTCACATCACTTTAACCCTTTCAGTGCCAAGTCCGATTTTTATATTAACCCTTTGAGTGCCAGGGGCCGATCTCATCGGCCCTAAACCTACAAAATAAGTCTGTTAAAGAATATAAGAATAAATTATTAAATTGTAAAAAAAACAAAATAAGTCTGTTAACCCTTTACCCAACAAACCGGCCAAATAAAGCTGCAACAGCCTAAATTATCTTGGGTCTGTCTCAATCAAACCATACAAATATGGATATCATTGGAACCGACTAATTGACCACATTGTGATGGTTACAGTTATGCCCTGTGCCAATGCATTCTCTTATATATGCGAGTCGACCATAGGTCGCCTCGCATATATAAGAGAATGCATTGGCCTAAAAAAAAATTTTTTTTAACACTTTTTACCATTTTTTCTTACATTCTTTAACAATTTTTTAATTTTTAATGTGTTAAGCCAATGCATTCTCTTATATATGCGAGGCGACCTATGGTCGACTCGCATATATAAGAGAATGCATTGGCACAGGGCCCTTCTGTTGGGTAAAGGGTTAAAGAATATAAGAATAAATGATTAAATTGTAAAAAATTGTAAAAAATTGTAAAAAAAAAACAAAAAATCGACCTGGCACTCAAAGGGTTAACCCATATTTCCTTGATCATTTTTCAAATTTATTGATTATAACAATGTGATACATTAGAGCTCTTATTAGGGCTCTTACCATCAATGTATCACATTATACATGAGCAGACGACACTCTTCTATATGCTTCTATATATGTGTGGGGCTCCCTGTAGGGTAATGGATGTTTTTTATTTTATGTCCTAAAAATTGTAAGAAACATTTATTTAAAAAAAAATGATAAAAATATTGTTAGGCCAATGCATTCTCTTATATATGCGAAGCGACCTATGGTCGACTCGCATATATAAGAGAATGCATTGGCACAGGATTTTTAAACTTAGAACTCTTTCCATCAATGTATCACATTGTTATAATCAATAAATTTGAAAAATGATCAAGGAAATATTGGTTGATAAAAAAAATTGTACTTGGCACTGAAAGGGTTAACCCTTTACCCAACAGAACGGCCCTGTGCCAATGCATTCTCTTATATATGCGAGTTGACCATAGGTCGCCTCGCATATATAAGAGAATGAATTGGCTTAACACATATTAACGAGAGGCCGATCACGATCGGCAGATGTTTAACCCATACCTTGGCGATAGCGACTAGTCATAATTGATAATTTGTCAAAGATATGATCACAGGAATTAATCCATATATCAGTACCCAACTTGAAATCAAAAGCTCAAATAATTTGTCTTAAGGAAGGGTTAAAGTATTTGGGGTGGGGAGGAGTAGTTTTAAATCTCATAACTCTGTCCCTATTCACCCAAGGACCTCTCACTGTGAGATCCAATGGTTTAGTGATTTCGGAGGACATGTTTAGGAGTTTAAGTTAACTCATTGGAAGCAAAAGTGATAAATCCCTATCTTTAACACTTTTGACATGCCAGATATTCAAAATTTATTCACTTCTAAAGAGAAATTATAATTTGTTGACAAGCCAGACTGCTTAGAATGACATACATGTAGGGAATTCCATCTCATATTTAAATGGTACTTTAATTACCCCCCCCCCCTTCCCCCCAGTTATTTCTTTATCAAACATGGACAGATATAAGATCAGATCTGACCTGTGTATTAAATAAGATTAAGTGTTTCATAACAGGGGTGTATGCATGGTTTTCAAAAATATATGTAGTTTATACAATTCAAAAGTATTATCTATATAATGTTATACAGACATAATATGATGAGGATGCTTGCCCCTATGACCACTAAATCGTTCATATAAAAGAAAGTAAGTTAGCCCTCAATTAAATGGTTTCACACATTACAATGTTTTACAAGTAGCTTGGACACTAAAAGCCACAACCTTCAATGTTAATCTTCTAAGTGCTCTGTGGCCCCTAAAATTCAATCAACCATGAAAATATGAACAAATGGGAAAATAAGGTTCCTGGAAACACTAACATCTACCACATTGATTTTCAAAACAAGTCATCACTTACAATAGTCATGTATATTTATCTGCCTGATTCCCATTGCATAGATAAATCATATTGGCCATCAGCTGTTATTTTAATTTCAAATTGAAAGCACATGTCTGAAGGGTTAATATATTTTTCAAAAATCAATTAATCAGTCAAAACCAAAATTGATATAAGTGAATAGTGTGCAAAGATACCCAACAGATATTAAGAGATATGAGGAAGAGTCCATGTACATTATAGCATGTGTCTATGGAAACCTTGGAAAGGGTTAATTATTTTTGAAGCAAATTAATGGAATTTAGAAGACACTAAGTCTTATATAGGTGAGTGGGGGCTCTTATCTCACCCTGTAATGCAATTTCAAGAATAGGATAAACAACAGTCTTATGCTGCCATAAATCAATTTGACAGTTAGAATAAACAAACAGCCAGCCACCAGTGTTGTTTATCTTGACCACCAGAGCTCTGTATAATATGTCATCACTCATTTCATAACAGATTTCACTTGGAATGACAACATCTATAAAATGTCCTCTCATATACTCTGGATGTTCACATTGTAATTTATTGATATCATTATATTACATGAAACTATTGCAATAAAATCTTCATATTTTCAAAACAGGATATCACACCTAATTAATCGTATAAAACTAAAATAAATGAAAGTGTCAATATTTTTTATTATTAAACTTTTTTTTTTATTGTTATTAAAGTTCAAACAAAATTTAATATTTGTATCTGTTTGTATATGCTAAATTTAGCAAGGAGCTAAATCTAAAAAAATCGAACTCGATCTGTATTTTGGGCTGTGAAACTCACATACCAAATTTGGTTCCAATCAGATAAAAAATGTTTGAGTTATGGCAGAATGCGTGAATTCTAAGTTGAAAAAGGGCCATAACTCTGTAACAAAATCTCGGATCAAACCCAAATTCGAACTCGATCTGTATTTTGGACTGAGAAACCCATATACAAAATTTGGTTTCGATCGGATAGAAAATGTTTGAGTTATCGCATTACTCGTAAAGTGTCTACGGACAGACAGACGGACAGACAGACAGACAGACAGACGGACGAACGACGAGTGGTCAATCCGGGCAACGACACTATGTTTACCATACTATGGTATGGGTAAACATAAAAAATGTTAAAAAAAGAATTTTTTTAGGCCAATGCATTCTCTTACAGCTATGCTCTCAGTAAGCGACCTGTTTAACGAGGTTACGGGCCGGTACTTACCGCGGTGATACCACCAAACTACCGCGGTTATCATTCTATACCGCGACGGAGGGCGGTTGACCCGCGGTACTGGTACGGTATTTTTACCGTTGGTTACCGCATGTCACCGCGTTATTGGTGTTCGTTACCGCCATACACCGCATTATTTTTTTCGTAACCGCGTTCAAATTACCGCTAACGGCCCTCCACCGCGGAGAGAACACGACTGAAACAAGGCGTCACACGGTAGGTAAATGATTATGAATAACTTTTGTATTGAATGAATACCTGTAATCTGCATGTAATTATATATACGTAATGAATATAAATGAATAATAATGCAATCGGATTACATATGAACATGTCGGGTTTACATGTAACATATTACAAATGTACACGTACATCACGTTTAATCACGTCGGCGGTTTTTTAACTCAGCTATAGTTGCTTACGGCTTACGCAAAACACCGTGATGGAGTAATAGTTTTGTTATTAGCATCTATCTTACATATCGTGAAATGATTTACGCACCCGATTCCTATATCGGTTCCACTCATGCGGAATTTTTTGTTTTGTTTGTGTTTCCGAAATCTAAATTTCTTATAAAATGGGAAAAGTAAATCCTCCATTTATCTGAATTAGGTCGAAACCAGCGGGGACGGTGCATTAGTAACACTGAGTCCGATTTTAGTCTTTGAGGCCAGGGCGGCGATCATTGCAGAAATATTCATATTCGTTCAAATCTATAGTTTTGTTCATATGCCAAACATAATCGGCGCGTAAATAGTATATTGTCGCCAAGACGTATGATTGTATGCATGCGTGAAATAGTAAAGCAATTTACAAACATTTGCGCCTGAAGATTTCTTGTCGGTGGGAATAAAATGTATAACTAAGAAAGCGTGTCACGTGTCATGCAGCAAAGTAAAGTTGTTATCATCACCAATGTCACACGCAAAACACCAAACATTGAAAGACACAACGTTGTCAAATCAGTCTTTGATTTTGTTACGTGAACATTCATTGAGCTCACGAGTGCGTGTCGGGCGGCATCGTTTGATGTGAAATTGCAACTTTTGGCGAGGGCGTGCACTTGTAGTTCTCGGTGGGTCGCAGTATAAATTATATCACATACTGATATTCCTATCTAATCGTTATTCGGAAGAAAACATGCATGGTGTTGGAAAGTTGACCTCTAAATATGTTTGTTTGGTTATATACAGAGGTTAACATTGTAACATAATTATTTCAAGTGATCGAATTGGTGTGTTTTAGTCCTTGTTAGTTTATTCCCGATATGGTAGCAATAAAGAGCGTTTGTCTCACTTTTGTGCGACAAATATTTATAAATAGCTATTACGTGCACAACATTTTAAAGATCGAATGAGACTTGTCTGTTTAAAGCCACGTGGCGGTTCGCACATAATATTATTCGCAATACCAAAATAGATCGATAAATATCTGAACTACCTTCTGCGGGCAATATGTAAGCCTAACGGACGCATTGAGGAATGGAAATACAAGTGTCCAAAACACAAAATAGCAAATTCGCGCGTCACGTGTGTAGTTTTACTAATAGCACCATCAACAAAACACAAATATTTATTTCACCCATTGAGGCCAGTTATAAAAAGACATGACGACATCTTAATTTAAGTTCCCCGTGCCCTATATTAACAAAGTCTGCCAGCTACAGTATGACGTAATCAGTGACACGTGCTTTTGCGCAGAATGTGTTTTTTCCTGGATATACGGGAGTTCCACTTTGTGTCTTTTATTGCTAAGACAATAATTCCTGTTATACGAACAAATGGTGTTTGTGATTTGCAGTTAATGAATGTCAATAAAGTTAATAACGATATTTATTCTGGGGACTATTTAAATAGTGTCGTTATCATTCAATTTAGGGATCACGTACATCTGAACATTGATATAAACTGTAGATACGGGATTTATCGAGCTGTCTAAAATGGCCGAAACATTTGTTCCCTTCCCGATAACCAACACTGATTACAACTAGTGTCATTAATAGGAATTTTAGGCAATAAAACGAGACTAGAAATGTTATTGTAATATTTTAATATTCACATCAATTGAAAAATGACTTTCTCAAAGTAACTTATACTTACCTTTACTTAATCTGGAAGCCCGTTATAATGGGCATATTTCCCGATACTCGGCTTTCATCTATTTCAATATTTTAATAATACACTTCACGGTACAAAATCATGATCGGAGATCGTGAGAACGGCCCGTCCTATTTTGGAAGATTGACGGTCAACCATCGAATCCCGTCATTAACCTCGTTACAAAAATGCTACCCGCGTAGCGGTAATGTCACCCGCGTTTGTGCGGTGCATTACCGCGTGCCACCGCGCTACCAACATTCGTTACAGCTGGTAGTGCGGTGGTACCGTGAACGTCGCGGTGGTACCCGCGGTACGCGCGTGGTAGTGCAACCGCGAATCGGCGGTATGTCGCGGTATTGCACCGCGGTATTAACGCATGTACACCTCGTTAAAACAGGTCGCTTAATTTGAGCAGTGCTGTATATATGCGAGGCGACCTATGGTCGACTCGCATATATAAGAGAATGCATTGGCACAGGGCATAACTGTAACCATCACAATGTGATCAATGAACGGTTCCAATTGAGACAGACCGAAGATATTTTAGGCTGTTGAAGCTTTATTTGGGCGTTTTTGGCCGTTTTGTTGGGTAAAGGGTTAATCACTTATTTTCCATATTTAAAATAACCAATGAATGCAATTATAAAAGACGGTCATGAATATCAGGGATCATTATCAAATGGCATAGAGGTATTTTATACAAAAAAAATCAAATTTAATTGATATACGCATTTCCCGAAAGGGGTCGTCGAGTCATATTTATTATCTGGTACATAACCCCTTGTGGCATACCGCTTAGAGTGGGCATACCTATAACATATGCAGGGCTGTTGTCTGGTGCATAACCCCTTGTGGCATACCGCTTAGTGTGGGCATACCTATAACATATGCAGGGCAGGGACCCCCCCCCCCCCCCCCCCCCCCCCCCCCCCCCCCCAAGTATACCGGCACCAAAAGGGCATCACACAATTAGTACACCAATAGTTAACGGCTTCATTTCACACTCTGGTGAGGTAGACATTAAATGAATGCAATGTAATGGGAGGGTGCAATGCGATGCAAAAACAATTCATATGAATGCAGAGTTACCAACAGTCAATAGTAACCACTTGATTTTCATGTTATCCCTCTTACATCTCCACAAATTAACAAACTTCAAAAATCGATATCTGATCACTCTGAGCTTTGATAGGTGGGTTCCTTGACTCGAATCATATATTTTTTACACCGAAGCCAAAGAAATAGTAATTTAGGGGTGTTTAATCGGATTGAGTTGCCATTCGACTGTGGTGACAACGTGGTTAAGTGTACACTTGTTGTGGTGATAAGGTGTATAATAAATAAAGAAACAACTCACTGTAGACTGTCCTGAGTAACTTCTCCCACGGATGGGATGGGCGACATTGAATTGTTGAACTTGGGACTCTGTCCCGGAGTATTCTGCCTCTCTTTGGAAGTTGCCATAAGATAAGAAGTCCGTCGGTGTAACTTGACAGTTTCATCCTCTGGAGACACTGAAATTTAAACAATGACAAAATAAATTTACAGATTATTAAAGGTCAATCACAAATTCGTAATCAATTACTTTACATTCCCTTTGAACATAGACGTCCTAAATGTTAAATGGTCCCCACATCTGACGTAATATAGTGTTATTTAAAAAAATTGTTTTAACAAACTTACGAACCCAACATGACAGTGATTCTGATTGGCAATATTAACCCTTTGAGTGCCAGGTCCGATCAACCCATATACCCTGTGCCAATGCATTCTCTTATATATGCGAGTCGACCATAGGTCGCCTCGCATATATAAGAGAATGCATTGGCCTAACAATTTTTCATCATTTGTTATTATTTTTTACAATTTTTTACAATTTTAATAATTGTTTCTTATATTCTTTAACAGGCTTATTTTGTAGGTTTAGGGCCAGGGAATCTTACGTTTTTCATGGGCATCAAAATTATTACTATGAATACTTGGTGATAGTTTTGAGTTATAACATGCCCTATAGCATGCTTAAGCATACTCAAAAAAAAATAAAAAAAAAAAATAAAAAAAAATATTCAAAAATAGGGCCGATTTTACAGAACGTAAATAAGGGCCAATGAGATCGGCCAGTGGCACTCAAAGGGTTAAGAACAATACCAAAATGACAATAAACTGATGATGGTAGTAAAATTGAGCCCATGTTCCACTCAGAATGCTTTTTTTCGGATTTGTCATAGTAAAAAGCGCTGGAAATGATGAGGTTGGGAAAAAAAACACTGCTCCCCTCAGTGATACCAGTAGATTTATTGCAAATTAAACTGAAATGATTTTGATTAAAAGAGATAATTTAAATAAAGCTGGTAGCTATTAGGGCATTCAGTTTTTAATTCATGCACCAATGGTTCTGTGTAAAATAGTACTATACAAATTTAAAGACATATTATGGACTTGTTTGGGTTTGTGAATCTGATAAGTTAGTATTCAGGTTCTCTGCCAACTGGAGGAATGTAACATTCTACTAGCATCTCTGAAAATCTGAAGCAAATCGACCGTACGACTCCATAGAAAACATTGTCTGAACTGCACTCAATTGTAAATATTTACTTCACGATTCGGGACATATCTATTGGTGATAAACTAACAAAAATGATTTCGCCATCGAGAGTTACTGCATTTAATTTATATATAAGAATGATGGTGTGTGTTGTCAATTTGGATATAATATTTGTAAAAATTACTACTTTGAACGCGTTTATTCTCCGTTTATATTTGATCACCCCACTGGAGTGTTTAACATCACTTTAAATATGAGTACAGTGTCTATCTTCATTAACCTCTTCACTGCTAATGCCATTATAACGCCAAGTGCTGGGATCCACATATACATGTACAGTAATGCCCTAAGTAATTGACCTCTTACGTTTTTCATTGGCATTATGACCTCTTCACTGCTAATGCCATTATAATGTCAAGTGCTGGGTCAATGACATTATGACCTATTCACTGCTAATGCCATTATAATGTCGAGTGCTGGGTCAATGACGTTATGGCAATTTTTGAGTGAAAAGATATAAATCATTCAAAATCGTGGAACAACATACAGTTTGAAATGTCAAGATGCAGTTGTTCAGATGCATCAATCTCTGAGTTCCAGTTATGAATAATGGCCGACTGCTAGTGTGCTGAAGTAGGTACTATGGACCATATATCACACGACGTGCACATGTGCTAAAGTAGGTCCGTATGCAGGTTAAAGTGATCATGTTGGGTGATCAAATAGAAAGGAAGCATAATCATGCTCAAAATAGTTATTTTTACCAATATTAATCCAAATTGACAACACACACCGTCACTCTGATATATTAATTAAATGCAATGACTCTCGATGGCAAAATCATTTGTGTTTGTTCATCGATGATAGTTGCGTCCCGAATCCAGATGTAAATATTTACAATTGAGCGTAGTTCAGACGATGTTTTCTATGGAGTGGTATGGTCAATTTCTTTGAAATTTGTGGCGATGTAAGTAGAATGCTATATTTCCCAGGTTGGCATAACGCCTTAGTACCAACTTATCAGTTTCACGCACCCGAACAGGTCCACAATATGTCTTTAAACTTGGGCCTGCTTAGACCAATTCTACTTGGTCACTATACCTTTTTCTATCACGGTATATGATGCATCATTTTGAAGACGATTAATCACTGAGATGTTAGATGATTAATCACATTCAGAGTTTACGTGAATGCCCGGGATCCACATATACATGTACAGTAATGCCCTAAGTAATTGACCTCTTAACCACAGCAGAATTATGGGTAACTTTTCAGGATTTAGTTGGAAATATGGCTTGTTGCCATTCATCGGAAAGCTCTCGGGGAGAGCTTTCCGATGAATGGCAACCAGCCATATTTCCGAGAGCTTTCCGATGAATGGCAACAAGCCATATTTCCGACTAAATCCTGAAAAGTTACTCATAATTCTGCTGTGGTTAAGAGGTCGATTAATTAGAGCATTCCTGTACATGTAGTACGTCTCTTGAATGAAAGTACATTACATAAGAGCAACAGGGACCTCATTTGCAGAATAAGGTCCCCGGAGGATGAATTTAGTGATGCTACCCCGCATAGCGGACTAGCATCACCAAATTCACCCTCTGGGGACCTCATTCTGCTGAGTTATAAGCAGAATGAGGTCCCAGAGGGTGAATTTGATGATGCTAACCCGCTATGCGGGGTAGCATCACTAAATTCACCCTCTGGGGACCTCATTCTGCAAATGACAGACACACTATTTCAAGGCTTGTCTGGGACCGGCTATGTACTACAGACCTGTATCAAGACTAACACATTTAGCTTGTATCAAGGAAAGTAAAATTACAGTCGTTAATATACACTCACGGTCCATAGGCTTAGTCCGCATGATGACTGGAGCATTCGCACACGGACTCATAATCGGTCGAGGTCCGTCGTCGGAGAGGTTACTCAAAGGTATCTCATCGATCGTCTTCTCTGGACTGTCGAATCGCACTGAAATAAAAATACATCAATGTTCATCAGTAACATCGCAGAGATACATTGTAGGACAACAGTTAATGATCACACACCCTCACCCATTAGCTTCCTTAACCCTTTCAGTGCCAGGTCTGATTTTTGTATCAACCCATATACCCTGTGCCAATGCATTCTCTTATATATGCGAGTCGACCATAGGTCGCCTCGCATATATAAGAGAATGTATTGGCCTAACAATTTTTCATTATTTGTTATTATTTTTTACAATTTTTTACAATTTAAATAATTTTTTCTTATATTCTTTAACAGACTTATTTTGTAGGGATAGTACCAGGGAATCTTACATTTTTCATGGGCATCAAAATTATTACTATGAATACTTGGTGATAGTTTTGAGTTGTAACATGCCCCAAAGGTTTTATCCAGTTTGTTTTTAAATTCGCTATAGCATGCTTAAGCATACCCAACAGTTGTAGGACAACAGTTAATGATCACACACCCTCACCCATTAGCTTCCTTAACCCTTTACCCAACAGAACGGCCCTGTGCCAATGCATTCTCTTGTATATGCGAGTCGACCATAGGTCGCCTCGCATATATAAGCGAATGCATTGGCTTAACACATATTAAAAATGATAAAATTGTCAAAGAATGTAGAAAAATATTATAAAAATTGTTAAAAAATGTAAGAAAAAATTATAAAATTGTTAAAGAATGTAAGAAAAAATGGTAAAAAGTGTTATAAAATGATTTTTTTAGGCCAATGCATTCTCTTATATATGCGAGGCGACCATACATATATAAGAGAATGCATTGGCACAGGGCATAACTGTAACCATCACAATGTGGTCAATGAACCGGTTCCAATGATATCCATATTTGTATGGTGTTATTGAGACAGACGGAAGATATTTTAGGCTGTTGAAGCTTTATTTGGGCGTTTTTGGCCGCTTTGTTGGGTAAAGGGTTAAGAATCAGTATAAATCATGATAAACTTTTTCGACAGTTCAATTAAAGCAATAAACACCTATGTCACTTCAAGTCGGAGACTGCGTTGGAATTTGAACAATATATGTTACTTACAATTATTGTAGTAGTTTTGAAAAATACTACAAATCTGTTCTACACTCCTTTTCATCATTTATATTGTTGCCATGGTTTCCACCATTCTACCAATTAAAGATGGGGGTATCTCATCCAGACCACAACATCAATTCCATAAAACCTGATTTCAAGTCTACAGTAAAGTCCTATTTAATCAACTCCTTAACCACAGCGGAATTATGGGTAACTTTTCAGGATTTAGTCGGAAAAATGGCTTGTTGCCATTCATCAGAAAGCTCTCACTGAGAGTTAAAAAGTCGATTAATTAGGGCATTACTGTATATGCACATTTTTTTGGTGAGAAAACACAGATAAACCTGAAGAGGATCTATAACTCACCCCCAGTTAACCCTTTGAGTGCCAGGTCGATTTTTGTATCAACCCATATACCCTGTGCCAATGCATTCTCTTATATATGCGAGTCGACCATAGGTCGCCTCGCATATATAAGAGAATGCATTGGCTTAACAATTTTTTTGGTTTTTGTTTTTGTTTTTGTTTTTTTACAATTTTAATATATTTTATTATATTCTTTAACAGACTTATTGTGTAGGTTTAGGGCCGATTAGATCGGTCCCTGGCACTTAAAGGGTTAATAGCGGAATTTACATAACCAGTCCAGTAAATTAGGTCGAGTTAACCACTTCATGACTGGAGCTTGGGGAAATTTTGCGAAAACCCTGTAGCAATGCATTCTCTTATATATGTGAGTTGACCATAGGGCGCCTCGCAAATATAAGAGAATGCATATACAAGTATTCGAGTCACCCATATGGCGCCTTGCATATATAAGAGAATGCATCCCAATTGGCTTACAATGTCAAGGTAAATATAGTAAGGCCAATGCATTCTCTCATATATGCTGGGCTCACTATGAGAAACTTGCATATATAAGAGAATACATTGGCACAGCGTTTTCACAAAATATCAGGAAGTTCCAGTCATGCAGGGTTCCTGCAAGCAAGGACTGATCAAATTTAAGGCTATTCAAGGCCGTTTCGCGACAATTTTCAGCTATTTTCAAGGCCCTTTGATACCCAAATTCAAGGATTTTCAAGGCTCTAAAATAAATTAATCAGTATTCTATCACACATTGCCATGTTAGTAATTATTAACATTACTCAGGTTGGGTAATATAATACCTGGTACTTTTCCCAGCTTATTATACTCACACAATTCAATGCAGATTTTAGAGTCCGACTAAGAATGGAAATGGTAGCGTCTTTTTTTTGTCCTTCAAAACTTTAAGATGTTTGTCAGATTTCACATGGGAATCCAACGCGGCTTTTCCCCATGTTCGCCTCGCTAAATGTTTTCAGGCAAACTTTGCATTTTGCAGAATACCTGTCGCCCAGAACGATCATTAACCAGTCTTTGTAACTTTCGGAAGTTAACCAACAATCTTGGAATGTGCATTTCTCCATTTTTTATTGGTAATTATCGAAAACAATCATCGAAAAACAGTACACATACGACAACATTTTAGCAGACTGACACGACAGTCACATGCGATAATACGTCACGCTTTGCAATTGGCCAACGTCACTGCAACTATCCAATGAGAATGCTCGATACATAGCTGCTCTATTATAATATAACTGCGCTATTTATATCTCGCTCCAATGCGGTCATTTACCGTAAACCCGGAAATGTAAGAGGTGATTAATTACAGATCATCGGCGTGTTGTTGTATCGCGAATATTCAAGGCTTTTCAAGGCCCATTGCCCATATTCCAGGATTTCAAGGCCTTGAACCACACCTTGTCAAATTCAAGGCCGTTCCTTGAATCCAAGGCCCCGCAGGAACCCTGTCATGGAATAGTTAAAACTACCCTTATGGAGCCCCTCACATAAGTGAGCAGACGACACTCAGCAATACAAGCTGCCACATGTATGGGGCTCCCTAGAGGTTAAAATGATAAGTGTTTAGCTTGTAATACATTTCCCATGCCACAACAAAAGTGATAAACAAACTCATGGAACAAAGGTGTTAAACAAACTCATGGAACACATAGTAATGCCCGAAATAAACGACTCCTTAACCACGGCAAAATTATGGGTAACTTTTCAGAATTTAGTCGGAAATATGGCTTGTTGCCATTCATCAGAATGCCATATTTCCGACTAAATCCTGAAAAGTTACCCATAATTCTGTCGTGGTTAAGGAGTCGATTATTTAGGGCATTACTGTAGAACTGTGATGTCAGACAAAGCAGACGTTATTTTTCACCAGAGAATTTAGTCAAAAATATCAAATAAATTTGAAGAAACCTACTCCCAATTCACGGATAATATTGTTAAGAAACTGAGTTAGAGACTAAAAATCAAATTAATTAACCCTTTACCCAACAAACCGGCCAAAACCGGCCAAATAAAGCTTCAACAGCCTAAAATATCTTCGGTCTGTCTCAATAGAACCATACAAATATGGATATCATTGGAACCGGCTCCTTGACCACATTGTGATAGTTACAGTTATGCCCTGTGCCAATGCATTCTCTTATATATGCGAGTCGACCATAGGTCGCCTCGCATATATAAGAGAATGCATTGGCCTAAAAAAAATCTTTTTTTAACACTTTTTACCATTTTTTCTTACATTCTTTAACAATTTTATAATTTTTAATGTGTTAAGCCAATGCATTCTCTTATATATGCGAGGCGACCTATGGTCGACTCGCATATATAAGAGAATGCATTGGCACAGGGCCGTTCTGTTGGGTAAAGGGTTAACCCTAGGTTTTCATTATGGGAGCTGCATCTGCTGATGCAGCATTAAAGATCCTGTACCAATTGGGGCTGCAACGATACACTTCCGTAACGATACGAATCACGATACATGATCAACGATATGATACATATGACAATACACTAAATTAGTGTTTCCAAATTACTTTGATGGGTTATAGATGCGTCCAGATAGTAAATATTAACCAATTGAGCGTAGTTCAGACGATGTTTTCCATGGAGTGGTATGATCGATTTGCATCGTTAGTAAAATGCTACATTCCTCCAGTTGGCACAGCCCCTAGATGCTAACTGATCAGTTTCACGCATCCGAACAAGTACATAATGTCTTTAAGATAATATAATTAGTATTTTTTCTAACTTAACCCTTTACCCAACAGAAGGGCCCTGTGCCAATGCATTCTCTTATATATGCGAGTCGACCATAGGTCGCCTCGCATATATAAGAGAATGCATTGGCTTAACACATTAAAAATTATAAAATTGTTAAAGAATGTAAGAAAAAATGTTAAAAGTGTTTTTTAGGCCAATGCATTCTCTTATATATGCGAGGCGACCTATGGTCGACTCGCATATATAAGAGAATGCATTGGCACAGGGCATAACTGTAACTATCACAAAGTGGTCAAGGAGCCGGTTCCAATGATATCCATATTTGTAAGGTTCTATTGACTCGGAGACAGACCGAAGATATTTTAGGCTGTTGAAGCTTTATTTGGCCGGTTTTGGCCGGTTTGTTGGGTAAAGGGTTAACCTGTATTTTGTCATTGCAAAGAAGTATATATAAAATGTCATTGCATTCAGTTGAGACCTATAAAGTTATCAATCGGAAATCCGATGCAGACAGACGGACGGGAGACAGACGGATGGCGGACAGAGAAATTATTGACATACATGTATTGTATGCGTGTGGAGTCTGAAACTGAAACCTGAAATCAGCTAATTTCCATGAGTTTGTGACACGGTGCAAGAATAAAACAAAACAGTGCAAACCTGATCGTCTTAGCTGTCGGGTGATCTGATTGGATGAGCTTGTGTACTTGTTGCTATGATACGATGATGGTGAATGTTGGTGAATATCGGATGATTGATAGACGGAGCTTGGACTGATGGCCTCGTCCGATTCCGACACGACTGGTTCCTGTGACGTATGCTCGAATACTGATGGTAGAAGTGGTTGTGTGTCTAGAACGAACATGCATTAAAACAAGTGTTAGTAAGAAATAACACAATAACAGTAATGCCCTAAATAATCGACTCCTTAACAACAGCAGAACTATGGGTAACTTTTCAGGATTTAGTCGGAAATATGGCTTGTTACACTGAGAGCTTTCCGATGAATTCCAACAAGCCATATTTCCGACTAAATTCTGAAAAATTACCCATAATTCTACTGTGGTTAAGAGTTTGATTATTTAGGGCATTACTGTCCCACACCAGAAAACATAGATCAGCATTATTAGTTAGGGCTCAAAACGGCCCAGAAAACATATACATGTATCAGCCTCAGGCCATGATAAATAATTAACTAGATTCTGTTCAAACTTTTTTTAACCCCTTAACCCTTTACCCAACAGAAGGGCCCTGTGCCAATGCATTCTCTTATATATGCGAGTCGACCATAGGTCGCCTCGCATATATAACAGAATGCATTGGCTTAACACATTAAAGAAAAAATGGTAAAAAGTGTTAAAAAAAGATTTTTTTTAGGCCAATGCATTCTCTTATATATGCGAGGCGACCTATGGTCGACTCGCATATATAAAAGAATGCATTGACACAGGGCTAGCTGTAACCATCACAATGTGGTCAATGAGCCGGTTCCAATGATATCCATATTTGTATGGTTTTATTGAGACAGACCCAAGATAATTTAGGCTGTTGCAGCTTTATTTGGCCGTTTTTGGCCGGTTTGTTGGGTAAAGGGTTAATGATGGGAGCCGCGCTGATGCAGAGTAAATACCCTGAGCCAGAACATGTACATTATCTTACATATACGAGTCTCCCGTAGAGAGCCTCGCATATATAGAGAATACACTGGCTCACAAGGTCATGGCAAATATTGTTAAGCCAATGTATTCTCTTATATATGTGAGGCTTCCTATGGGCAACTCGCATATGTAAGAGAATACATTGGCACAGGGTTTTCACGAAATTTCAGGAAGCTCCAGTCATGGAAGAGTTAAAATAGACCATAGTATTAGATACGTTAATGCCCTAAGTAATCAACTCTTTAACTACAGCAGAATTATGGGTAACTTTTCAGGATTTAGTCGAAAATATGGCTTGTTGCCATTCATCGGAAAGCTCTCGGGGAGAGCTTTCCGATGAATGGCAAGAAGCCATATTTCCGACTAAATCTTGAAAAGTTACCCATAATTCTGCTGTAGTTAAAGAGTCGATTACTTAGGGCATTACTGTATACATGATTATACACCATGATACATTAATGGGCACCCATTTTACAATCATTTTGTATTATGCCACTTTTAATATCAACGTGATATAGTAATAACTATATTGAACTATAACAGAACATTGAATATAATATATATAATAATACCGTTACACTCTAGTTGAATACAGGATGTTCTAGCATTCAAGACTCAAACTATTCACACAAGTTTTCACCTGCCTCGAAAAAAAGTCACTAATAGTAAACTAGAGAAAATAAAACAAATTTCTTCATCAAAAATCCAACTGAAACCGCCATTCATTTCTCAAATATCATCAACACTTAATGCTGATAGCGCTCATTTTAAAATACTTAAAAATAAAATCATTTGAAGATTATCGGTACATTAATAATCAGTTATTTCGTGCAGACGAGTGCAATTGCTGCCATCTAAATCGACATTCTTTTATTTTCATGTGTTAACTCTTCCATGACTGGAGCTTCCTGAAATGCATATATGTGAGTTTCCCCATAGGGAGCCTGGTATATATAAGAGAATACATTCGCCTGAAAATATTTACCTTGACCTTTTAAGCCAGTGCATTCTCTTATATATGCGAGAAGCCTCCTATAGGAGACTCGTATATATACGTATATATAAGATAATGCACTGGCACAGGATCTTCAATGCTGCTCCAGAGAAGCTCCCATCATGAAATGGTGTTCTCAACAAAATGGATTGTAAATTACTGGACCATCTGCTGAGAAGGGAGCTTTCCACGCATATCAATTAGTAGGAGGAGCTTACGGTTGCTAGGAGGCAATGGGTCTGCGGAGATAGCTAAGTTTTACAAAGTCCATCTATATCCTACCGCTATTCTCAAAGTAATTGACCAGAAAAACGGGGTGATACCCCGGTCATGACCGCGGTGATACCGGTAATAAACGGTAGCGGTATCGAGACGGTCATGGAGTGGAGTTACGGTATTGGGCGATAATGATACCGTGGTCTTTTAGCGGGCACCGCATTAATTTTGTTGAATACCGTGGTGATTTTCATGGAACTCTTTTAGGGAAGGTATTTACTCACACATACTTGTTCGCGTTAACAAGCGGTATCAGTACCGCGGTATTGGAGGATACCGCGGTATAGTACCGCCATATTAACGGGGTGACACCACGTTATTGGTGGTCAATTACTTTAAGTATAGCGGTATTATACACCGAAGAACATATATTCTTTTCATCTTTAATTGTGAATATATGACTCGTGTCACCGTCACGTAAAATGAAAAATAGTGCAACATTGATTATATTATGGGTGCAACCTAAACAAGCCTGGATATACATGTACCGCTATACTTAAAGTAATTGACCACCAATAACGTGGTGTCACCCCGTTAATACCGCAGTACTATACCGCGGTATCCTCCAATACCGCGGTACTGATATCGCTTGTTAATGCGAACAAGTATGTGTGAGTAAATACCTCCCCTCAAAGAGTTCCATGAAAATCACCGCGGTATTCAAAAAAATTAATGCAGTGCCCGCTAAAAGACCACGGTATCATTATCGCCCAATACCGTAACTCCACTCCATGACCATCTCGATACCGTTACCGTTTATTACCGGTATCACCGCAGTCATGACCGGGGTATCACCCCGTTTTTCTGGTCAATTACTTTGAGAATAGCGGTACATATGTAGTGTGTCTGACATTTGTAGAATGATGTCCTCAGAGGGTGAATTTAGTGTCCCGCATTACGGGCTAGCATCATCAAATTAACCCTCTGGAAACATAATTCATTTAGGCCTTATCTTCTGGGAAGTATCTATAATTTCACATAATGGGTGAACATCGTGAACAACTTCAACTGTGGAAATTCAGTCTGACCCGTGGTCTCCCATAGCAATTGAGGCCTAAGCAGAATGAGGTTCCCAGAGGGTGAATTTGGTGATGGATAGCCTGCCGTGCAGGGGAGCATCACTGAATTCACCCTCTGGGGACCTCATTCTGCATTTGACAGACACACTATTTGCAGACTGGAATACACAATGTATAAGAGTGCTTGTAGTTCTCGATCTACATCTTCTTATTATGATCGGTTTATCTTCATAAGTTAGTATAAACCCATAGAGAGCCCCACATAGAGTGGAGCAGACGACACTCTGTAGTGCATGCTTCCATCTGTGTGGGGCTCCCTGTGGGTTCTCTATCTACATCTTCTTATTATGATTTGTTTATCTTCATAAGTTAGTATAAACAACAATAGTGCAAGTGCAATTAACAAAAACATGAATCGTTGAATCCTAAAATATAATGTTAAGAGAGACTAGCAGTTGCCGGGTATATCTCAAAGTGGATCAAATTTGTAAGATATAGATTGTAATTTAAGTTGAATACAGTAATGTCCTGAACAATCGACTCATTATAACTCATAAGTGATTGCATTTTATTATATTTAATTTATAATAATATTCATTAATAATTGATGCATTTACAGTAATGCCATAAATAATCAACTTCTTAACCACAGCAGAATTATGAGGTACTAGTAAGCATACCTTGTTTAGTGGAATATTCAGAAATTCGAGCACAAAAACAGTTAGATTAAGTCTTCTCTGTCAACAACAATTTGGGATATCGGATGGGTTGATGCTGTAACAGCTTGGGATATCGGTTGGGTTGATGCTGTAACAGCTTGGGATATCGGTTGGGTTGATGCTGTAACAGCTTGGGATATCGGTTGGGTTGATGCTGTAACAGCTTGGGATATCGGATGGGTTGATGCTGTAACAGCTTGGGATATCGGTTGGGTTGATGCTGTAACAGCTTAGGATATCGGTTGGGTTGATGCTGTAACAGCTTGGGATATCGGTTGGGTTGATGCTGTAACAGCTTGGGATATCGGTTGGGTTGATGCTGTAACAGCTTGGGATATCGGATGGGTTGATGCTGTAACAGCTTGGGATATCGGTTGGGTTGATGCTGTAACAGCTTGGGATATCGGTTGGGTTGATGCTGTAACAGCTTGGGATATCGGTTGGGTTGATGCTGTAACAGCTTGGGATATCGGTTGGGTTGATGCTGTAACAGCTTGGGATATCGGTTGGGTTGATGCTGTAACAGCTTGGGATATCGGTTGGGTTGATGCTGTAACAGCTTGGGATATCGGTTGGGTTGATGCTGTAACAGCTTGGGATATCGGATGGGTTGATGCTGTAACAGCTTGGGATATCGGTTGGGTTGATGCTGTAACAGCTTGGGATATCGGTTGGGTTGATGCTGTAACAGCTTGGGATATCGGTTGGGTTGATGCTGTAACAGCTTGGGATATCGGTTGGGTTGATGCTGTAACAGCTTGGGATATCGGATGGGTTGATGCTGTAACAGCTTGGGATATCGGTTGGGTTGATGCTGTAACAGCTTGGGATATCGGTTGGGTTGATGCTGTTTTGGGCCGACCTGTCCCGTTACTCTTCCATATCAGACATTATGCCCAGAATGGTGGGCGGGAGTGATCTTGCTTGTACCTGTATATCTTCGGATTAGGTCGAATGGAAGCTGTGCATATATGAACATAGAGGGCAGGCTTCCCAAGCATGATGACATCAAACATGCATACATGTATGTAAGAGATCCATTAAATGTCAAAGCAAGAAATTTATAATGTTTTCCAGAGAATTCTTATTTGTCGCGCTATCAGAAAATGCATGCATCCATTAAAAGATTTTATCATCACAAAACATTTTTCTATCACAGTAAATGATATATCATTTTGAAGACAGATTAATCGCGGACATGTCAGATGATCAATCACATTGAGGGGTTTACGTGAATGCTGTGCTCCATGTGTACATGCAGAACGTCTTTTGAATGAAAGTTCATTAAAGAAGAGCAACAGGGCGGGACTCTATCCAGCGTCATCCCAACTGATATCCCAGAGAAGACTTGGTCTAGAAAACAGTAAACTGGCTCATTTACGAAGTCTGTTATGCTCAAATATCCAACAAAAAAGAGTATGTTTATCTTCTAATTGAAAAGTTCATTGTATAATAAATATTGCTTAGGCAAAAGAAAAAAATACTTATGGTTTGGGTTTCCCTACCTACCCTATTTTAAACTCGCTACCCTAACGTTTTTTTCCATGTTTTTCAACAAATATTTCTGAAATGTTTTATAAAAAAAATATATGAGTTGTGATCTGTCATTTTTTGAAGCATTGTTTTTATTACTGTTTATCCAAAGATGATCAAAATTACTGTTATCGAAATCTTGCACAAGATATGAAAATCCATAAGACATATGTCAAAATAAAAAAAATTAATTAAAAAGATCAACTTGTAAAGCCTACCGAACGACCCTATTTTTTCTTTGGCCTTATACATCTACCAGAAAATTTAAAATGTTGGAACATTCTAATATCACTGATTCAAAAGTGGAGTTGTTGGAAAGTTACCCGTCTTCTCTGAGTGTAATCTACATTTTTCCCAATCTGAGACCAATAAATCACCGTCACCAGGCCTGAAAACATGCCGGACATTGCAGAATGAGGTCCCCAGAGGGTGAATTTAGTGACACTACCCTGCACAGCGAGCTAAAATCACCAAATTCACCCTCTGGGGACCTCATTCTGTATGGCCCCCATCTGCTATGGGAGACTTAGACACAGATTTAAGTTCCCAGATGGTGAAGATGGTGATGTACATGGAGTGCATGGGAACATCTATGGGGAAAATAAATAAACACATAACTATGACTAGGACTGATTCACGCAGCCGCACTATGACAATTCTATATGACTAAGACCTAAGACTGATTCACGCAGCCACACTATGACGATTCACGCAACCGCACTTTGACAGGTCTATATGTGCAAAAATAATTCCCATTTAGCCTAATTTAGTGATAATTATTTAAATTTAATAGTGGATCAAATTCAGGTGAACAGGAGAATTATGATGAGTCGTCAAATATTTACCAGTGTTAACGCTTTGATGATGGGAGCTATACTGGTGCAGCATTAAAGATCCTGTGCCAGTGCATTATTTTATATATGCAAGTTTCCCATAGGGAGCCTCACATATATAATGCATTGGCTTTCAAGTTCAATGTAAATATTGTTAGGCCAATTTATTCTCTTATATATGAGAGAGAATCACATATATAAGAGAATGCATGGGTGCAGGGTTTTTGAAAAATTTCAGGAAGCTCCAGTCATGGAAGAGTTAAACTACCCTTATGGAGCCCCTCACAGATGGCACTCAGCAATACAAGCTGCCACCTGTATGGGGCTCCCTACGGGAAGCTCCAGTCATGAAAGGGTTAAACATGTTAAATAAACATTGAGAAGACAGGATAATATTAGCTAGAAATTCAAATTAAATCCAAACGACTCATTGCACCTGAATGGTTAATGAAAAATATATTTCAAAATATTTCCATCTGAAAAATTTAATATATTGAACAGTAAAGCTAAGCTAAAAATGATCCAAAATATCCTGAATTTTAGTCTATTTTGGGACAATATTCTCATTTGGCATTAATTTTGACTAACAAAATGACACATTCTAATTCTAATTGTGCTTTTTTTTACACAAGCAAAGTGATATGATGTCACTTACATAGTCTGCGATCATCGTGAACAGCTGTTGGGTAGCGAAAAATAGAATATGTGAAATAAATTTGATTTGAAGGCATGTATAGTGTTTGAAATTATTTTCTGACATTATCAATAACATTTAATGTGGAATACCCACCTTAGAAACAAATTGACCAGAAAATGACATAATAAAAGCAATGACAAAATTACGACTAATGATCGACAAGTTCGCTACCGATACCCATTCAATTACATGCAAAAAGTACGAGAAATTATTTCCTGGTTTTTCCGGGCCCCATTCCCCCGACCCCTAACGGATACCCTGATTAACGGGATATATAACTCATTCAATATTTTTTTGGCTGAGTTATTAATATATAGATGAAAAAAATGATGATGTCTTTAATGTGAGACATCATGGTACCATTTTCTAACAAATTATGACATAGGTTTTCAGCAAACCTGGATTTAGTCCGACATTTGCATTGCAGAATGAGGTCCCCAGATGGCAGCGGGCTAGCATCACCAAATTCATCGTCTGGGCACCTCATTCTGCTTAGTCCTCATCTTCTGGGAAATATCTATGGTCTTATATTAACATTGTTTTTAATTACTTTTTCCGTACTGTTCAGTTTCTATATCCCCAAATTTGCAGAAGATAAAATACATATTCGTGGTGACTAATGGGTGAACATCACCAACTTTAACTGGGGAACTTCATCCTGATCCTAGGTCTCCCATAGTAGTTGAGCCAAAGCAGAATGAGGTTCCCAGAGGGTGAATTTGGTGATACTAGCCCACCGTGTGGGATAGAGTCACTACATTCACCCTCTGGGGACCTCATTCAGGAAATGACAAGACACTATTTCATGGCTGCAGCTACTCCAATGAGTGAAATAGCTCATGACTGTTTTACAGGTAACCCCCTGGGAGCTTCACATAGATGGAAGCATGTACAACGGAGTGTCGTCTGCTCCAGTTTATGTGAGGCTCTCTATGGGTGCAGATCCTATATCCAGGCATATATATCCTATATCCTACTCATGACTGTTTTACAGGTAACCCCCTGGGAGCCTCACATAGATGGAAGCATGTACAACGGAGTGTCGTCTGCTCCAGTTTATGTGAGGCTCTCTATGGGTGCAGATCCTATATCCAGGCATATATATCCTATATCCTACTCATGACTGTTTTACAGGTAACCCACTGGGAGCCTCACATAGATGGAAGCATGTACAACGGAGTGTCGTCTGCTCCAGTTTATGCGAGGCTCTCTATGGGTGCAGATCCTATATCCAGGCATATATATCCTATATCCTACTCATGACTGTTTTACAGGTAACCCACTGGGAGCCTCACATAGATGGAAGCATGTACAACGGAGTGTCGTCTGCTCCAGTTTATGTGAGGCTCTCTATGGGTGCAGATCCTATATCCAGGCATATATATCCTATATCCTACTCATGACTGTTTTACAGGTAACCCACTGGGAGCCTCACATAGATGGAAGCATGTACAACGGAGTGTCGTCTGCTCCAGTTTATGCGAGGCTCTCTATGGGTGCAGATCCTATATCCAGGCATATATATCCTATATCCTACTCATGACTGTTTTACAGGTAACCCACTGGGAGCCTCACATAGATGGAAGCATGTACAACGGAGTGTCGTCTGCTCCAGTTTATGTGAGGCTCTCTATGGGTTCAAGCAAATTATGACACAGTTCCCGGCCATGAATTTTACTGCAAAAAATATAATAATTGCTCGTTCTACAGTCTCTTTGAAAAGCCGATGAATATCCTAACGGTTGTACGTCTCTAGAATTGTCCATTATATTTCATTTCTACGACAACGCAGCATTCCAAACATGACGTAACAAACCGTTTCCAAATATTGAGTGCATTGCTGGTGTAGTAAATATTTGTGAGAACCATAGTATTTAGAAATAGTTATGAACACAATATGCGAAAGAATAATCAGTCATGAATATCGTTATCGATTGATAAAAACTCGAAGATGATGTCTCCTATATTGCGATTACTAAAATGAATTATGGATATGTCGCCTGTTATTCAGTTTTCCAACAATAGTTGAGTTAGATAATGCATTGGAAAATTGTCAACGCATCATTGACTTTACATCTGTGAAGTGATCTGTTATGGCATAAACCAATGAAATCACGCATAGTCTGCATCACTCTCCAATGAACCTAATTTTAACCCTTTACCCAACAGAAGGGCCCTGTGCCAATGCATTCTCTTATATATGCGAGTCGACCATAGGTCGCCTCGCATATATAAGAGAATGCATTGGCTTAACACATTAAAAATTATAAAATTGTTAAAGAATGTAAGAAAAAATTGTAAAAAGTGTTAAAAAAAGATTTTTTTTAGGCCAATGCATTCTCTTATATATGCGAGGCGACCTATGGTCGACTCGCATATATAAGAGAATGCATTGGCACAGGGCATAACTGTAACTATCACAATGTGGTCAATGAGCCGGTTCCAATGATATCCATATTTGTATGGTTCTATTGAGACAGACCGGAGATATTTTAGGCTGTTGAAGCTTTATTTGGCCGGTTTTGGCCGTTTTGTTGGGTAAAGGGTTAATAGAGAATTCGAGAGACGTACATCCGATATATGATTTTCGTCGGCATTTCAAAGAGACCGCTCGTTCCAATACTTACATTTCGGAGCATTAACCGCAGTTAAGTAAGAGGTTTTTCTGATTGGCTTGACCGTCCTCTTATCGTCAGTTAAAGTGCCATCAACACACTCCTTCGCCTCGGGCATCTCCTGCGATATCGGACTAGGTCCCGAAGGACTAGAACGACGATCGTCCCTAAACATTGGCACAATTTGCAAAATTGGTGTCGATGAAGAATCAGAATTATTTTGAGACACAAAAATCGTGATTGGAGCTTGCGAGTTTGGGTAAGCAGCACTTACAGGTGTACTCGTTTGGTTACTCTGGTTTTGCGGGAACGATTTAGTCATTAGTTCCGTTGATAACCTTCGAACTTTAGTTTGCGGTTGTGGTGGTGGAGAGGTGAGGGGCAGTTCAGGTTGATTAGGAGGCGATTCTGATGATCGCTTCTCATACCGAGCCGTCCTATCAGCGACAGTTTCAAATTTTTTGAAAGAAGTCATTTTTTCGATTTCGACTTTAAACCTGCTGTTTGGTGGGTTAACAACAGTTGTAGTTGGCACAACAACGGGAGGTTTAATATCTGTAGCACTTTCGAATTGTTTTAGCCGATGAGACACTAGCGGTCGAGTATTCTTCTGTACCTGAAAAGTCGTTGATGACGTCACAATTGGCGAACGTTGTGTCAGCGCAAAAGCAGTTCCATAATTAGGAACTGCGTTCAACTGAGGCGTTGACTGAATTGTTGAGCCGGTTGAGCGCCGGTCTCCTATTTGAACAACAACCTGCGATCCTGAACGTGGAAATGACGATCGAACATTAATATTATCCATACTTGAAGATACTTTACCCGGTTTCGTACTCGGACACTGAGAAACGACTGGTATATAATGCCTATGTGGGGTCATGTTTTCGTCATCCTTTTTCAACGGAGAATTTAACATAGAAGAATACGCCTGACTTTGCGACGGCGTCATGTGAAGCCCAGAGGGCACGAGAACCCGTGGCGACTGGTCCGGAAAGCTGTGACGATTATGAGCCGTCCACGAATAACAATACTGATTATTATCGGGCGTGTCCGCTGCAGCACCCTGCTGTGTTTTAAACCTATCGACTGAAGTCTGCGCGCGCATGTTGAGCAGGCTGGAAGAACTTGACGTCGGTGTGTTGGCCGGAGCTATGTTCTCCTTAAGTAACTTCCCCATACTCTTTGATTGTGGCATCGTATCTTTTGCCTCCTGTCTCGAACTACCGACGGGAAAATAAAGCCCGAATGAATACGATGTCGATTTAGGAAGAGTTGGGTTCGACCCCACATTCTCCTGTGAAGTTGAACTATCGAATGGTTTCTTATAACTCATTTCCGAAAAATTCCCATAATTCTTATCGGAATATAATGGTTCTCTTTGAAGATTAACTCCTGACGTGAACGAAGTTGACTTAGTTACACCTTTATCGTAGTCTGGCGTCGAGTGGCGCCATCTGTTAGCACAATCCTGAGATCTCTGTGACTGTTCCACAGATGCAGCGGAACCGTATAAGTTACGGGAGTTTGAAGCGGAGTCCCGTGAGTAGGATTGTGGGATATTGTCTGGACTTTCAGCAGCCTGCCCTAACTGAGATGTGAAAGCAGTGTTTGGGTAGGCCTGTAAATACAGGAAAGCATTAATGATAACTGAGATGTGAAGGCAGTGTTTGGGTAGGCCTGTCAATACAGGAAAGCAGTGCCATTAGATTATAGAGGAATTGTGAATGCAGTGTTAGGGTATGCTTGTAAACAAGCCTGCAAATAGTGTGTCTGTCATTTGCAGAAGGGGGTCCCCAGAGGGTGAATTTAGTGATGCTATCCCGAACAGCAGGCTACCATCACCCAATTCACCCTCTATTAAGGCCTCATCTTGTGGGAAGTATCTATAGCCTCAAATTAACATTGATTTTAGTTACTTTTTCCCTTCTATTCACTTTCTATATCCCATAATTATCAGAAAATAAAATGCATAATCGAGGTGACTAATGGGTGAACATCATCAACTTCAACTGGTGAACTTCAATCTCATCCTAGGTCTCCCACAGCATTTGAGGTCTAAGCAGAATGAGGTTCACAGAGGGTGAATTTGGTGATGCTAGCCTGCTTAGCAGATAGCGGCATTAAATTCACCCTCTGGGGGACCTCATTCTGCAAATGACAGACACACTATTTGCAGGCTAGCTTGTAAAAAAAATGAAGTATTGGATAGCTGGGTTCACGCTGTTGGTGGCTAATGGCTAGATTTTTTAATTTTGTATTTATCAACCTATATGGATCCCAACACTTAAACATTCCATGACAGGAGTTACCTCCCTTATTAACCCTTCCATGACAGGAGTTACCTCCCTTATTAACCCTTCCATGACTGGAGTTACCTCCCTTATTAACCCTTCCATGATGGAGTTACTGCCCTTATTAACCTTTCCATGACTGGAGTGACCTCCCTTATTAACCCTTCCATGACTGGAGTTACCTCCCTCATTAACCCATCCATGACTGGAGTTACCTCCCTTAATTCATGCCATGACTGGAGTTACCTCCCTTAATAACCCTTCCATGACTGGAGTTACCTCCCTTAATAACCCTTCCATGACTGGAGTTACCTCCCTTAATAACCCTTCCATGACTGGAGTTACCTCCCTTATTAACCCTCCCATGACTGGAGTTACCTCCCTTATTAACCCTCCCATGACTGGAGTTACCTCCCTTATTAACCCTTCCATGACTGGAGTTACCTCCTTATTAACCCTTCCATGACTGGAGTTACCTCCCTTATTAACCCTCCCATGACTGGAGTTACCTCCCTTATTAACCCTCCCATGACTGGAGTTACCTCCCTTATTAACCCTTCCATGACTGGAGTTACCTCCCTTATTAACCCTTCCATGACCTCCCTTATTAACCCTTCCATGACTGGAGTTACCTCCCTTATTAACTCTTCCATGATTGGAGCTACCTGAAATTTTGTGATCCTAGCATAGATAAGAGAATACATTGACCTAACAATATTTACCTTGACCTTGTAAGCTAGTGCATTCTCTTATATATGCAAGGCTCCCTATGGGAGACTTGTATATGTAAAGAGAATGCACTGGCACAGGATCTTTAATGATGCACCAGCGCTGCTCCCGTCATGAAAAAACAAAAGCTAGCAATTACCACGTTAATTAGAAAGATTACATGCCCCTTTAAGATAGTTTGTGACTTACCTCCCTTATTAACCCTTCCATGACTGGAGTTACCTCCCTTTAAGTTAGTTTGTGACTTACCATTTGCAGAATGTCCTCATCTCTGGGAACGACAACAAGTTTCAATGTAGAACCGCTGAAAAAACAAAACATGTGATATTAAAGACATATTAGATAGATAATTTTTTAACCCTTTACCCAACAAACCGGCCAAAAACGGCCAAATAAAGCTGCAACAGCCTAAATTATCCTGGGTCTGTCTCAATAAAACCATACAAATATGGATATCATTGGAATCGGCTCATTGACCACATTGTGATGGTTATAGTTATGCCCTGTGCCAATGCATTCTCTTATATATGCGAGTCGACCATAGGTCGCCTCGCATATATAAGAGAATGCATTGGCCTAAAAAAAATCTTTTTTTAACACTTTTTACCATTTTTTCTTACATTCTTTAACAATTTTATAATTTTTAATGTGTTAAGCCAATGCATTCTCTTATATATGCGAGGCGACCTATGGTCGACTCGCATATATAAGAGAATGCATTGGCACAGGGCCCTTCTGTTGGGTAAAGGGTTAATGGCTAACAGATGCAAAATTTGCAGATAATTGAGCATAAGCATATATACAAAAGAGTAACACAGAGTGTGACATTCATATAGTATAAATATAAAAAGTATAGATATATAAATATAACAAGAATGCAGCTTGACAGTTCTGCAGAGGGACAAGACAGTGAATAAACCTAGCTTAGTAATGACTACTAAATAGATACTCATACCTTTATATATATATACTAGAAGGTGACCCGACTTCGTCCGGGGTTTGACCTTGAATTGTCTATTTTGAAGGCCAAGGTCAAGTGGGGTCACGATTTGACCCGTCCAAAACACTGCCCGAACAAAAGTACCCGAAAAAGTACCCGTCGAAATCCATCCGGTTTTACCCGATTTGACCTTTTAACCCGATTTGATTTCCACTCAAGTATATAAACGCGCCTCATATACACACGCTCATTAATTATCAAGTTTCAACGTAAAGATAAATTACCATCGGTGCCCGAGATATCGCCAAGACGTCTGAAACAGTCAAATGCATCGGCCGGTTAAGCGTTAACGTGATCTAACGTTATGAACTCTAACGACGTCATAGAAGTTACGCATTGTTTTTATCCCGATGGAAGATAGTACCATTTCTTCTTGATAATTGAGGCAGATAACTAAAACGGATACATACGCATTATATATCGTTGGAAAGAGGAAACACGAAAGATTCTCAGTGTCATTATTATGACTGGCATTTTATTATTCGCGCTGTTTCGAATCGATTTGTAAGCACCGAACTCAAATGAAAGTCCCGTAACACAGCGTAAAAACAGATTTGACCTCGGCACGTGAAAAGTTGACCTCGGATCTGAAAATTAATAGGCCTATGCCCGTTCCCGGCCGAAAATACCACCACATACCAAGTTTCATCGAAATTGGCTCGGTCGTTTTCGAGTCCATCGCGAACACACAGACACACACACACACACACAGATCTTCCAAAATATATAATAGATATATACAAACATGAATAATCAACCCGTGCCATCCCACCCTCCTCCCTCAACAGGACTGTCATATTGCTTAAGAAATACTTGTAAGAGAAACAACAGCTCTTCGCCACCTGCATATACACACTGCTGCCATGTATGGCCGGCTTTGGACTGGCCTGTCCATGACCGAAAGATGGAAACCCGAAATACAGGCAGCAGTGACAATATATGCAACTGGCCAAATACTGTCATCGTACATAGAAAGATAGAGAGAAAGATAGAGTAGTAGAATAGAAATATACATATGAATAAGCTCGTCTGACAAGTCATGCCATCGATTGCCATCAAGGAGCGCACAGGAAAGCAAACCAAAGCTTGCTTATTTCCACTGTGGTCCTTAATGGTAACCGTCCACATGACCGACCGGACTTGTTCGGATGCAGGAAACTCAGTTTGTATTCATGTGCTATGCCATCTGGCGGAATGTGAAATTCTACTGGCATAGCCGAAAATATCAAGCAAATATGCAGTACCACTCCATAGAAAACATCATCTCAAATATGCTCAATTGTAAATATTTACTTTTTGATTTGGGACGTAACTATCGGTGATAAACAAACTAAAACGATTTCGCCATCGTAAGTCACTGCATTTAATTAACATATAAGCATGGGTGTGTATTGTCAATTTGTGAAAATAACTACCTTGAGTAAGATTATGCTCAATTTCTATTTGATCACCGTATCGGAGTGTTTCACATCACTTTAATGATCACCGTACCGGAGTGTTTCACATCACTTTAATGATCACCGTACCGGAGTGTTTCGGATCACTGTACCGGAGTGTTTCACATCACTTTAATGATCACCGTACCGGAGTGTTTCACATCACTTTAATGATCACCGTGTTTCGGATCATTTTAACCCTTTACCCAACAGAACGGCCCTGTGCCAATGCATTCTCTAATGTATGCGAGTGGACCATAGGTCGCCTCGTATATATAAGAGAATGCATTGGCTTAACACATATTAAAAATGATAAAATTGTCAAAGAACGTAGAAAAATATTATAAAAATTGTTAAAAAATGTAAGAAAAAATTATAAAATTGTTAAAGAATGTAAGAAAAAATGGTAAAAAGTATTAAAAAAAGATTTTTTTTACGCCAATGCATTCTCTTATATAAGCGAGGCGACCTATGGTCGACTCGCATATATAAGAGAATGCATTGGCACAGGGCATAACTGTAACCATCACAATGTGGTCAATGAACAGGTTCCAATGATATCCATATTTGTATGGTGTTATTGAGACAGACAGAAGATATTTTAGGCTGTTGAAGCTTTATTTGGGCGTTTTTGGCCGTTTTGTTGGGTAAAGGGTTAAAGAACATGTGACATCAAAATATAAGCATCATTCTTCTATGGCAGTCACTTACAATTTGTAGGTTTTTGAAGGGCCTAAAGTTTAAAATTCAAGGCCAATTCTCAGCGATTTTCAATTTGTTTTTTCAAGATCATGTAGTAATCATGTAAAGCATATCAAAACTAATTTACTGTGGAATAAATTAAATATGATAAAATGCAAAAAAAAACTAATTTATGGTGGAATGAGCTACATAAATGCATTAATTTATTAATTAATATTATTATAAATTAAATATGATAAAATGCAATCACTTAGGAGTTAAGAAAGCAGTGAAAGTTTATAACAAGAGATGGACTGTTGTCCGGTGCATACCCCCTTGTGGCATACCGCCTAGTGTGGCCATACCCATAACCTATGACTGATATACTCAGAGAGGGCGACCCAAAAATCAGCATTTAAAAATAAAAGATGAATAACTACAAAATGAAAATCCTAAACAAAACAACACTCTGTTGAATGTCCTCATAGTGATGAACATCCATACCAAAATTCATCGAGATCCGAGCACTACTGTTACAAGTTATGGCCTGAACAGACACCAGACGAACCAAAATGCCAACATTTCCAGATAAACATACATGTAGATGAATAACTCTACAATGGAAAACCCGAACAAAACGATTGAACACTCCATTGAATGTCCTCAAGGTAGTGAACATCCAAACCAAATTTCATTGAGATCTTGGCACAACTGTTCAAGTTATAACCTGAACAGACATCGGATGAACATATGGATGCACGCCACAACGGATGGACAGGTGCAAAACAGTATACCCCACCCCCCCCCCTTTTAAAATGAAAGTGTCAATGACACTGTAGCTCAACTTAGGTAGGGGAATAATGTAATGGTCGACAGTAAATGGAGGAATAGGAAAAGTGCTAATTGAAATGTCTAAGTAAGACTAGATGTACATGTCAATATCAACATTCATAACAGGTTTCATAATGATCGGATCAAGAATGTGGTGATTATGGTGTGCCAAAGGATTTATTGATGCAAAGAGTAAATTCTAAAATGGCCACCGGCAGCCATGTTTTTTTCCGAATTACCCCAAAATGACTTGTTCCCATCTACAGCCTTTACAAATCTCATAATAATCTGATCAAAGGTATGACCTGTAGCCTGTGCCAAAGGATCTATTCATGCAAAGAGTAAAATCCAATATGGCTGCTGGCGGACATGTTTTTTAGCCAAACGACCCCAAAATGACTCGTTCCCATCTACATGTTAATATTAACATCCATGATAAATATCATGATGATCAGACAAACAGTACGACCTGTAGCCCGTGCCAATGGATTGAATTTTGAAATCCAAGATGGCTGCCAGCTGCCATGTTTTTTGGCCGTATGACCCCCAAAATGACTCGTTCCCATATACATGTCAATATCCATATTCATGACAAATTTCATAAAGGTCAGGACCAAAGGTACGACCTGTAACCTGCGCCAAAGGATTTAGTCATGCAAAGAGTAAAATCCAAGATGGCTGCTGGCGGCCATGTTTTTTGGCCGAACGACCCCAAAATCACTCGTTCCCATCTACATGTCATTTTTAACATCCATGGCAAATTTCATGAAGTTCTGATCAAAACTACGACCTGTAGCCTGCGCCAAAGGATTTAGTCATGCAAAGAGTAAAATCCAAGATGGCTGCCAGCGGCCATGTTTTTTGGCCGAACGACCCCAAAATGACTCCCATCTACATGTCAATATTAACATCCATCACAAATTTCATAATGATCAGACGAACAGTACGACCTGTAGCCCGCGCCAATGGATTGAATTTTGAAATCAAAATGGCCACCAGCGGCCATGTTTTTTGGCCGAATGACCCCAAAATGACTCGTTCCCATCTACATGTCAATGTCAACATTCATGACAAATTTCATGAAGTTCCGATCAAAACTACGACCTGTAGCCTGCGCCAAATGATTTAGTCATGCAAAGAGTAAAATCCAAGATGGCTGCTGACGACCATGTTTTTTGGCCGAACGACCCCAAAATCACTCGTTCCCATCTACATGTCAATATTAACATCCATGACAAATTTCATGATGATCAGACGAACAGCACAACCTGTAGCCCGCGCCAATGGATTGAATTTTGAAATTCAAAATGGCCACCAGCGGCCATGTTTTTTGGCCGAATGACCCCAAAATGACTCGTTCCCATCTACATGTCAATGTCAACATTCATGACAAAATTCATAAATATCAGACCATAGGTACGACCTGTAGCCCGCGCCAATGGATTGAATTTTGAAATCCAAAATGGCCACCAGCGGCCATGTTTTTTGGCCGAATGACCCCAAAATGACTCGTTCCCATCTACATGTTAATGTCAACATTCATGACAAATTTCATGAAGTTCCGATCAAAACTACGACCTGTAGCCTGCGCCAAATGATTTAGTCATGCAAAGAGTAAAATCCAAGATGGCTGCTGACGACCATGTTTTTTGACCGAACGACCCCAAAATCACTCGTTCCCATCTACATGTCAATATTAACATCCATGACAAATTTCATAATGATCAGACGAATAGTACGACCTGTAGCCCGCGCCAATGGATTGAATTTTGAAATCCCCCCCAAAATGGCCACCAGTGACCATGTTTTTGGGCCGAATGACCCCAAAATGACTCGTTCCCATCTACATGTCAATGTCAACATTCATGACAAAATTCATAAAGATCAGACCATAGGTACGACCTGTAGCCTGCGCGAAAGGATTTAGTCATGCAAAGAGTAAAATCCATGATGGCTGCTGGCGGCCATGTTTTTTGGCCGAACGACCCCAAAATGACTCGTTCCCATCTACATGTCAATATTAACATCCATGACAAATTTCATAATGATCAGACGAACAGTACGACCTGTAGCCCGCGCCAATGGATTGAATTTTGAAATCCAAAATGGCCACCAGCGGCCATGTTTTTTGGCCGAATGACCCCAAAATGACTCGTTCCCATCTACATGTCAATGTCAACATTCATGCAAAATTTCATAAAGATCAGACCAAAGGTACGACCTGTAGTCCGCGTCAAAGGAAATTGTTGACGGACCCACGGACGACGGACGCCAAGCCATGGCAATAGATCAAACTTACAAAAGTAAGTTGAGCTAAAAAGGGTGTATAATTATACTGAAATTCAAGGCAATCAGAGCTCTTTCGAGGCATTGAATGATTAAATTGAAGGCCTTTCCAAGATTTCAAGGCCTGTGGAAACCCTGTAGTAATTTTTTGTTAATTCTAAAATGTCATAATTTATTCTCGAAACCGTTCCTGTAGGACAATTCTTATTGGATTGTTTTGAAGAAGAATGACCAGAGGGCGTATCCTCCTTATCCCGTGTGACGGGGCTAACGAGGCTAACGAGGGGCTAACAAGGCTGTGGGAATCATCAAAACAAACTGTTACCAGAGGGCGTATCCTCCTTATCCTGAGTGACAGGGGCTAACGAGGCTAACGAGGGGCTAATGAGGCTGTGGGAATCATCAAAACAAACTGTTACCAGAGGGCGTATCCTCCTTATTCCGTGTGACGGGGCTAACGAGGCTAACGAGGCTAACGAGGCTAACGAGGGGCTAACAAGGCTGTGGGAATCATCAAAACAAACTGTTACCAAAGGTTGTATGAGCAAGATTTCCAGTAATTTTCTACTTTTTACTTCCAAAAAGCCATATAACACAATAAAATCATGTTTTCTCATCAACTAGTCAACTATAAGATAATTGAATATGAAAGTGAAAAATATTATAACAACTGTGATGTGAGGTGTTATTTCCAGATACCAATTATTTCCCTAGATAAACTAGAAGTGTGACTGTCCCAATGTGACTAAGGATACCCCCCGTTTTTAAAATACTGAGATGTTTCACATGTCAGTAAACATTTAGTTAAAATAATAAAATAACAGTTCCCATTCCAGGTGCACAACCCAAACCCTAATCTTAAACCTATTGACCTAAAAATGTAGGAATAAAAGCTCGGACAAAATTAGGCATGTTGCAAAAACAATCCAATTCATAATCATAGGTACACAGGTTCCCATGGTACTAAATATCTGTGCCAATTTAAAAAAAAATTGAACTAAAATGTAGGAGTAAAAGCTCGGACAAAATTATACATGTTGCGAAAAGTTTCTAAGTCGAAAAAGGGGGGATAACTCCACCAAAAAAAGTCCGACAGACGTCATAATCGCAGGTGCAAAGGTTTTCATGGTGGTTGATGTCTGTGCCAAGTTTCACGGAAATTGACCAAAAAAGGACTAAGGAAAAACTCTGAACAAATTTGTGTCCACGGACGGACGGACGGACGACGGACGGACGGACGGACGGACGGACGAATAAGCTGACTCCAAAAATTATTCCAGTGTGGGGGGTATAATAATTTTTTGTGTCTCCTGAACAATTTGATTTTCCGGAGGTATGACCTTTTAGAAGCCTACCCACGATGTGTAGATATACCTGATTTTCCGGAGGTATGACCTTTTAGAAGCCTACCCACGATGTGTAGATATACCTGATTTTCCGGAGGTATGACCTTTTAGAAGCCTACCCACGATGTGTAGATATACCTGATTTTCCGGAGGTATGACCTTTTAGAAGCCTACCCACGATGTGTAGATATACCTGATTTTCCGGAGGTATGACCTTTTAGAAGCCTACCCACGATGTGTAGATATACCTTCGTCCATGCTGTTCTCACTTGTTTTTATCAGTTGTGCATCCAATATTATCATGGTAAATATTTTCTGTGTGTTGCCAAAATATTTTATAAAATTTACCAGCAGATTTCAGTGCATTGGGTGTGTAATTAATCTGAATGCACTTGGTTTGTATCTACCCCCAACACCATATCATATCGCAGTGTGTATGGTGTGTAACAAGGGGTACGCATCAAAGATGCTTTTGTCGAGTTTTTTGGCAGTCGAACTTCTGCCAATAAGGTGCACAACTCCGGGAAAAAAAGTTGGACGGTGGTATATTATTGCAATAGATCTATATACCAAATATCAATTGAATCCGTTAATATTTCATTGAGTTATCGCACTAACGGTGATAAAATTGTGATTAAAATAGACAAACTAAGACCAATAACTCCGGAAAAAAAATTCGGACAAACCGGGTTTTCGAACTCGTCCGAGATATTGTTGCAAGAGTCTCATATACCAACTATTGTTGAAATTGGTTAATATTTGCGTCGAGTTATCGCGCTATCGGTGAAAAACTTAACTAACAAGACAGTCAATGACTGTGGGGTCGCTCACCAGACTGCAAAGACTGATAAGACTGGGACTCTGGAGACCAAAACAGTCAGCACTTTTCATAATCACTTTAAAAGAAGTAGATTTAAACAGGATATGTGGTTAGAGAGACTTCAAGTATGTAGCTTGGTAAAAATCCACCTTGAAATTGCCAACTGTACACTACTGATCACCCCCCTCCTCCAGCTCAACAAGTCCCCTCCCGACCGGGATCCAGACTCCCAAGTCTTAGGTTGGAATTTCACAACCGACACCTCAAACTTTCTCAATTGTTGGAAATTTCCAATCTCACAAGCGCCTTTTTCTAAAACCATTTAAACATGTTTGAAGCCCAATTATCCATGGACCCAAAACACAATACATGTATGTCAGACCAATCAGTCAGGTGGTTCCAAGGTAGATGTTTTAATGAATTTGGTATTTCGATGATTTTATTAGACACAAAAGTGTTAACTCCCCATAGCCTGCCATTTCTTGACAGGTTGACCTCATTTTAACAAATCTGAATCTCAGTCACTAAAGGATCCTCCTGATTCCTCCATACTATATGTAAGCTAAATAGTCCAAACTCTCTTGAGAAGACATTTTAAGAATTACTATAGAGACATATAGTTATGTCCCTGGTCCCACCCTATTTAACCTGGTGACCCCATCTGAATAAATTTGAATCCCAGACACCAAAGACCCCTTCATACATATCATAAATATCAGTCAAATAGACCTGATGGTCCTTGTGAAGGAAGCATATTAAGAGGGAAACTGTCCTTCGCTTGGCCCCTATTTGACCAGGTGACCCCATTAAAACAATCTGAATTGCAGTCAAGGAAGAACATTCCATTCTATATAATCCAACTAGTTCTTGCAAACATATTTTAAGAATTACTATGTAGTGAAATAGTTAAGTCTCTTGCTCTGCCCTTATTTGACTTTGTGATCCCATTTTCACAAATCTGAAAGGATAAAAATTAAGTTCCCCAGTTGAAGTTGGTGATATTCACACATTGGGCACCTCATTTATGAATTTTATCTTCTGCAAATTAGGGGATATAGAAACTTCCTAGAAGGGAAATTTAACTAACAACAATGTAAATTTGATACTATAGATACTTCCCAGAAGATGAGGCCTAAGCAGAATGAGGTCGCCAGAGGGTGAATTTGGTGATGCTAGCCTGCTGTGCGGGATAGCATCACAAAAAGCGTGTCTGTTCCTACATTGTGCATGCCTGGCCTCAAGCAACACAATGTATTATACAACAAGCCTTGAAATAGTGTGATAGTGTGTCTGTCATTTGCAGAATGAGGTCCCCAGAGGGTGAATTTAGTGACGCTAAATTCACCCTCTGGGGACCTCATTCTGATAAGGCCCTCAACTGCTATGGAAGACCTAGAATAAGATTGAAGTTCCCCAGTTGAAATTGGTGATGTTCACCCATTGGGCCCTCAATTATGAATTTTATCTTCTGCAAATTAAGGGATACAGAAACTTCCTAGAAGGGAAATTTAACTAACAACAATGTAAATTTGATACTATAGATACTTCCCAAAAGATGAGGCCTAAGCAGAATGAGATCTTGATACTCTAGATACTTCCCAGAAGATGAGGCCTAAGCAGAATAAGGTTCTCAGAGGGTGTATTTGGTTATGCTAGCCTGCTGTGTGGAGCAACATGAATTCACCCTCTGGGAACCTCATTCTACAAATGCCAGACACTCTTGGAGAAAATGAAATTAATCTGATTTTAATGACCAATGAGTGATAATGTCAACAAGGGTGCTTCATTGATAACACCATTAATCTCATTTAAATTATGAACCACATGAATACACTCCCTGGGGACTGTGCCTATAGCTACAGAATACTTTATTTACCTGTGAGTTAGGAGGTGAGATAGGGTGGAATGCTGTTGGTTGGGGGCAGGGTGGGGTTCTGGGTCATGTGGGGGGGTGATATTTTTTTTTGTATGTTAAATTGATCAAGGAGTTCCTGAATTTTTTATTATTTTTTGGGGAATTATGGCCCTGGATCCACCCCTATTTGACCCAGTGACCCCATTTGAACAAATCTGAACTCCAGTCATTCAATGACCCCACATACCAAATATAAACTAAATCGGCATAATGGTTCTTGACAAGAAGTCGTTATAAGAATTACCAAGGAGGAATATACTTATGGCCCTGGTTTCGCAACTGTTTGACACAGTGACCTCATTTGAACAAATCTGAATGAGTCACCTAGGGAACATCCACACCAAATATGATAAAAATGCAAAAATGTAATTTTTTGGTTTTTAGAGTTATGTCCCTGGCTCTGCCCCTATTTGACCCAGTGACCCAATTTGAACAAATCTGAACCCCAGTCACCCAAGGTCTCTCTGTACCAAATATAAGCCAAATCGGCCAAATATGTTTTTAGAAGAAGTCATTGTAAGAATTACTATGAGTTATGGCCCTGGTTTCTCAACTAATTGACCGGGTGACCTCATTTGAACAAATCTGAACACCAGTCACCCAAGGATACTCCATACGAAATATTAGCTAAATCGGCCCAATGGTTCTGAACAAGAAGTCGTTGTAAGAATTACTATGGAGGAATAGAGTTATGGCCCTGGCTTCGCAACTATTTGACCCAGTGACCTCATTTGAACAAATCTGAATGAGAGTCACCTAGGGATCATCCACACCAAATATGAACCAATTTGGTCTTCCGGTTTCAGAGGAGAAGATGTTCAAAGAATTGTTGACGGATGGACGGACGAACGGATGGACGGATGAGGAGTGATGACTATAGCTCCATCGGAGACTTCGTCTCAGGTGAGCTAAAAACCATCTAAGATGGATAACTCTTGTAAAAAAGTTCGGACGTGACCCATTTTCTACAGGCAGTAAATAGTCAATGGGAGCAACTGCCATACTAAAAAGTTTTTGAATCCGTTCACAAATGTCAAAGTTATAAGGCATTCTTTAGGTCCACCTGCCCGCAGCCCGCCCGCCAACCGTCCTTCGTCAAACCATAAGTCGAGTTTTTGAAAAACTCGACTAATAAACCTAGAACGATCAACCCACCTGGTTTGAGATCTGGTATGGGATCTATATAACACTAGAACTCAGTGAGATCTATGACACTGGAATAATTTTTGCCGCTGACCAGATCCCCGTTTACACTGGAACCAACCTGGTTTGTATCTGACTCTAACACCATAGTATATCACAGTTTGTATGGTGTGTAGAAAGGCCAACCCACCTGGTTTGTATCTGACCCTAACACCATAGTATATCACAGTTTGTATGGTGTGTAGAAAGGCCAACCCACCTGGTTTGTATGAGATCTATGACACTGGAGTAATTTTTGCCGCTGACCAGATCCCCGTTGACTGACAGGATTCGGTCCCCTGTCTTCAATCCTGCGTAGTCTGCAGGCCCCTCCTCCTTTACATATTTGACGAATATTGTATCCAATGGCTCCAAGTTGCTCAATTTTGTCCGCTTGTGCTTGGACACTGTAAGAAATGGGTAGAAATTATTAACCTTTTCATTAGAGAATGGACCAGAGTTCGCGCTGCCACTTGCCAAATTTGCCAATGGCAAAATTCACTCACATTTGGCAAAAAAATATTTCAATTGGCGAAAGTTTTGGCAAGTCACTTTTTAATTCCTCAAGAAAAGTATAAACAATATTGGTCAATCAGTACCATTCATTTCAGGAAACTCTTACAATATAATTATGTTAGAGGTGTTTTATAAGGTTTAGGAAAAGTTAACACCTCTAATAAGATTCAGTTAATCTCATAGCATTAGTATCGACGGTTGGAGGGATTACTAGTATTTAGTGTGGTGGTTGTGTTTACATACATGTAGCTAATCCTCCTCTGATGTGCCCTTCTGATGAAGAAAACCCCCCAACAGTCTTTCAAACCACGAGTGTTGAAACAAGACTTAAAGTTGCAGGTTGCTAACAATGATACAATCAGGGATAGCATTTGGCAAATGCTAAAATAATTTGGCAAAAAATATTTTCATTTGGCAAATTATTTGGCAAAAGTAAATTTTGTTCCAGCACAGACCCTGGAATGGACCAATTGAATAGGTTGCAACGATTCATCACGTTTCCGATGCATCGCACTTTAAAGTTTATGATGCAAGGCATCATGTTGGGAACGTGCGATTCATGTATGCAGAGTTATAAATAGTCAGAGATCCAAACTTTTCCACTCCAATCTTCCCATCTGGGCAATGAATCCTTAGTATCAACATTGAAAGAACTAAATTGTGAAATTTGTATTAAAGATTTTCTTAGTGGAGCATCCCATGTTGTTTCTAACACAAATTCAGCAATATGTAATGCACTTCATATTTACTTTGAATCTACTGAGAGACTGTGATTGTATATTAACTAGTATATCCTTTCTACTTCAGTTTAACTTGCAGATTGATACATGTGGCTGTGTCGCATCATTCAAATCTATATGGTTTTTATAACATCATTACTTTAAAGGTACTCAATCCGATAAAACTCCTCTCAATTACTATTTCAATGGCTTCGGGGGTCAAAAATATTTGATTCGAGTCGAGTCGATTCATTATCGGGAATACTTTCTGGCCCAGAACACAGTCAAAATTGCGTTATTATTACCACTTGATTTTAGAGTTATCCATCCTTGTCTGTTTGAATAGTGTTTTGGTGTACACATCTCAAGCAGATTACGGCAGTTGAAGGCAATTATTAGTTCTCATCTCGAGAAAATAAAAAATTTCAAAAATCAATATCTAATAACTCTGAGCTTTGTTTGATGGGTTCCTCGACTCGAATCAAATATTTTTTACCCCAAAAGCCAAAGAAATAGTAATAGGACCCTCTGATCGGATTGTTGTTGTTGGAATCTGTTGAGATGGGGACCCTCTGATCGGATTGAGTACCTTTAATTGAACATTGAAATATTTTAAACTCTAAACTCTTACTCATTGCCATCAATAGTATTTTCAGGACAACCTTGTTTTATTTAATCTTATTTTAGTGCATGTAGTGACTTCATACTTAATGATTATTAGGAATTTCCATGATACAAGATATATACACCATTAAATTGTCATGTGTCCTTGTTTGTCTATTTTTGTATTTTTCTGTTTGGACCCAATAAAATATGTTGTGCCTGAGTTTTGGGTCCAATTCATTCAACAGTTAATGAATAAACATATTTGAAAAAAAAATCTGGGTAGATCTAGGGACTGTATTGGCTATTTAAGTCTACTTCTAATACGTGGCGGCACTGACTGCCCATGCATTTTGGTAATTTTAATTAGGTCTTGTAATTTACATCAATTAATATGCTGAGGTGAACACTGACGAGAATATACATACTAAAAATGATTAAGTGGTTGAACAACATTTAGTTTTCACAGACGTCAGTTGCCAAAAATTAGCATTTTGATGCACATCACATCGTGATAGTAAAATCGCGATTCGCATCTAATCTTGAAGGTCTGAATTATTGTAGCCCTACTATTCAAACCCTGATATGTGACCCGCCATATCAAATCCAGTCGGAAGTCGGGATTTTTTTTACCCTGTGCCAATGCATTCTCTTATATATGCGAGTCGACCATATATAAGAGAATGCATTGGCCTAACAATTTTAATAATTTGTTCTTGTATTCTTTAACAATTTTATAATTTCACCCATACAGAGCCCCAGACAAACATGAGCAGACAACACTCTTCTAGGTGCTTCTATATATGTGTGGGGCTCCCTGCAGGTTAATGGATGTTTTTTTATTTTATGTCCTAAAAATTGTAAGAGAAACATATATTTAAAAAACATGATAAACAAGAGCTACGCTGGGCGTGCAATATATGCCCTCTCTTGGGTCGGCGGAAACTGGTAAAAAAGGGGCATAACTCTGGTAAAAATTGGCGGACGGAACTCAAATTTGAACTTGACCTGTGTTTTGGTGGGAGAAAGTAATATACCAAATTATCATTGAATCCAATAAGCTCTAGTAAAGTTTTCATCCGGACAACAAATTTCAGGGATTTTCTAAGTCAAATTACGTCAAATAAGGGGCATAACTCCGGTGAAAATTAGCGGACGGAACCCAAATTCGAACTTGAGCTGTCTTTTCTCCTAATAAACCCACATACCAAACTTGATTGAAATCGGTTCACTCTAACTAAAGTTATCATCCGGACAACAAATTTCAGGGATTTTCTAAGTCAAATTACGTCAAAAAATGGGCCATAACTCTCGCAAAAATTATCGGATTAAAACGAAATTCGGACTTGAGCTGTATTTTGATACGGGTTTTGCGTATAAACATTCCAAAATCGAGTCATCATCCGGAAACCAAAAAACATAAGAAAAACTGAATTTTCTGAGTCGAAAAAGGGGCATAACTCTGCCAAAAATGGTCGGACAGAACCCAAGTTCGAACTTGACCTGTGTTTTGGTGGGAGAAAGTAATATACCAAATTTGGATTCATTCCGATAAACTATACTAAAGTTATCATCCGGACAACAAATTTCAAGGATTTTCTAAGTCAAAAAACGTTAAATAAGGGGCATAACTCCGGTGAAAATTGGCGGGCGGAACCCAAATTCGAACTTGAACTTACTTTTCGGCTAATAAACCCACATACCAAATTTTACTAATTTTGGTTCACTCTAACTAAAGTTATCATCCGGACAACAGGTTAACGGACGGACGCCCGCCCGGACGGACAGACCAATACTATAATACGGCCTTTTTTTCAAAAGGGCGTATAAAAATTGTTAGGCCAATGCATTCTCTTATATATGCGAGGCGACCTATGGTCGACTCGCATATATAAGAGAATGCATTGACACAGGGTAAAAAAATCCCGACTTCCGACTGGATTTGATATGGCGGGTCACATATAGTGTGTCCACCATTTGCAGAATGAGGTCCCCAGAGGGTGAATTTAGCGACGCTATCCTGCACAGTGGGCTAGGATACCAAATTCACACTCTGGGAAAGTCATTCTGCTGAGGCCTCAACTGCTATGGGAAACAAAGGATCAGAAATTTCCCAGTTAAGTTGGTGATGTTCAACCATGTCACCTCGATTATGCATTTTTTCTTCTGCAAATTAGGCGATATAAAAACGGACCAGAAGGGAAAAGGCAATAAAAACAATGTTAATTTGAGGTCTTAAGCATAAAGAGGTCCCCAGAGGGTGAATTTAGTGATGTTGGCCAGCTGTGCAGAGTAGTGTCACTAAGTTCAGCGACGAAATAGGACAAAATGAAGAAACATAGTTTTGCATGCGTTATTTGAAATTGGGCTGGACTAGTTACCGGAAACACACAAATATTTTATTTTAGCATTGTGCAATTGAATTCAGTGATCTTAATAATACTTATGAAAATGAATGTAAGTCTGGTAATCCAGTATCAATTATACTGTACATAGATGTTAAGATTTCGTGGATAACCAGGATAGATAAAACACAAATTACACTGTAGATGTTAAGATTTCGTGGATAGATAACACACAAATTTGACTGTATATTCCAGGCCGCCTTTACCGAAACTAAAATAAAGTCATTGGGACTCGAAATGAGTAAGTTTTTGAATTACGCAGTACATAATTATTATATTAGATATACTGGTCATGTGAATAGGTTACCTTTCTGATCATATTCTTCACCATATTGATCAAACTGAAAGAAGATAAATGAAAAATCTGAGTAATTATAAATGTACATATCAAAACATTATATTGATGTGAAACACTCTGGTCGGTTGATAAAACAGAAATAGATATATACAGTAATTCCCTAAATAATCAACTCCTTAACCACAGCAGAATTATGGGTACAAGCCTTAAAATAGGGTGTCTGTCATTTGCAGAATGAGGTCCCCAGAGGCTGAATTTAGTGATGCTACCCCGTATAGCGGGCTAGCATCACCAAATTCACCCTCTGGGAACCTCATTCTGCTTACACCCCAGAGAATGAATTTGGTGATGCTAGCCCGCTATGCGGGGTAGCATCACTAAATTCACCCTCTGGGGACCTCATTCTGCAAATGACAGACACCCTATTTCAAGGCTTGTATGGGTAACTTAAAAAATTCAGGATTTAGTCGGAAATATAGCTTGTTGCCATTGATCGGACAGCTCACACTGAGAGATTTTCGATGAATGGCAACAAGCCATATTTCCAACTAAATCCTGAAACCCATAATTCTGCTGTAGTTAAGGGAGTCGATTATTTAGGGCATTATTGTATCTTGCTCAAAGTAGTTATTCTTACAATTATCATATCCAAATTAACAACACACCATCATTCTTATAGATTAGTTAAATGCAGTGACTCTTGGTGGCAAAATTATTTTTGTTTGTTTATCACCAATAATTGCGCCAATTTCTTTCACCTAGGCAAAAATATTGCCACTAATGCCACAACGATATCCCAAGCTGTTGTGGACTGAGAAACCCAGTGTACCAGGTAATCTGACCTGAGAATAATACTTTAATAGCAATTGAAAAACACACAAAGTGCACACAACCTTATTTTTTTTAAACGTTTTTGAAATGTGTGATTTATTCCCCCAGGGGGCAACGATAAGATCATAGAGGAAGTATTGAAGTACCTCATTTCATAATGTTATATCTATGAGCTGGTTTGACGGTCATCAGATAGCACTTAGATTATAGCATGAATGAGGTGATTAACATAGTGACTCAAACACTCATCTCTAAAGTATTAAAAACACACCCCCTCTAACATAAAAGACACATATCATATGGGAACCTTCTATAATTATATACTCTTTTAACCCTTTGAGTGCCAGGTCCGATTTTTAATAGCTGATATAACAGTAAAACTAATGTCGTTTCTTATGATCTTTGAATTTAATATGACTGACATACACAGGTACTTCTACAAGATATATGAGCTCTTTAACATTAAAGGGGCACTGTGCACAAAATCTGGCCATTTATGGGACCATCTCCTTTTATCACACGGCACAATCGTTTCGACGATTCTACGACCAATTCCACGATTCTGCGGCTTGACAACCACGGTGCTACGACAAGGCTGATGCGATAAACACGAGAAAAAAAACATTGAGAAATGAATAATTCCAGAAATACGGACAGGAATATATGTTTTGAGCGTTTCGTAGATTAGACCAAAACTATTGTCTGTAGCGTATCGTGTGAATACAACTGAGTTGTCAAGAGTATCAGTAGGTAATTGGCTAACGATAATTGGAGTTCACTGAGTGAGTGAGTAATTTCGTTAGCGCATAATAAAGTTGTGTCACTTTAGCCAGTTTTTCGCTAGGAGTGACAACTTAAATTCCTAGTACAATGAACAGCAACGACTTAGACAAACGCGGCAGTTAGGAAATCTCAGGACAGTTTATTGACACAATTTAATGGAATGTTAACCACTCAGTTGACCAGTCATAAAGCTGGAATCGTCGAGAGCCAACGAGAAATTTCCAAAACGCAAATTCTTAGTTCGAAAGAAAAGGACGTACTAGTACATGTGTTTAAACGATCCGGAAACGGAGCACATTTCAAATTCAACGAAGTTCAGCCTGTTCAGGACAAAATCACAGAGGCCAAATGGCATATCGACCATGGACAGCACAACACATCGAAAGCCGCGGACTGTTTGTCAGAAGGTTTGAACAATAATAAAGTTAGACAGAAAATGGTTAAGCTGTCCGGCTCGTCCGAGCTCGGTTGGAGTGTACTAGTAGTTCCAGAATACCAGAAGCACAGCCTGGCAAGCGGAGATCCGCCCGAGTAAACAGAATACCACTTCACTCAAAGCAAAGCTTAAAGTATTCCTTCTTATTATCCCCAGATCGGGGTTAAATTTAATGAGAGGGACGAGGGTGAATGTCGTATGGGCGATAAAAGCGCAACAAATAACGAACACGCAGGCGAAATGCACGTAGAAGAAATACACGTTGATAAATGCGCGTTCACGATCGTATCAGTAGGCTCTCTAAAGGAGAGTATTTCATGTTGGAAAGAAGCCGGGGCTTCAGATTACATCATTTCAGTAATAGAACACGGTTATCGTTTGCCATTTGTAGAAATTCCCATACCAATTGAATTATAAAACAACAAATCTTCCAATGACAATAGTGAGTTTGTAAACAAAGAAATAACCAAACTTTTGTCAAAAAATCACGTGACAGCGGTCAAAGAACCGCCTATGGTGATTAACCCATTGACGGTGGCAACGAATCGAAATGGCACGCGTAGACTTGTTTTAGACAAAGACAGCTCTGTCGCAAGACAGATTTTCGAAATCGGTGATTTTGCCGTAGATTTTGACCTTGAAGGCGCGTTCCATCATATTTGTATCGCGGACGCTAGCAAAACCTATTTAGGTTTCAAATGGACATACAATGGGACCGATACGTATTTCGTTTTCAACGTTTTACCGTTGGGAATTTCCACGGCCGACCAAATATTCACAAAGCTGACTAGAGTCATGGTGAAATATTGGAGAAACGACGGTATCAAAGTCGTTATGTATTTGGACGACGGTTTGGCGGGCGCGCGCGGAAAAGACGCGACGCAAGAGGTCAGTGACAGAATACGCGGCGACTTAACCAAATTCGGTTTCATAATATTAAATGAGAAAAGTCACTGGGAGCCTACTCAAGTTACGAAATGGCTCGGTTTAGAGTGGGATTTCGAAGTCGGACGCGTTTGCGTGAGTGAAGGCCGACTAGACGCATTTCTAGTCGGGCTGCAGCGTTTGCAGCTTATCATGGCTTCTGCCCACGATATGGTGCCAGCAAGATTGCTTGCAGGCATTTTGGGGCAATTAGCCTCAATGAACGGAGCGATCGACGCGCCAACCAGTTTGCACACGCGATATTTACATATGTGTTTAAACCAGAAAGTGTGCTGGAACGCATCAGTTCTTATCTCCCCAGAAGCTCGGGAGGAGTTAACATATTGGGCCGTGAATATACAGCTGGGAAAATGGGCAAGATCTAGTTAGATCAGAGCCAGATGTGTACACCGGAAGCGCATATACAGACGCATCCGACACAGGGTACGGAGGTTACCTGGTGTTAGCGCAGGGGGCCTCGGATCCCAGGCGTATAGCACGCCCGGTGGAGGCCCTAGGGGGCTCGGATCCCAGACGTATAGCACGCCTGGTGGAGACCTCAGAGGTCTCAACGTCAAGGTGCAGTGTTCACCCAGTTGAGACCCAGGGCGCAGGGGCGACAGCCGCCTAACCCATAGTGGGAAGAGGTCTAGAAGCTGTGAATAGAGTTTGTAAATCAAATTCAGCGGTCATGTCGGGAGGAAGCTTCATGTTATACACCGACAATAAAGCCGCCGTGAGCGTGATCACGAAGGGCAGTAGTAAAGAGCATTTACAAAAAGTCGCGCTTGATATAGAATCAACGCGCGTTGAAAATAATTTCACGCTGGTACCCACATGGATACCGAGAGAACTCAATATGAGTGCAGATGCATTGAGCAGGTGTTTCGATCCCGATGACTGGTGTATCGACGTCGAAATATTTCACAAATTAAACAATTTATGGGGACCACACTCAATCGACAGATTCGCAACAGATTACAATTCTCAACTAGATAGATTTAATTCTAGATGGTGGGGCCCGGGAACCGAAGCGGTAGACGCAATGAAGCAATGTTGGTGGGGCGAGAATAACTGGATCGTTCCACCCCCTAGAATATTGACAGCAGTCATAAGAAAAATTCAAAATGAGCAATATGAGAGCACCTTAATTTTTCCCATATGGAAATCTGTGCCTTTTTGGCCCTTAATCCGAGAAGCAGACGCGATATCGGATGGGAATAACGGGTTGAAAACCCTCGGGTCTGAACACATCGTTCACCATGGAAGGGGACATAACGGCATATTTGCACACAGTATATTGAGTTTCAAATTAGGAGCTATCCATTTAACATATAATGTCATGTGATTAAAAACAAAATTGACTAATCTTTCGTCTTTTAGGGTTATCACAACAGATACGAACGGTGCTAGATGACACTGGCGTGGCAGAATCAAACAAAACCGACGTATTGAGCAGTAAGATGGCCGCATTGTTGTTGCTATCCCGAGCGGACAGTACAGTGTCGAAATATTATTCACAATTCCGGCGGTGGACTGACTTTGTTCGCGGTATAGGAGGAACGGTTATGCCAGCGGACTCTGTACACGTGGCGCTATTTCTAACCAGCCTCGTGGACAACGGAAGTTCGCATAACGTGGTGTCTTCAGCATAATACGCTATAAAATGGATTCACGAGTTACATGGACATTTGGATCCGACATCAAACGGATTCGTTACCGGAATCGTCGAGGCAGCAAAGAGATTATGTACAAAGAAAATCCAAAAGAAGGACCCTGTTTACTCTGACGACGTCATTAACATTTGTACAAAATATGCTGATTCAACAGATTTGACAGTAATTAGAGATCTATCTATGATAGTTCTCGGATTCGGTGGATTTTTAAGGTTTTCGGAACTTCAAGCACTAAAATGCAGTAATATTGAAATATTGCCAGATCATTTGAAATTGATTATTGAAAAGAGTAAAACAGATCAATATAGACAGGGCAACGAAATCGTGATTGCCAAAGGAAACACAGTAGCATGTCCTTTAACAATTATTTCTAAATATATTAATGTGGCCAACTTAGATATTAAATCAGACATGTATTTCTTCAGGCCCATGTTCTGTTCAAAGGGGTCAAGCAAATTAGTATATAAGAATAAGCCCTGAAGTTATACTAGGGCTAGAGAATGTATCACAACCCGAATGAAAGAGGTTTGTGGAAAAGACGCAAATTTAGGGCTTCATTCAATGAGAGCAGGCGGCGCTACAGAAGCCGCCAGGTCTGGCGTCAACGACAGATGTTGGAAACGCCACGGTAGATGGCAATCTGAGTCCGCCAAGGACGGTTATGTAATGGATTCTTTAGAATCCAGGTTGCATGTATCCAGAAGCCTCAATTTATAAAACTTAAAATTGCATGTGTACTGTCAGATAGACAGGATATACCATTGTTACTTGATATACTTTGTCATGGCAGAAATATGCATAATTGTCATTATTCAGAGTGAAACAAACATTTCTCAATTCGTCTTATAAGAAATATATTAATAGATCAACCATAACCGAGCTCAAAAGAAATCTTTTGGGCAGCCACACTTATTCTTTTGAACGTTAATTTAGCAGACACTGGCTATCTGCTCAAACATGTGTTTAGTTGTTATTTAGTTTAGTGTAGACTACATGTTTTGAGCGTTTCGTAGATTAGCCCAAAACTATTGTCTGTAGCGTATCGTGTGAATACAACTGAGTTGTCTAGAGTATCAGTAGGTAATTGGCTAACGATAATTGGAGTTCACTGAGTGAGTGAGTAATTTCGTTGGCGCATAATAAAGTTGGGTCACTTTAGCCAGTTTTTCGCTAGGAGTGACAACTTAAATTCCACATATCTGAGTAAAAATAATTTTATATGAGTATAGTTACTAGCTACATGAGCACCATTATGGTAATATAATTGTACAAATTAATAATTACACATCGAATAAGATTTATTACATACAGATGTATAACACATTAATTAATGAAACGTTATATATAATCGCGAAGCGGACGGAAACGTCTCGTACACGCACATAAACATACGTTTCGAATGTGACATGTTACATATATATGACAACATAAAAATTATGTTCACTGGGCATGCAGCATCCAATGCTTCCAGAGTTTTCCCCACAAAATGTGGTTTTATCTCTGGTTTATCGCAGGAATTCTAACCGGAAACTGCTGGAGATTTGTGTAGGATTCTTGTGCATATAATGACATGTTAATTATTACAGTATAATTATCGGAATTACAATATGTGAATATACTATTGAAATGAGATGCTCACACATATTAATTTGTAATGAATGTTGTATATGTTGTACATCCAGCGGTTTTTGGTGTTCCCATCTGGTGTCAACTTCTGAGAATAAAGACACTGGCTATCTGCTCAAACATGTGTTTAGTTGTTATTTAGTTTAGTGTAGACTGTACCATATATTATATTTCTATTAGGTACGGCGATCTTCGATTCGATAATCTGTAAAGAGTTCAGCACTAGACAGTTAGCGCAACAATACATAATCTTTGACATAAATAGACCGGTTGTTTTGGTTTTACACACATCACTGTGTGAAATTCGTCTTTAGAGTTGAGAAAATATATATAACGTCCTATTAAATTGAGTGGAAACCAAATAATAAAATAGCCATACGTCTTTGAGTGATTTTTCACAACTAATGTTCACCTCAGTTCTGTGATTGGTGGCGCTGTGTCCATATTTGCGGGGGTATCATCGCACTCAATTGACAACGCCGAGTAGTCAACTGTGACAACGACGATTGTGCGACCAGCAATTGAAATTTCATTAACTTGTGCTCACGAGAAGTCGCTTTCTAGTGAATGTCATGCTCGCTACAATAGACATGAATACGCATACATGTATATGAGTCACCTCAAGGCTACGAGATTAAGACTCTTTTATTTGGAGCCAGCTGAGGAAAATAAAGTAATGTCGAATCGTATATTGCCAAACTGTACATGGTTAATTTCCATATCTGTGTACCACACATTACATGATATAAATTGCCTATCCGCCTATCCAACTTTCCTTCCATCTGTCTGTACGCCTAACTAGCAGCCGAATGGTCGCCTTATAAAATTAACTCCACACTTGAAACTTAATTTTGTTTTGAGTATAATTCCATATTTTGACATCCAGGTATAGGAGATGATAATATACATGTATATAGAGAGAGAGGGGGAGAGAGATGGGGAGAGGGGAGGGAAGGGGAGATAGGGAGAGACAGAGGGGGGAGAGAGAGGGGAGGGAGGATAGATAGTCTCTAATGAGATTATTTGAGCTGATCATTAGCGAGGCTTGAACCGACTTTAATGGCCGAGATTAATAAATTGCATATAATAATTGGGAAATTTGAAATCCACTTGATCACATAACCACATTTTAACAAGGAAAACGAGCTCAAAAAGACTGCGATAAAAAAAATAATATTGATTTCCTTACCCCAACACAAGAGGAAGTAAAGACAACTTCAAGACAAAATAATGTTCTATTTTAAATGTGTCTTTTCGTTTTGGCAAAATTGTATATATTGTATCATTAAAAGAGCCATTGCATATTTCCTTATATCCACTAATGATGAATAGGTGCGTGCTACCCAGGATACTTGACATCACACCAGCAATGACCGAGAGGATTAATACTATTTTTCGAAAAGCCTCGCATGACACCAACACTAGATATTGCAAATTTTTGTCCAACCCCTTTGCATTGATACGTAAATATATCCATTCTGCATGCATTTTCAGCTTCTTTTAAGGATTTTGATATTTAAAAAAAGGTATAAACACAGTTAATAAACTCGTTTTATAAAATGTTATATCCCAACATAACTCGTTGGGGATCCTCTATATAAAGCATTATTATCCGTCCTTAATTACCACTATTTATTTTCCGTGAACGCGGGCATGTATTTCATGAATATTCAAAAATACATATATGGAATGCACCTCCAGTACTGTATTGAATCCAGGACATGTGTATTGTATAACGAAGGCACAATTCCAAACATTATTGATGCAGCATAATGGGCTTACACGCAGAACTATAAGCTGCCCGATCAGTGACAGATATACGTCGTATACAAATGAAAATTACCGTTCACACGAGTCGCACAATCGTCGTTGTCATGGTCGAAGCGGGGCGTTGCCAAATAGTTGACATTATTACTGCATTTATGTGTTTAGTTTAATCGAATATTGCGTCAACAGAGGTACGAATTTGACAAATAATACATTTATGCTTATCAAAGCTTACGTTGGATGTTAATTTTCGCACTGTTAAGGTCCCCTTGTAGCCCAAGAAATGACTTTTTGTGATCGGTTCGCGGTTTGATCTGATTATCCAGATTTGACCGAGCCGATTGTGACTCATTTTATGTATAGATCTCATCTTCGTATGTATTCCGTGAGTCAACCTGGTTGACCTGCAAAGTCTACTCTACACGACGAATACAAGAAGAAGCCCACTTTTATCATCCCAATTCAGTAAAAAGCCCCTTTATCTAAGTTTGTCATAAAATATCATATATAATAAGGTCGCAGAATCGTTAAACTGCCGTAGCACCGTGGTTGTCAAGCCGCAGAATCGTGGAATTGGTCGTAGAATCGTCGAAACGATTGTGCCGTGTGTATACTCAACAGAATAGATGCAAGAAATGAATGAATTTGAGCCGTAGATTAGTGCAAAATACACTCATGTGCTCTATGAATGATGCAAACAACATAGTAATTATAATGAAAATGAATTTATGGCTGGAGTCATCAATTCATTTTCGTTATAATTACCATGTTGTTTGTGTCGTTCATATGATAAATGAGTGCATTTTGCACTCATTCATGGCTCATTCATTCATTTGTTGCATATATTCTGTTAAGTATAAAAAAAAAGGCCGCTCGGCCACAGTGTCCCCCGAACCGGTGGCTTCATTTGGAGCGGAGGCTTTGTAGAAGTATACTATATGGATAAGACACTTGTGCATTGTCTCATTACTGACATGCATACAAATAACCAAATCTTAAAAAAACTCTTAAAGTCAAAATATAACCTCAAATTGGCACAAAATGAAGAAAATTACAAGAAAAATTGAATTTTCTAAGTCGAAAAGCCCATAACTCTGAGAAAAATCATTCGAACTTGACCTATCGTGATATGACTAATCCACATAAAAACGGTATTTGCAATTAAAGGATCCAAACTTGAGATATCATCCGGAAACCGTAAAAATGAGAAATTTTCTAAGTAAAAAAAGTCGAATAAAAGGTCGGTAGACCTCATGTCCGCCTCTAAGCATCGGCTTGATACAACCGTTGTTTGGGCATAAAAATTGGCATGGCGGAACACGAAATCGAATTTGATCTGTCTTTTTTGCTAGTGAACCTACATATACCAAATTTAATTTCATTCAGTACACATTTACTAAAGTTATCATCCGGAAACCTCAAATTGGCAAAAATTCTAAGTCAAAAAGGGACATAACTCTGGTGAAAATTGGCGGGCGGAACCCAAATTCGAACTTGACCTGTGTTTTGCTGGGAGAAAGACACATACCAAATTTGGTTTAAATCTGATTAACTCTACTAAAGTTATCATTCGGACACCAACTTTTGGGGTTTTATATGTCGGGTCGGCGGACAAAAAAGGGGCCATAACTCTCGCAAAAATTATCGGATTAAACCGAAATTCGAACTTGAGCTGTATTTTGATATAAGTAATCCACGGGTTTTGCATATAAACAATCCAAAATCAAGTTATCATCCGGAAACCAAAAAACAGAAGAAAAACTTAATTTTCTATGTCGAAAAAGGGGCATAACTCTGCCAAAAGTGGTCGGGCAGAACCCAAGTTCGAAGTTGACCTGTGTTTTGCTGGGAGAAAGTAATATACCAAATTTGGTTTGAATCCGATTAACTCTACTAAAGTTATCATCCGGAAACCAACATTCAGGGGTTTTCTAAGTCAAAAAAGGGCCATAACTCTCGCAAAAATGGGCGGAGCAAACCCATATTCGAACTTGACCTTTATTTTGGCCTGATAAACACACCTACGAAATTTGCTTTTGATCTAATAACCGAAACTAAAGTTATCATCCGGAAACCATTTCCGGACGCACGGACACACGGACGGACGCACGGACGGACACCGGCTATTTTAATAGTCCCCCGAAATTTGTTTTTCGGGGGACAATGAGATGGTCCCAAAAATGGCCAGATTTAGTGCACAGTGCCCCTTTAAAGGCTGACCACAAGTGGCCGAATAGGATGAATAAAAAATGTTTATCAAATTACTTTTTCTTTGTTAATTCATTTTATGAACATCATACTGGATCGTGAACTAAAGTTTCAGAGCAGTAACATGCAAGGCTCCAGATAAGTGGCCGGTCATGGTCATTGTCCGATGAAAAATAGCGTGGCCGGTCACGGTCATTGTCCGATGAAAAATAGCGTGGCCGGTCATGGTCATTGTCCGATGAAAAATAGCGTGGCCGGTCACGGTCATTGTCCGATGAAAAATAGCGTGGCCGGTCATGGTCATTGTCCGATGAAAATAGCGTGGCCGGTCACGGTCATAATCTCATTGTCCGATGAAAAATAGCGTGGCTGTGACACGGTCATTTTCCGATGAAAAATAGCGTGGCCGGTCACCCTCATTGTCCGATGAAAAATAGCTTACATGTATGTCCAGTGCACTTCTGTATCTGTCAGACATTTTGTCCGATGCAATTTTTAAACAATCTGTATCTGTTTGAGAACATCCAGTACTGCAACTTACATGTACATGTATATATAGATCCATTATAAACCCACTCTTTGCTCAAAATAATGTGTATTCACCACTTTGGACATGACATTGTCAAATTGATAATCTTAATTAAATTATACTTTTATTGTTGCGTTAATTTAGTTCTGGTTCAGGTTTTTTTGATTTTTTACAATTTTTCATCTAATGGAAGCTAGATAGAACACGTATTTCGCAATTCATGCAAATGAAATGTCAAAAAGAATTCTCGATGCACGTTATTGTTTTATTTTATTCATTGAATTATTAAACACATAGTTGTTGTACTGATATGATATTTGAACCTTGAATTGTCCATAACAATAATAATACAGGACCATCAACTGTTGGTCATTTGTATATAATTCAGAGACAGTAAGCCACATGTCCTATCATTCTGAAAATATGACAGGCATCATGTTGAAATGACCAGCACCATCCATTTGGTGACTCACATGAGGACAGACAGTCAAAAATAAATCATTTGGAGCCTTGGTAACAAGTGAATTTTGATTATTCAGGCTTGGTCTATACAGGATTCCCTCAAAATTGAAAATACTGAGCAACTAATATCTAATGTCTGAATTTTAATTATTATTCATTTGTCTCCAGAACAACATAACATGATATTGAGCATTGAACAATCAAAGAACATATACTGTACTTACTAGAAAAATCTTTGAAATTCAATATTTTATAAATTCATGTTATATGACACCACTTTTGCCTGCAGTCTACCAAGTGATAAAATTCTCTCATTTCGATAAGTGAAGGGTGTTGTCCCCCTTAAAGGGACTCAAGGCATTCACAGTGAAATAACCCATGAAATAGAGAGTAATCACTTGATTGAACTGGTTAAAGACAAACATCTGTTCAGTTCGCCTGGAGGTTACCTTAAATGAAAATGCCGCGAACGAAATACAGTTCACACCAAAGTTTTCTGTAGGTTTCGCGATCATTGATTCTCACTTTAATTATTGCTCAATGATGTCTCAAAATGAGACATGTTCAAAATTAACCCTTTCATGATGGGAGCTTCCTAAATATTTGCGAAAACCCTGTGCCAATGCATTCTCTTATATATGTGAGTCAACCAATTAGGTCACCTCGCATATATAAGAGAATGCATTGGCCTAACAAATATCATTTGGCGGGGGATAAAAACAGTTTGTGTAACCCTTCTGGTAACAAGCCTTGAAATAGGGTGTCTGTCATTTGCAGAATGAGGTCCCCAGAGCGTGAATTTAGTCATGCTACCCCGCATAGCGGGCTAGCATCACCAAATTCACCCTCTGGGAACCTCATTCTGCTTACACCTCAGCAGAATGAAGGGGTAGCGGGGTAGCATCACTAAATTCACCCTCTGGGGACCTCATTCTGCAAATGACAGACACCCTATTTCAAGGCTACGGGCTACCCACAATTATGAAATGTGCATGTTACTATAAATACATACCTGATCATCGTGTGGGATATCAGGAGGATAAACAATGAAATGTCGTAGCGTGAAACCAAAGCCGTGATCAGTCCTATGAACAGTTACAGTCCTCGGTCCCGTCCATACTGATGTCGTTACGACTCCATCCTGTAAAGATATATAACAAGATTCTATATGTTTGGCTTTACATTTTGTAAATGATATGGTGTTATACAGTAATGTCCTAAGTAATCGACTCCTTAACCACAGCAGAATTATGGGTAACTTTTCAGGATTTAGTCGGAAATATGGCTTGTTGCCATTCATCGGAAAGCTCTCGGGGAGAACAAGCCATATTTGCGACTAAATCCTGAAAAGTTACCCATAATTCTGCTGTGGTTAAGGAGTTAATTACTTAGGGCATTACTGTAGTGCTAGCTGCAGTAATTGCCTTTAATTTGGCTTTAAAATACCTTGGTAATTCTTATATCACACAGTGGTTGTCTATAAGTTAAAGGGTGAGTTGTTGCTGGATACGATGTCATATGAGGCGAAGTGAGAATAATAGCCTCGCCTGATAATAATCTCGCTGAGCCTCATATGACATTGTATCCGGCAACTAAGAGTCCTTTAACAATTTGAGTGCCAGGGGCCGATCTTATCGGCCCTAATTTACGATGTGTAAAATCGGTCCTAAAAACAATAAAAAATAATGTTTTTTTTTTAGATTTTTTTTTTTTGGGGTTGAATTTTTTTCGGTATGCTTAAGCATGCTATAGCGAATTTAAAAACAAATTGGATAAAATCTTAGGGGCATGTTATAACTCAAAACTATCACCAAGTATTCATAGTAATAATTTTGATGCCCATGAAAAACATGAGATTCCCTGGCACTAAACCTACAAAAATAAGTCTGTTAAAGAATATAAGAAAAAATTATTAAAATTGTAAAAAATTGTTAGGCCAATGCATTCTCTTATATATGCGAGGCGACCTATGGTTGACTCGCATATATAAGAGAATGCATTGGCACAGGGTACATGTACTAGTATATGGGTTGATACAAAAATCAAACCTGGCACTCAAAGGGTTAACAATCTGATCATTCTTTCCAAGTGAGAATTTTAATTACTTGTATGAAGTTCATTATATTCTAGTAAGTTAAATGTTAAATATGGCTATACAATATAATCACTCAGAGCTTTCAGATGAATGGCAACAAGCCATATTTCCGACTAAATCCTGAAAAGTTACCCATAATTCTGCTGTGGTTAAGGAGTCGATTATTTAGGGCATTACTGTACGTGATGGTAATTCACACCCCCTGGGCATGTGTTGAGGTTATATATAGCGGCTATGTGAGGGTTAATTCACACCCCCTGGGCATGTGTTGAGGTTATATATAGCGGCTATGTGAGGGTTAATTCACACCCCCTGGGCATGTGTTGAGGTTATATATAGCAGCTATGTGAGGGTTAATTCACACCCCCTGGGCATGTGTTGAGGTTATATATAGCGGCTATGTGAGGGTTAATTCACACCCCCTGGGCATGTGTTGAGGTTATATATAGCGGCTATGTGAGGGTTAATTCACACCCCCTGGGCATGTGTTGAGGTTATATTATATATAGCGGCTATGTGAGGGTTAATACACACCCCCCTGGGCATGTGTTGAGGTTATTTATAGTGACTATGTGAGGGTTAATTCACACCCCCTGGGCATGTGTTGAGGTTATATATAGGGACTATGTGAAACAGACAACCTCTGGGGGCCTTTGTGAGGTGCCAAGAATAAGTTCATCAGACTTTCTGATATAATATCTCAGCAGATCTGCATTCTATCTGAGCATACACAAACATACTCTCTCATATAATATCTCAGCAGATCTCCATTCTATCTGAGCATCCATCAACAGAGAACCTTATTCCTGATAAACCTGCAGGGCAAACATGTTTCATGTTCAGATAAGCTAAGGTATAACCAACAAAGTCACAGACACCAGTATATATACAGTAATGCTTCGGGGAGAGCTTTCCGATGAATGGCAACAAGCCATATTTCCGACTAAATCCTGAAAAGTTACCCATAATTATGCTGTGGTTAAGGGGTCGATTAATTAGGGCATTATTGTAAGGTATAACCAATAAAGTCACAGATACTAGTATATATGGATCATCAACAGAGAAGATTTTTCCTCACATGCCGCTGGTCAAACGTGTTTCAGATAAGGCAGGTATAACGAATAAATACAGAACAATTTTGAAGCCACAGATACTAGTATATACGTGTATATATGGATCCATCAACAGAGAAGATTTTTTTCATATTCCTATGCGCAAGCATGTTTCATGTTCAGATAAGCTAATGTATAACCAATAAAGTGACAAATACTAGTATACATGAGGCCCCCACCCCCCTTTTTCGTACGCCGTATTCCATGCCCTGTTATGAGGTACGCCGTATTTCGGCCCCTCTGTTAGAAGGTATTCGGTATTCCAAAAATACCGGTATTCGTACGCCGACCTTCGACACCTTCCAAAAAATGATCATTTTTGTTAAATAAAAGTTTCTTACAATTTTTAGGACATAAATAAAAATAATCCATTACCCTGCAGGGAGCCCCACACATATATAGAAGCATATAGAAGAGTGTCGTCTGCTCATGTTTGTCTGGGGCTCTGTATGGGTGAAATTATAAAATTGTTAAAGAATACAAGAAAAAATTATTAAAATTGTAAAAAATTGTTAGGCCTGATCCAGGTCAGCAAGTACAAATAAATACAGACATACATACATGTACATGTACTTCACTACAGGTAGTATCTACCGAGATTGTCATTTATGATTAAAATTTTAATTTTCAAACACTACATCTTCATGTGACTTTAAATTTATCTGCCTTAACCCTTTTAATACCCAACAGAAGGGCCCTGTGCCAATGCACATAGGTCGCCTCGCATATATAAGAGAATGCATTGGCTTAACACATTAAAAATTATAAAATTGTTAAAGAATGTAAGAAAAAATGGTAAAAAGTGTTAAAAAAAGTTTTTTTTTAGGCCAATGCATTCTCTTATATATGCGAGGCGACCTATGGTCGACTCGCATATATAAGAGAATGCATTGGGACAGGGCATAACTGTAACCATCACAATGTGGTCAATGAGCCGGTTCCAATGATATCCATATTTGTATGGTTTTATTGAGACAGACCCAAGATAATTTAGGCTGTTGCAGCTTTATTTGGCCGTTTTTGGCCGGTTTGTTGGGTAAAGGGTTAAATCTTATCATACAGAGGAACTTACTTTTTTTGGAAGGTTTTATAATGGTATCCATGGAATTATATTTATCCAACTTGTGTGACTTCAACATTAAACCACTTCATGACATTGAATATACCAGTAAAGCATAACATATTGCAGCAATCCACCAGAAGATTGATGAGTCACAGTCTAATATACCCTACAAGAGGGAACTTACTTTTTTCGGAAGCGTTTATAAGGGTATCCATGGTATTAAATTTATCCAACTTATCTATGGAGATTTGGCTGGCTCCATGGATGTAATCTTGAGAAGACATAACTACACCCAATAGACCACTTCATGCTTGGCAAGCTATCATTAAACACTGAGATGATATAATCCACCAGAACATGAACCATATTAAATTCTATAGAAAAAACCTATGCAACAAGATTATAAGAGATGTCGGGATTAAATATAGTGATTTCAACAACATGAGAGAATCATAGCGAACTGTTAACAACTTGATGAGGGGGTACATCCAGACACATGATGGGATACTAGTACGTGATGAGAGCTACATGTACCAGGGGGATACATCCCGACACATGATGCGATTCTAGTATGTGATGAGAGCTACATGTACCAGGGGGATACATCCCGACACATGATGCGAGCTACAGTAATTTATGCCCTAAATAATGGAGTCCTTAACCACAGCAGAATTATGGGTAACTTTTCAGGATTTGTCGAAAATATGGCTTGTTGCCATTCATTGGAAAGCTCTCACTGAGAGCTTTCCGATGAATGGCAACAAGCCATATTTCCGACTAATTCCTGAAAAGTTACCCATAATTCTGCTGTGGTTAAGAAGTCCATTATTTAGGGCATAATGTTGGGTCATGATATACAAGTGTACCCATTCAATTCAGGCTTAGTTATTATTGTTTATAAAAACACCGATTCGACTCAATAACACAGCATTGGATGAAAAATTCTATATTAAAAATATGGTTCCGACACCTTGACAAGTTGACCTCCAGCACAATGAAGACAACGAACAAGTCAATTGATACTAGACTGTAATATACAGATACATGTAGTTAAAGTGATGTGAAACATTCCAGTAGGGTGATCAAATAGAAATGTTGAATAATCTTCCTCAACGTGGTTATATTTTACATATATTATATCCAAATTTACAACATACACCGTCATTCTTATATATTAATGAAATGCAGTGACTCTCAGCGGCGAAATCAATTTCTTAAGTTGCGTCCCGAATCTAGAAGTAAATATTTACATTTGAGCGTAGTTCGGACGATGTTATCTTTGTAATGGTACGGTCGATTTGCTTCAGATTTTCGGCTATGTTAGTAGAATGGTACATTCCCCCAGTTGGCATGGTGTCCGAATGCTAACTTACCAGTTTCACGTGCACGAACAAGTCCATAATATGCCTTTAATGATGCTTGGAATAACATATCTGTCCAATGAGGCGCACCAAAAACATGGTTCCGAAGTCAACTTTGTGGTAATAATTTTCCTTAAAGCTTTCAAAGAAAATAACTGTTTCAGACTGTTTGATAAAAAATGTCAATATTTACATTCCATTTTGATTGGATTTTTCCGCTCTAAATTAGACGAGGAGAAATGTGGCTTGATGGGATTTAGTCAGCCAAGCCTGAGTTTATTGTGCCTGTTGTTTGCAGAATGAGGTCCCCAGGGGGGTGAATTTAGTGTCGCTATCCCGCATAGCTGACTAGCATCAAAAAGTTCACCTTCTGGGGACCTCATTATGCTTGGGCCTCATCTTCTCTGGAATTTTTCTTTATTATCAAATATCTATAGAAACTTCTTCACATAGATTATATTTCTTTTTTAGTTTAGTTTCTCTATATCCCCAAATTGGCAGACAACACATTGCATAATTGAGGTTCCCAATGGGTGTGCATCACAATATTCACCATTTGGAATCTCAGTCTCTGTCTCCCATAGCAGATGAGGCCATGCAGAATGAGGTCCCCAGATGCTGAATTTAGTAATGCTAACCCGCTATGTATCACTAAATTCACCCTCTGGGGACCTCATTCTGCAAATGACAGTCACACTAAACTCAGGCTTGTTGTCAGCAGACAAAGGTAAAGTAGATAAACAATCTTATGTGAGAGATAGATATTAAGGCAACAACAAAATATTGCTTGTTTCCATGGACGCGGCTTGATCATGCCATGAATCTCTACTCAGGGTTCGATCGCACTGACACTTGCCAAATTTGCCAAAGGCAAAAATAATTCACATTTGGCAAAAAATATTCGCAAAAGTTTTGGCAAGTCACTTTTTAATTCCTCAAGCAATTTGAAAAATACTGGTCAATCAATACCATTCATTTCAGGAAACTCTTACAACATAATTATATTAGTGGTGTTTTTATAAGTTTGGGAAAAGTTAACACCTCTATAAAGATGCATTTAATCTCATAGCATTAGTACTGATGGTTGGATGGATTACTAATCCTCCTGTTAGGTGCCCTTCTGATGGAGAAACCCTTCTACCATTGTATTGTTCGGTGATCGGCTTATTGTTGTATGATAAACCACAATATAGATGCGAGTGTAATTAATTATTAACTAACTGCTTTTCTATTGATATCAAAAGTAGTTCAAACCGCGAGCGTCGAAACATAAGACTTAAGGTTGCAGAAAATTATACTATAGGGAAGCATTTGGCAATTGCTAAAATAATTTGGCAAAAATATTTTCATTTGGCAAATTATTTGGCAAAAGTAAATTTTGGTCCAGCGCGAACCCTGTCTCTACTATGGTAAACGCCCGTAGAGATCATGTTCCACCAGTACAAAAACTGGGAACTTTTTGAAGGTTTGACAGGGAACCTTATAAAGTCAACAACATAACGCGGGAAATATATTTCTTAGTTATTGCTTGTTCCTTAACAATGTACAGTAATGCTCTAAATAATCGACTCCTTAACCACTCTCAGTGAGAGCTTTCCAATGAATGGCAACAAGCCATATTTCCGACTAATTCCTGAAAAGTTACCCATAATTCTGCTGTGGTTAAGGAGTCGATTATTTAGGGCATTACTGTAAGTCGTGTGACTAACCATGTCTGCAGGCCTTGAAATACATCCCACAGGGAGCCCCACACAGATGGAAGCATGCACCACAGAGTGTCGTCTGCTCCACTCTATGTGGGGCTCTCTATGGGTTCTATTTACTGTATGTCGTGTGACTAACCATGTCTGCAAGCCTTGAAATAGTGTCTTTCATTAGCAGAATAAGGTCCCCAGATGGTGAATTTAGTGACGCTATCCACATGGTGGGCTAGCATCACTAAAATTCACCCTCTGGGGACCTCATTCTGCAGAGGCCTTAACTGCTATGGGAGATCTAGGATCAGATTGAAGTTCCCCAGTAGAAGTTGGTGTTGTTTATGCAATTTATCTTCTGCAAATTAGAGGATATAGAAACTGAACAGAAGGTGAAAAGTAACTAGAAACAATGTTAATTTGAGACTAGATACTTCCCAGAAGATTAAGGCCTAAGCAGAATGAGGTTCCCAGAGGGTAAATATTTTAATTCTAGCCTGCTGTACAGGATACCGTCACTAAATTCACCCTCTAGGAACCTCATTCTGCAAAGGACAGTCACACTACTTCAAGGCTTGCAGACATGGTTAGTCACACGACTTACAGTAAATAGAACCCATAGAGAGCCCCGCATATAGTGGAGCAGAGGACAGGGACCAGCCGAGAGGGCGACGTGGGCGACTTCTTCGCCCTAGCGCCGTCCGCTTCGCCTTATTTTTGCAGTCGGGCGAAGTTCAAGTCGCCCTAAAAATTCCAAAGTTGACTGACGAAATTCGGCAAAATGCCCCAAATAATTTATGATAATTTACAACTGTCAACTGTGATTGCACACAATACTCCACTATCAGTGTGTATCATGGTGTTATAAAACAATTAACACCTGTAATGCTCCAGTCTGATTACTGGCAGCTGTGAAAACATCGTCCGGCCTCAAGTGTTAATCTGGTTGTTGTTATTTTTAGATTACCGTGATTACCACACCTTACAATGAAGATTACAACTCACACCTCTCACAATGTGTCAGTTCATCACTCCCTCTATGGAGTTTGGTTAAAGAAATTTTAAAACAAATTCATTTGTGAAGCATATTAAAATTTTGAACGGGATTACTAACAGAGCGCAGTAAAAGTGTTCATGATTTCGTTTCGTTTCTGTTTGATAAATATTGTTGGCATTTTTAACAACCCGAAAAATATGAAATAAAATCCTGTCATTCTCTCACAATTACGATATAAAATGCTGCTATCCTCTCACAATTATGTTTGGGTATTATTAATAGTTATTAGGGTCATGAAGTGAACATAATGACTCCATATTTCAACCATTGTTTCATAAGTTTAATTGACATATTTCATCTCTCCTATTTTCGTTCTATAGCGACTCCTGTCGTAGTACTGATCAATTTAAATTTTGTAGACTCATTTCGCCCTATAGAACGGCCACTTCGCCTTATTTTTATAGTAGGGCGAAGTCATTTCGCCCTGAAAATCTGGTCTAGGCTGGTCCCTGGCAGAGGACACTCTGTAGTGCATGCTTCCATCTGTGAGGGGCTCCCTATGGGTTAAACATTAAACTAGCTCCCAATAATGCCCTAAATAGAACCCATAAAGAGCCCCACATAGAGTGGAGCAGAGGACACTCTGTAGTGCATGCTTCCATCTGTGAGGGGCTCCCTATGGGTTAAACATTAAACTAGCTCCCAATAATGCCCTAAATAGAACCCATAAAGAGCCCCACATAGAGTGGAGCAGACGACGCTCTGTAGTGCACGCTTCCGTCTGTGTGGGGCTCCCTGTGGGATGTATTTCAAGGCTTGCATGTCTGACTTGTTTATCGCAGAATGACTTGAACATGTGATAAGCTAATTAGAGGGAAGGATAACGATTCACAACATTTAATCAAAGATGAACCTCGACATTTCAAATGATGTTAATCACAAAATTATACTGGTATAATGATGTCTCGGAGCATGGCATGTTAACATACCAAACTACCAAATAAAGAACAAATTAAAAAGATTATATGACGTCCTACAGCATGTAAAGTTTATATCAATGACTGGGAAGTTATTCGCATGCTAACATACCGCACTACCAAATCAAGAATTTTTTTTTTTTTTTTATATGAGGTCCTACAGGATGTAAAGTTAATATCAATGACTGGGAAGTTATTCGCATGTGTAACATACCCCACTACCAAATCAAGAATTTTTTAAAACTATTATATGACTTCCAATAGCATGTAAAGTAAATATCAATGGCTGGGAAGTTATTCCCATGTTAACATACCGCACTACAAATCAAGAATTTTTTTTAAATATTATATGACGTCCTACAGCATGTAAAGTAAATATCAATGGCTGGGAAGTTATTCGCATGTTAACATACCGCACTAACAAATCAAGAAATTTTTAATTATGGTTGCAATTATGACCATCTTGCACGTTCAACGAGAAATAATTGCAACTAGTCAAGTGGGCGCCGACCAATCGGAATGCTGGATTTAGTGATAATCAAACTCAGTATGGCTCGGAGGGTAATAATCCCATGCTAACCTACCATACTACAACAACATGATGAATACACAGTCATGGCTCGGAGGGTAATAATCCCATGCTAATCTACCATACTACAACAACATGATGAATACACAGTCATGGCTCGGAGGGTAATAATCCCATGCTAACCTACCATACTACAACAACATGATGAATACACAGTCATGGCTCGGAGGGTAATAATCCCATGCTAATCTACCATACTACAACAACATGATGAATACACAGTCATGGCTCGGAGGGTAATAATCCCATGCTAACCTACCATACTACAACAACATGATGAATACACAGTCATGGCTCGGAGGGTAATAATCCCATGCTAACCTACCATACTACAACAACATGATGAATACACAGTCATGGCTCGGAGGGTAATAATCCCATGCTAATCTACCATACTACAACAACATGATGAATACACAGTCATGGCTCGGAGGGTAATAATCCCATGCTAACCTACCATACTACAACAACATGATGAATACACAGTCATGGCTCGGAGGGTAATAATCCCATGCTAATCTACCATACTACAACAACATGATGAATACACAGTCATGGCTCGGAGGGTAATAATCCCATGCTAACCTACCATACTACAACAACATGATGAATACACAGTCATGGCTCGGAGGGTAATAATCCCATGCTAATCTACCATACTACAACAACATGATGAATACACAGTCATGGCTCGGAGGGTAATAATCCCATGCTAACCTACCATACTACAACAACATGATGAATACACAGTCATGGCTCGGAGGGTAATAATCCCATGCTAACCTACCATACTACAACAACATGATGAATACACAGTCATGGCTCGGAGGGTAATAATCCCATGCTAATCTACCATACTACAACAACATGATGAATACACAGTCATGGCTCGGAGGGTAATAATCCCATGCTAATCTACCATACTACAACAACATGATGAATACACAGTCATGGCTCGGAGGGTAATAATCCCATGCTAATCTACCATACTACAACAAGAGGTGTGCACTCGAGTGCTAGCATACCCCCACCGTGGCAAATTCAACCCGCATTATCCGTAAACTCAACAAAAAAGATTTTTAACTTTAAAGAAAAATTCGGACTAATAATATCGATATGGTGTCACAAGAAGCTTGTACGGAAAAAATTATTCAAATCGGTTCATATTTGTTAAAGTTATTAAGTCAGACAGAATTTTCTAAGTCAAAATAAGTCGAAAATGAGGTGTAATATTACGAAAAACAGTCTGAGCCAATCCCTAGCCGCATCATGTAGAGAAAGTATTGTGAGAAACATGTATACCAAAAAATTATTGAAATCGGTTCATATTTGTTAAAGTTATTAAGTCGGACAGAATTTTCTAAGTCAAAATAAGTCGAAAAAGAGGCGTAACTTGAAAAAAAAAGTCGGACCGAACCGCAATTAGCATCATGCGGAGAGACCGTCCTAAGGAGATTGCACCTGAGGTGATTGCATACAAAAAGTTATTGAAATCGGTTCATAGTTGTTCGAGTTATGAGGTCGGACGGACAAACGGACTGAGAAAGCGTGACAGACGGACGCAGTCAATCCAGTATACCCCCCATTTTCTTCAAAAGTGGGGGTATAAAAACGTGATGAAAACACATAATTATATAACGATGCCCTAAAGCCAATCTCAGGGTCAGTGAATATGAAGTATGTGGTGGAGGAGCCAGCTTAATTGATAGAAGAAAACTAGCCTAATCATCAGTCAATATAATGAAGTAATTGTTGTGACTGGACGCAGACATTTCTGATTGGTGAATGGCAGACGACTGTATCTAAGGAAATGACTTGCCAACAAGAAGATATGCAAAACATGCAAAAAGATTGAATCGACACTCACAGAGTTACATGTACAGTAATGCCCTATATAAATAATCAACTGCTTATATAACCACAGCAGAATTATGGGTATTAACTTTTCAGGATTTAGTCAGAAATATGGCTTGTTGCCATTCATTGGAAAGCTCTCGGGAGAGCTTTCCGATGAATGGCAACAAGCCATATTTCCGACTAAATCCTGAAAAGTTACCCATAATTCTGCTGTGTTTAAGGAGTCGATTATTTAGGGCATTACAGTATTTATAGCTGTCAGATACTGAGATACAGGTATCTGTGTGGGTTGATAAATTTAGTGGGCACAGACATCCATGGAGTGTAAGAGATTCCTGAAGGAAATAACCACATCAATTAGTGAAATCATAGATTGAAACCAACGGATGGATGAGCTCGATGCCACATTCTCATCTACTAGTTTATATTAATATATATTCAGAACCTTCTGATAATCTTCTTTATATCCTATGTGTGGTCGCTGTTAGTGAGGAGGGGGTGGGTAATAACATAACAGGGTACACCTACTAGTATTGGTAAAAGTTATGTGAGAATTTCACATTAGTTTTGGGAACAGAATATTCTTAAAATTTAAGTAACCCTTCCATGACTGGAGCTTCCTGACATTTTACGAAAACCCTGTGCCAATGCATTCTCTTATATACATGTATGCGAGTCTCCCATCAGGAGCATTGCATATATAAGAGAATGAATTGGCCTAACAGTATTTACCTTGACCGTGTAAGCCAGTCCCTATGGGAGACTCACTTATATAAGAGAATACACTAACACAGGATCTTTAATGCTGCACCAGCGCCACTCCCATCATGAAAAGGTTAATACTAGTATGAAAAACCAAGAGTATTACAGTAATGCCCTAAATAATCGACTCCTTAACCATAGCAGAATTATGGGTAACTTTTCAAGATTTAGTCGGAAAATATGGCTTGTTGTCATTCATCTGAAAGCTGAATGACAAAGAGATTTCAGATGAATGGCAACAAGCCATATTTCTGACTAAATCCTGAAAAGTTACCCATAATTCTGATATAGTTAAGGAGTCGATTATTTAGGGCATTACTGTACATGCATTGTATATGATCTACGTTAACCCTTTACCCAACAAACCGGCCAAAACCGGCCAAATAAAGCTTCAACAGCCTAAAATATCTTCGGTCTGTCTCAATAGAACCATACAAATATGGATATCATTGGAACCGGCTCCTTGACCACATTGTGATAGTTACAGTTATGCCCTGTGCCAATGCATTCTCTTATATATGCGAGTCGACCATAGGTCGCCTCGCATATATAAGAGAATGCATTGGCATTTAACAATTTTATAATTTTTAATATGTGTTAAGCCAATGCATTCTCTTATATATGCGACGAGACCTATGGTCGACTCGCATGTATATAAGAGAATGCATTGGCACAGGGCCCTTCTGTTGGGTAAAGGGTTAAGCAATAAGAGAAGATTCCATTTTTCGAAATATCTGCTTGAGCGGACATGGGAGAGATTATATCGTGACGCAACATCATGTATGTGGAATATTTCCAATAAAAATTATGAAAGCATGTCTGCAATATTGTTTCCAAACAAACACAAGAGGACTGAACACCTCATAGTCCAAAATAATTCACCTGAACGTCTCTTAAAAATTAATCTGAAATGCAGCAAAGTTCTAAAAATAGTTACATTTTCTGGCCCTGTTCGTGAGGCAGAAATGAACTTATTATCTGAACATTTCATAAGGGAACTACATGTACATGTACTGGTATTCGTCAATGAGTATTTAGTATTAACCTTTTGGCGAGTAGAATGACATATATGACGTCTATCGGTTGAGGAGTAGAACGACATACACATGTACATGTATATGATGTCTATCGATTGAGGAGTAGAATGACATATATGACGTCTATCGGTTGAGGAGTAGAACGACATACATGTATATGTCATTTCAGGAAGTGTTATTTTATGTATAGGCATAACTTCAATAAATCATCTGATTTATAAATGATTTGCATAGAAGTTATTTTGAATAATATAATGTCCCAAATGTATAAGTGCAATCGATTATGATAACACACGTTAAAAAAAAATGCACATAAATTTGAACAAATTATTGCTATGACGTTGACATTAAATTTACTCATGATGTCATGTATATTATATGATGTTACCGATACTCTCCAAAGTAAAGGGTTAAGACTGGTGGTTATGTTATGTAGTTGTCTACGTCACACTCTGACATGGCGTCATGGATTCCGACCAGCCGTACAATAATGTACCCAGAAATAGAATATCTCCGACACACCTACAAAGCTATTTTTTTTTTTTTAGAAACAGAGAGCCAAGAAATTTAAGGCTGAAATCATGCGTTCAATATTACGTCATTATCAGGCCTGAGTTTAGTGTGCCTGTCATTTGTAGAATGAGGTCCCCAGAGGGTGAATTTAGTGATGCTATCCCGCATAGTGGGCTAGCATCACCAAATTCACCCTCTGGGGACCTCATTCTGCTTACTGGTAAGCCTCATCTTCTCTGGAATGTTTCTTTATTATCAAATTTATATAAAACTTCTTCACATAGATTCTATTTCTTTTATAATTTAGTTTCTCTGTATCCCCAAATTGGCAGACGACAATGAGTGTACATCACAATATTCACCATTTGGGAACTTCTATCTGAGTCTATGTCTCCCATAGCAGATGAGGCCATGCAGAATGAGGTCCCCAGAGGATAATAAGCATCACTAAATTCACCCTCTGTGGGCCTCATTCTACAAATGACAGACACACTAATCTCAGGTTTGCAAGTAGAGATGGTAGATTAACCCTTTATAGAGCGCCACATAGACTGGAGCAGACGACACTCTGCAGTGCATGCTTCCATATGTGTGGGGCTCCATGTGGGATACATCTCTTAATTAACCCTTTACCCAACAAAACGGCCAAAAACGCCCATATAAAGCTTAAACAGCCTAAAATATCTTCGGTCTGTCTCAATAACACCATACAAATATGGATATCATTGGAACCGGTTTATTGACCACATTGTGATGGTTACAGTTATGCCCTGTGCCAATGCATTCTCTTATATATGTGAGTCAACCATAGGTCACCTCGCATATATAAGAGAATGCATTGGCCTAAAAAAATCTTTTTTTACCATTTTTTCTTACATTCTTTAACAATTTTATAATTTTTTCTTACATTTTTTAACAATTTTTATAATATTTTTCTACATTCTTTGACAATTTTATCATTTTTAATATGTGTTAAACCAATGCATTCTCTTATATATGCGAGGCGACCTATGGTCGACTCACATATATAAGAGAATGCATTGGCACAGGGCCGTTCTGTTGGGTAAAGGGTTAAGATGCAATGATGCATTGAAAATGCTCTCAGGTTTCCTGGCTAATTTGTTATTAAGTCTGTTTAATCTTTCATTTAGATTCCAGTTAAGTTAACCCTTTACCCAACAGAAGGGCCCTGTGCCAATGCATTCTCTTATATATGCGAGTCGACCATAGGTCGCCTCGCATATATAAGAGAATGCATTGGCTTAACACATTAAAAATTATAAAATTGTTAAAGAATGTAAGAAAAAATGTAAAAAGTGTTAAAAAAATATTTTTTTTAGGCCAATGCATTCTCTTATATATGCGAGGCGATCTATGGTCGACTCGCATATATAAGAGAATGCATTGGCACAGGGCATAACTGTAACTATCACAATGTGGTCAAGGAGCCGGTTCCAATGATATCCATATTTGTATGGTTCTATTGAGACAGACCGAAGATATTTTAGGCTGTTGAATCTTTATTTGGCCGGTTTTGGCCGGTTTGTTGGGTAAAGGGTTAAGCACCACCTGGAAGAGATTATTATGTTACTAAGGAAGTTTTTTTGACCCATTCATTGGGGATGGGAGAGACAACCAATGCATTACAGAATCGAGACACAGAATGCTAAGACCAAAATAAAAAAGACCTGTGTTTCTGGTGAGAGCTTTCCGATGAATGGCAACAAGTCATATTTCCGACTAAATCCTGAAAAGTTACCCATAATTCTACTGTGGTTAAGGAGTCGATTATTTAGGGCATTACTGTATGGGAAGGTCCTATCCTCATATTAGATGAGTTTTTAATGTTTGCTGAGAATCCAGGACGAGAAATGAATCTATAAAACATTAAAAGTGCGGAGTAGAGGGCTTATCTTTAACGACCTACCGGTCTATACATGTACCCTTTGCAGGTTACTGGGTAGTGTGGAGTAGAGGCATCCATCTTTAACGACCCATATACCCTAAACACCTTACGGGGTAGTTCTTGTTGTTTTTACCAGTAGAAGATGAACTTTGGTATATGGGAAGGTCGTACCTGATATAAAATGATTTTGTAATCTTTTCTGTGAATTGTAAGGTGAGGGTAAATAATAACCACCTGTACACACCTTAATACACATGGCCATATCTTCACATCTGTTAACAGGCATGTTTATATATCTCCTATAGGGAGCCTCCCACTGATAGGAGTTTGCACTGAGGAGTGACATCTGCTCAGGTCTGTGGGGCTCTTTATGGGTGAATTAAATAATAACCACCTGTACACACCTTAATACACATGGCCCTATCTCCACATCTGTTAACAGGCATGTTTATATATCTCCTATAGGGAGCCTCCCACTGATAGAGTTTGCACTGAGGAGTGACATCTGCTCAGGTCTGTGGGGCTCTTTATGGGTGAATTCAATCAAAACCACCTGTATGCACCTACTAGTACATGTACCGCTATTCTCAAAGTAATTGACCAGAAAAACGGGGTGATACCCCGGTCATGACCGCGGTGATACCGGTAATAAACGGTAACGGTATCAAGATGGTCACGGCGGTGAAGTTACGGTATTGGGCGATAATGATACCGCAGTCTTTTAGCGGGCACCGCATTAATTTTTTTGAATACCGCGGTCTTTTAGCGGGCACTGCATTAATTTTTTTGAATACCGCAGTGATTTTCATGGAACTCTTTGAGGGGAGGTATTTACTCCCACATACTTGTTCGCATTAACAAGCGGTATCAGTACCGCGGTATTGGAGGATACCGCGGTATAGTACCGCGGTATTAACGGGGGGGGGACACCACGTTATTGGTGGTCAATTACTTTAAGTATAGCGGTATGTCATCCTAAATCCTTATGTCAGAAATATGGCTTATTGCCATTCATCGGAAAGCGCTCACTGAGAGCTTTACGATGAATGGCAACAAGTCATATATTTCTGACTAAATCCTGAAAAATTGGTGATGCTAACCCGCTATTAGCATCACCAAATTCACCCTCTGGGGACCTCATTATGCATGGCCTCATCTGCTATGGGAGGCATAAAGTCAGATTGAAGTTCCCAAATTGTGAATATTGTGATATACATCCATTTAATAGGAACCTCGATTATGGGGATATAGAGAAACTTAAAACTAAAAAAGAAATAGAATCTATGTGAAATTTGATAATAAAGTAACTTTCCAGAGAAGATGAGGCCAAATAAAATGAGGTCCCCAGAGGGTGAATTTGGTGATGCTAGGCCACTATGCGGGATAGCTTCACTAAATTCACCCTCTGAGGCCTCATTCTGCAAATGACAGGCACACCATAATCAGACTTGAACTAAACCAGTCTGAAATACCTCACACCAATCCCTGAACGACAAACAGGTGCATCGCCCCTCATTACATGACAGAATCCCAGATTTGATCTAAGAAAATGTTTATATCACAGAGCATGATGGAGGTCATACTGGTGGTATCATGAAAGCTCCCAGCCTAAAACAATTTACAGAAGAGAGAGAGTTCATTAGATTTTATTGAGAGTTAATTTAGAAAAGGAAATTGGAGTAATCAGACTTCAAATTATGTTTATTAACCCCCACCAGGGTCCGCGCTGGACCGTATGTTTATTAACCCCCCACTAGGGTCCGCGCTGGTTTATTAACCCCTACCAGGGTCCGCGCTGGCGTATTAACCCCCACCAGGGTCTGCGCTGGACCGAAATCTAATAATTATGTTTATTAACCCCCACCAGGGTCCGCACTGGCTTATTAACCCCTACCAGGGTCCGCGCTGGCTTATTAACCCCCACCAGGGTCCGCACTGGCTTATTAACCCCTACCATGGTCCGCACTGGCTTATTAACCCCCACCAGGGTCTGCACTGGACCGAAATCTACTAATTATGTTTTATATTAACCCCCACCAGGGTCGACGCTGGACCGTATGTTTATTAACCCACACCAGGGTGCGCGCTGGACCGTATGTTATTAACCCCCAACCAGGGTCCGCGCTGGACCAAAATCTACTTTTGCCAAATTCTATACCTGATAGTATTTTCTGCATTCTTAATTCCCTATAGAAGACTCACATATACGGTATAAGAGAGTGCACTGGCCTAACAATATTTACCTTGACATTGTAAGCCAGTACATTCTCTCACATATATAAGAGAATGCACTGGCCTAACAATATTTACCTGGACATTGTAAGCCAGTACATTCTCTCACATATATAAGAGAATGCACCGATACAGGAGGGTTAAATATACAAATGAAACAATAGTTTTTTTTACCCTGTGCCAATGCATTCTCTTATATATGCGAGTCGACCATAGGTCGCCTCGCATATATAAGAGAATGCATTGGCTTAACACATTAAAAATTATAAAAATAAAAATAAAAATGGTAAAAAGTGTTAAAAAAAGATTTTTTTTAGGCCAATGCATTCTCTTATATATGCGAGGCGACCTATGGTCGACTCGCATATATAAGAGAATGCATTGGCACAGGGCATAACTGTAACTATCACAATGTGGTCAAGGAGCCGGTTCCAATGATATCCATATGTGTATGGTTCTATTGAGACAGACCGAAGATATTTTAGGCTGTTGAAGCTTTATTTGGCCGGTTGTGGCCGGTTTGTTGGGTAAAGGGTTAATGCTGCACCAGCGCAGCTCCCATAATGAAAGGGTTAAAGATACAAATGAAACCATAGCTTTGCACTAACAGTAAATTGCACTAAATCTTAAAAAGGGAGATAACGCATACTTATAAGAAACAAACCATAGCTTCAAAGAGCTACTTGATAACATCAACTTTGAAGCTTTTAATGATCAGAACTTCACCATCAGAGCAGTTATACAGTAATGCCCTAAATAATCGACTCCTTAACCACAGCAGAATTATGGGTAACTTTTCACGATTAAGTTGGAAATATGGCTTGTTGCCATTCATCGGAAAGCTCTCAATGAGAGCTTTCCGATGAATGGCAACATGCCATATTTCCGACTAAATCCTGAAAAGTTACCCATAATTCTGCTGTGGTTAAGGAGTTGATTATTTGGGGCATTACTGTAACACTGAAACATTGGTCCATGGGAAAGATTCCATCACACAAAACCATCATGTGGTTTACAAATATTTGAAATATTTTGGCACTATAAGTTCTAACATTTATACATTCTACGGCTATATTGAAGTGAAGCTGAGTGATGGTGAACTGCCAAGTCTGAGTCTAGTGTGCCTGTCAATTGCAGAATGAGGTCCCCCAGAGGGTGAATTTAGTGACTCTATCCTGCACAGCGGGCTAGCATCACCAAATTTACCCTCTGGTGACCTCATTCTGCATGGCCTTATTTGCTATGAGAGATATAGACTCAGATTGAAGTTCCCAACAATTGAATATTGTGATGAACACCCATTGGGAACCTCGATTATGCAATGTGTCGTCTGCCAATTTGGGGATACTTAAAACTTAAAACTAAAGAAAGAATCTATGTGAAGAAGTGTCTATAGATATTTGATAATAAAGAAACTTTCCAGAGAAGATGAAACCTAAATAAAATGAGGTCCCCAGAGGGTGAATTTGGTGATGCTAGTCCACCATGCGGGATAGCTTCACTAAATTCACCTTCTTGGGACCTCATTCTGCAAATAACAGACACACACTAAACTCAGGATTGCAGGTTAACAACTGCCAGTATTTAAAATATTTTAGTGCCATGAATCCTAACCAGGGGCGCCGGAAGCATCCAAGGGCAGGGGGGGCAGAGCCTACAAAACGGGCACTTTTCCGCATAAAAGGGCATTTTCTCTGCAAACTCGGGAAAATAACCTTAAATTCATTGTGGCAAAAATCCCTATTTTAATGGTATTTGTCGGTTTTTATGGCCAAAAAAGTCACATTTTGCTATAAAAACACGAGATTAAACACACAAAAAGCATTTTCTGTCTCCAGAAAAAGGGCAAGTCCTGCCCCCACTCGCCCCCCTTGGTCAAGGGCAGGGGGGTCAGCTGCCCCCTCTGCCCCTCCCTCTTCCGGCGCCCCTGATCCTAACATTTATAAGCATTTCATGAATTTCATGCCAAAAGTTGGAAGTGATAGTGAAATATTGCAAGCTTATCACCGGAGTAGGTCAGTGTCTTAGCCACCCACCATGAAGTCAGGGACCAGTCTAGAGGTTTAAAATTGAAAGAAGCCATTATCCGATTGGATCATATGAGATTTGTGGCTGGTTGTGGTTAGGTGGTACTGACATAATATTTGATGATAGTTAACCCTTTACCCAACAGAAGGGCCCTGTGCCAATGCATTCTCTTATATATGCGAGTCGACCATAGGTCGCCTCGCATATATAAGAGAATGCATTGGCTTAACACATTAAAAATTATAAAATTGTTAAAGAATGTAAGAAAAAATGGTAAAAAGTGTTAAAAAAAGATTTTTTTTAGGCCAATGCATTCTCTTATATATGCGAGGCGACCTATGGTCGACTCGCATATATAAGAGAATGCATTGGCACAGGGTATAACTGTAACTATCACAATGTGGTCAAGGAGCCGGTTCCAATGATATCCATATGTGTATGGTTCTATTGAGACAGACCCAAGATATTTTAGGCTGTTGAAGCTTTATTTGGCCGGTTTTGGCCGGTTTGTTGGGTAAAGGGTTAAGACACACATGGGTCACTGGTTGTGGTCAGGTGGTATTAAATGATACTAGTCGTTAGACACACATGGGTCACTGGTTGTGGTCAGGTGGTATTAAATGATACTAGTCGTTAGACACACATGGGTCACTGGTTGTGGTCAGGTGGTATTAAATGATACTAGTCGTTAGACACACATGGGTCACTGGTTGTGGTCAGGTGGTATTAAATGATACTAGTCGTTAGACACACATGGGTCACTGGTTGTGGTCAGGTGGTATTAAATGATACTAGTCGTTAGACACACATGGGTCACTGGTTGTGGTCAGGTGGTATTAAATGATACTAGTCGTTAGACACACATGGGTCACTGGTTGTGGTCAGGTGGTATTAAATGATACTAGTCGTTAGACACACATGGGTCACTGGTTGTGGTCAGGTGGTATTAAATGATACTAGTCGTTAGACACACATGGGTCACTGGTTGTGGTCAGGTGGTATTAAATGATACTAGTCGTTAGACACACATGGGTCACTGGTTGTGGTCAGGTGGTATTAAATGATACTAGTCGTTAGACACACATGGGTCACTGGTTGTGGTCAGGTGGTATTAAATGATACTAGTCGTTAGACACACATGGGTCACTGGTTGTGGTCAGGTGGTATTAAATGATACTAGTCGTTAGACACACATGGGTCACTGGTTGTGGTCAGGTGGTATTAAATGATACTAGTCGTTAGACACACATGGGTCACTGGTTGTGGTCAGGTGGTATTAAATGATACTAGTCGTTAGACACACATGGGTCACTGGTTGTGGTCAGGTGGTATTAAATGATACTAGTCGTTAGACACACATGGGTCACTGGTTGTGGTCAGGTGGTATTAAATGATACTAGTCGTTAGACACACATGGGTCACTGGTTGTGGTCAGGTGGTATTAAATGATACTAGTCGTTAGACACACATGGGTCACTGGTTGTGGTCAGGTGGTATTAAATGATACTAGTCGTTAGACACACATGGGTCACTGGTTGTGGTCAGGTGGTATTAAATGATACTAGTCGTTAGACACACATGGGTCACTGGTTGTGGTCAGGTGGTATTAAATGATACTAGTCGTTAGACACACATGGGTCACTGGTTGTGGTCAGGTGGTATTAAATGATACTAGTCGTTAGACACACATGGGTCACTGGTTGTGGTCAGGTGGTATTAAATGATACTAGTCGTTAGACACACATGACATAATATTTGATGATAGTTAACCCTTTACCCAACAAAGCGGCCAAAACCGGCCAAATAAAGCTTCAACAGCCTAAATTATCTTGGGTCTGTCTCAATAAAACCATACAAATATGGATATCATTGGAACCGGCTCATTGACCACATTGTGATAGTTACAGTTAGCCCTGTGCCATAGGTCGCCTCGCATATATAAGAGAATGCATTGGCCTAAAAAAAATCTTTTTTTAACACTTTTTACCATTTTTTCTTACATTCTTTAACAATTTTATAATTTTTAATGTGTTAAGCCAATGCATTCTCTTTCTCTTATATATGCGAGGCGACCTATGGTCGACTCGCATATATAAGAGAATGCATTGGCACAGGGCCCTTCTGTTGGGTAAAGGGTTAAGACACACATTGGTCACTGGTTGTGGTCAGGTGGTATTAGATAATACTAGTCGTTAGACACACATTGGTCACTGATACTTATATGATGCCCTAAGTAAATGACCAAGGTTCAAATTTTTTTTTTTACTGCCTGTCAACACTTTTTTGTTTACTGCCTGTCAACACTTTTGAACAAGTATTACATAAAATAGCTCCGGGTACGTTGGATTTTTGTGGTCAGTGATGCTTCCTAGCAATTCATAATTAACACTGGCGGCCATGTTTTTTTTCCGGATGACCCCAAAATGAATCGTTCCAGTCTAAATGTTGATGTCAACAGCTATGACAAATTTCATAATGATCCGACCAAAGGTACGACCTGTAGCCTGTACTGTTGACGCCTCAACCATAGACGTCGGATACCAAGACATGGCAATAGCTCAAACTTTACAAAGTAAAGTTGAGCTAACAATTTGGATGTTCTTAGTATTAAAAAATTGGGATTACACATGTAATAACTTTATATTAAAAAAAATAGTGTTTTTTGGACATCAAATCTACATTTTTGACAAAACAAAGTTTCCGCACACCTTACACTACCGGTATTGGAGGGTCCACAAATAAACTGCCTAAGAGAAAAAAAATGGTTTCAGTTATATACATTCCGATGTCGACAAAATTATTTTTTCTTGCCTGACCTCTGTACCAATAGGACACGTATGAACATTGATGATGTGACAATATACATACCAGTATATAAAAAATAACTTCCCAGACCCAATACAGTAATGCCCTAAGTAATCAACTCCTTAACCACAGCAGAATTATGGGTAACTTTTCTGAATTTAGTCGAAAATATGGCTTGTTACCATTCATCGGAAAGCTCTCAGTGAGAGCTTTCCGATGAATGGCAACAAGCCATATTTCCGACTAAATCCTGAAAAGTTACCCATAATTCTGCTGTGGTTAAGGAGTTGATTACTTAGGGTATTACTGTATAAATATTAACCTTAACAAATAAGTTACCTGTGTAAAGATATCAGGAATTCTACAGGATAATCCGTATGATCCCTCTAAACAGTCTGATATAAATACACTGCGGCACTAATTAATGTATTCTGAAATAGATCTCTCCAATGAGGATTAGCCGTGAATGTGATAACCAGAGAGTGGTGGCAGATGAGGAGAGTAAGACTAGCTACCCGATTCAGCAGCAGCTTCATATCTTAGTTCCAGGCAAGCCTGCAAATAGCATGTCTGTCATTTGCAGAATGAGGTCCCCAGAGGGTGAATTTAGTGATGCTATCCCGCATAGCGGGCTAGCATCACTAAATTCACCCTCTGGAGACCTCATTCTGCTTAGGCCTCATCTTCTGGGAAGTATCTATAGTATCAAATTAACATTGTTTTTAGTTACATTTTCCCTTCTAGGAAGTTTCTATATCCCCTAATTTGCAGAAGATAAAATTCATAATTGAGGTGCCCAATGGGTGATCATCACCAACTTCAACTGGGGAACTTCAATCTGATCCTAGGTCTGCCATAGCAGTTGAGGGCCTTTGCAGAATGAGGTCCTCAGAGGGTGAATTTAGTGATGCTAGCCTGCTATGCGGGATAGCGTCACTAAATTCACCCTCTGGAGACCTCATTCTGCAAATGACAGACACACTATTCGCAGGCTTAGTACCAGGTTAGCTTACTTATTATACAGCCACTACCTGCCATCAGCAGAAGCCAGGAATTTGACATTTGGTGAGTCATCTTTAGAGTGGGATGAACTGGGGTATATATCAGTGCTATTTAATATGAGAAGATATCCATATCATAGCAGGGTGGTCACTGTTGTTAGAGGGGAGGGGGTTGATAACATAACAGGGTGGTCGCTGTTGTTAGAGGCGAGGGGGTGGGGGCTCTGATGAACTGAGAAAGATATCAGTGCTATTTAATAAGAGGAGATACCCGTACCTGTATCTTAACAGGGTGGTCGCTGTTGTTAGTGAGGGGGGGGGGGGGGGGGGGGGGGGGGGGGTAATAACATAACATGGTCGTCACTATTGTTAGTGAGGATGGGGGTAATAACATAACAGAGTGTCACTGTTGTTAGTGAGGGGGGGGGGGGGGGGGGGTTGGGTTGGTAATAACATAACAGAGTGGTCGCTGTTGTTAGTGAGGATGGGGTAATAACATAACAGGGTGGTCGCTGTTGTTAGTGAGGAGGGGGTAATAACATAACAGGGTGGTTGCTGTCGGTAGTGATGGGGGGGGGGGGTAATAAAATAGGGTGGTTGCTGTCGTTAGTGAGGAGGGGGGTAATAACATAACATTGTGGTCACTGTTAGTGGGGGGGGGGGGGGTAATAACATAACATTGTGGTCACTGTTAGTGGGGAGGGGGTAATAACATAACAGGGTGGTCGCTGTTGTTAGTGGGCAGGGGCTCCAGAGTTGGATGAACTGGGTAGATAGTGGTGCTAAAATGTTATTATGAGATATAGGTACCATAACAGGGTGGTCACTGTTGTTAGTGAGGGGGGGGGGTAATAACATAACTGGGTGGTCGCTGTTGTTAGTGAGGAGGGGGTAATAACATAACATTGTGGTCGCTGATGTTAGTGAGAAGGGGGAGGGGGGTAATAACATAACATTGTGGTCGCTGATGCTGGAGAACAAATCTGATAGATCAAATGTTATGAGATATAGGTATCACAACATTGTGGTCGCTGATGTTAGTGAGGGGGGGGGGGGGGGGGGGGGGTAATAACATAACATTGTGGTAGCTGATGCTGGAGAACAAATCTGATAGATAAAATGGGTATAACTGAATTTTCAGGGCTTAGTCCCAAATACATGTTACAGATACATAATTCCAAATTCTGGAAAGAGTTCTTTGTCCAGAATCACCTAGTGACACAAGACATACATGTAGTTTTATCGAACAATCATTGAATATCAGGTCATCTAATAATTCCTAAATTAAAATACTAATATTAGTTATTTAACCCTTTGAGTGCCAGGTCGATTTTTGTATCAACCCATATACCCATAGGTCGCCTCGCATATATAAGAGAATGCATTGGCCTAATAATTTATTTATTTATTTATTTTTTTTAAATTTTTTTACAATTTTAATAATTTATTCTTATATTCTTTAACAGATTTATTCTGTATGTTTAGGGCCGATGAGATCAAAGGGTTAAACATGTATGTTATTTGTCAGTATTTATACCTGTTTGTTAAATGTCATGACAAACATCACTGGACAGTGGTCAGTCAATAAAGTATTCATTCATTTCCTCTAAGAACACGTACCAGACCTAGACACAAACACCCCACCCCGATGAGAGCTTTCCGATGAATGGCAACAAGCCAAATTTCCGACTAAATCCTTAATTAAACAAGAATTAAATAATTGTGATGGCAGTTATAGGTCAAAATATACATCAAATGACATAGAATGCCATGGTTTTGTGGGAAGTTAGCATTTTTGCTAGCAGTCTCACATATAGAAACATACATGTAGGTATACCAGGTATACCATGCCTAAAAAGAATAGGAACGACGCTTGTTTTGACGAGGAACTTATAGATTCAGTACGGAAATATGACCACCTCTTCAATCCTAAAAATATTGGATACCACGATGCACAGGTGTCCCAAAATTCATGGGAAACTATTATAAACGACATGAAGAACTCATGACATGGAGAATATGAAGGCAATTAAGCTCTCGGTTCATGCATGATGGCAGGGTGACACAGTGTGTATAGTATTTGTTGTTTATTTTGGGGAGGGTGGTTCATCAGTTGTTTTAACTGACCCTATAAATTCAAGTCAACATCAATATAGATTCAATATTCACTATACCATAAATCATCATTTGGTACTAGTATGTCGGTATTTCTGTTAAATATATCAATATCATGGGATATATAATATTTTACCAAATTATATTGCTAAACGTCCAAATAGCCGGGGGAATCCATGCATGGCGTAAGGATAATATGTAAACACAATTAATTCTTCGCGCATCCGCTAACGGACGCGTACGCTTAGAGATAAACGGAGGTATGTGAAAGCTCTACACGCACGTCCGCCTAACGCATCCGTAAAACGCATGCATTAAGCGCATGTATGTGAAAGCAGCTTAATGGGTCGATTAACTAGGGAATTACTTTATATATCTTATAAGAACATGAGTATGAAATTAATGAAACACGACCCAACACAAGCATCAGTTTGTTCAACCAACATCAGAGCCAGATACAGACCTGCACCCAAGCACAAACAGACCACTGAAATTTCTTCTAAGAATTTAACACCAGACAGAAACCCCCCAGCATTTATTGTGTATAAATTTGAGAGGGCTGGTTAACCCTTTACCCAACAGAACGGCCCTGTGCCAATGCATTCTCTTATATATGCGAGTCGACCATAGGTCGCCTCGCATATATAAGAGAATGCATTGGCTTAACACATTAAAAATTATAAAATTGTTAAAGAATGTAAGAAAAAATGGTAAAAAATGTTTTTTTAGGCCAATGCATTCTCTTATATATGCGAGGCGACCTATGGTCGACTCGCATATATAAGAGAATGCATTGACACAGGGCATACCTGTAACCATCACAATGTGGTCAATGAGCCGGTTCCTATGATATCCATATTTGTATGGTTTTATTGAGACAGACCCAAGATAATTTAGGCTGTTGCAGCTTTATTTGGCCGTTTTTGGCCGGTTTGTTGGGTAAATGGTTAAGTGCAATTTACTTTGTAGTGAATTATGGGAGATGGGGAAACCATAAAGACCAGACCTCCTTGAGAGCCACAACAGATGTTCAGTGGCCAATACACATTAATAATATTTTCTTATTTCCCCCTCCATGTGTTTGCAATTCAGACAGAAAGTATATGCTCTGCTGAACTCAGCTGTTTTTTTAATGAGTTTAATTTGTGGTCTGGTTCCATATGCCCTGTTGAGATTCTTCAGAAGGTCATTAACTTCTCTGGCCTATATAAGTGGACAGGTGCTTATTATGGGTCATCATTCCATAATTACCAGGTGCATAGAATTGTATATACAAGGCTCTAAGTTAAAGGTACTCAATCCGATTGGATGGTCCTCATATGAGGCATTATTCCACAGTTACCAGGTGCAGGAAATTATATATAAAAGGCTCTAAGTTAAAGGTACTCAATCCGATTGGATGGTCCTCATATGAGGCATTATTCCACAGTTACCAGGTGCAGGAAATTATATACAAAAGGCTCTAATTTAAAGGTACTCAATCCGATTTGATGGTCCCCATATGGTTCATCATTCCATAAGTACCAGGTGCATGAAATTATATATATAAGGCTCTAATTTAAAGGTACTCAATCCGATTTGATGGTCCCCATATGGTTCATCATTCCATAAGTACCAGGTGCATGAAATTATATATATAAGGCTCTAATTTAAAGGTACTCAATCCGATTTGATGGTCCCCATATGGTTCATCATTCCATAATTACAATGTACCAGGTGCATGAAATTATATATATGAGGCTCTAATTTAAAGGTACTCAATCTGATTTGATGGTCCCCATATGGTTCATCATTCCATAAGTACCAGGTGCATAAAATTATATATATAAGGCTCTAATTTAAAGGTACTCAATCTGATTTGATGGTCCCCATATGGTTCATCATTCCATAAGTACCAGGTGCATGAAATTATATATATGAGGCTCTAATTTAAAGGTACTCAATCTGATTTGATGGTCCCCATATGGTTCATCATTCCATAAGTACCAGGTGCATGAAATTATATATATGAGGCTCTAATTTAAAGGTACTCAATCTGATTTGATGGTCCCCATATGGTTCATCATTCCATAAGTACCAGGTGCATGAAATTATATATATAAGGCTCTAATTTAAAGGTACTCAATCTGATTTGATGGTCCCCATATGGTTCATCATTCCATAAGTACCAGGTGCATGAAATTATATATATGAGGCTCTAATTTAAAGGTACTCAATCTGATTTGATGGTCCCCATATGGTTCATCATTCCATAAGTACCAGGTGCATGAAATTATATATATAAGGCTCTAATTTAAAGGTACTCAATCCGATTTGATGGTCCCCATATGGTTCATCATTCCATAAGTACCAGGTGCATGAAATTATATATATAAGGCTCTAATTTAAAGGTACTCAATCTGATTTGATGGTCCCCATATGGTTCATCATTCCATAAGTACCAGGTGCATGAAATTATATATATAAGGCTCTAATTTAAAGGTACTCAATCCGATTTGATGGTCCCCATATGGGGAATCATTCCATAATTACAATGTACCAGGTGCATAAATAAACAAAGTCCGCTTAAAATATCCGGCCGGATCTGGTTTGCGAACTGCTTCTAGATACTGGTCAAGTGAACTCATATACCAAATATCTTTGTAATCCGTTGAGATTTGTGGAAATGAGCCCTGTGATGTCGTCTATTTGCTATTTCGTAAATTCAACAAAAATAATAAACTAAGTCCAATAACTCCGGTAAAAATATCCGGCCAGACCTGGCTTACGAACTCATTCTAGGTAATGGTCAGGTGAACTCATATACCACAAATCTTTGAAATCCGTTTACATTTGTTCAAGTTATGACTCTTACAAATTTGGGACGGACGGACGGATGGACGGCTAGACGGATGGACGGATGGAACCCATTACTATATCCCCCGCATATTTTTAAATAACATGTACAAAAGCGAAAAAGTAATTATAAAACAATATTTACCATCTAGCACAGAAATAAATATTGCATAATCCTGAGTCCACTACATGTACAGTTAATGGTATACATGAATGTGGGCATTAACCCTTTGAGTGCCAGGGGCCGATCTCATCGGCCCTAAACCTACAAAATAAGTCTGTTAAAGAATATAAGAATAAATTATTAAAATTGTAAAAAATTGTAAAAAAAAAAATAATAATATTGTTAGGCCAATGCATTCTCTTATATATGCGAGGCGACCTATGGTCGACTCGCATATATAAGAGAATGCATTGGCACAGGGTATATGGGTTGATACAAAAATCGGACCTGGCACTCAAAGTGTTAAAACTATTAAATCCAACTAACAAACCTCAGAGAATTTCAGCAACAATTTCTGATCCTAACTCAAATGAAGATCCAAGATTCAGAATTTCCCCAAACATTTTCTGACTCGAACACATGAAATAGAATGTTGTCAAGCCTTACACATAAGATAGCTATTTCACAATCTCAATCATCCAGTGTGACCAATTGTACCTGATAATATTACCTATGAGCTTCTAATTAGTGGCTGAAGTCACCATACACACAGGTAAGGGGTCACCAGCGATAGGTGTTTAATTGCATTAGGCTGCTTCCATGGTTCACAGGATTTTTATAAGGAGAGACGTTTTATGGGTGAGTGAAGAATGAAAAGACCATGAATGTATTGTTGCGCAAGGGACATAATTATGGTAATCGGCTATAAAATCATGATGTTTATCTACGTCAATTTTACAGATGAAGTAAGTCTTTTGAGTTTTGGGTTTAGGCCACAGAATAAAATAATTGTTTCATAGGAATTTTTTTTTTGAAATCACGCAGCAGGGTTCCTATTCATATATGGCAAATTTTGGTACGCCGAAAAACAACACAACTTTTCTACACAATCCTTAATTAATTTGAACAATGTATTTAAAGGTACTCAATCCGAATTAATACTCGCAAATTACTATTTCCTTGGCTTTGGGGGATCAAAATATTTGATTCTAGTCAAACCTCATTCTGCATGGCCTCATCTGCTATGGGAGACATAGACTCAGATTGAAGTTCCCAAATGATGAATATTGCGATGGAACCTCAATTGTGCAATGTGTCATCTGCCAATTTGGGGTTATTGAGAAACTAAACTATAAAAGAAATAGAATCTATGTGAAGAAGTTTTATAGAAATTTGATAATAAAGAAATTTTCCAGAGAAGATGAGGCCTAAGCAGATTTAAATCCCCAGTGGGTGAATTTAGTGATCCTAGCCCACTATGCAGGATAGCATCACTAAATTGGGGGACCTCATTCAAATGACAGACACACTATAATCGAGCTTGCCTCGATGGGAATAAATAGAGAATATATAGTGTTTTTGAGTGGATACCGAAAAATATGTCATGAGTGAGCGAGACAAATAAACATTTGTCTCGGTCATGAACGACTAGATGTTATTTTTATTATACGGATTTCCAAAGAAATTCACCATTTACGACGATAAATGATCTCACAATCGTCTTCAATCGACGCATCATTTTTGAAGCCATCGATCAGCTGATCGCTGCCTGTTCACACAATGCTACTTCACCATCCGCAGAATATAAACATATAGATCCTGTATTCTTCCCTTTATATCCCCCCCATAAATATGTCAAATTTCAACATAAAATAGATTTTAATTATAAATGTAATAATATCAATGAATATAATATAATTTAGAATATCACAATGGGTTCTTTCACATTGTTCTTCTTCAACAGAAACTTAGAATGAGAAATTAAACCGGAAACAGTAGGCCTATCGTACATGTATACTAGGAAATACCGGCTCGAAATTGTAAACACATTTTTCAATAAATTCAATCGCTGTCGCTGTCAATGACACGAGTATGTTTGAAACGCTTTGGATTTGCATTGAGTTTCATTTCATTTGTGACGGTATTATTATGAGAAGCCTGGAAATAAACATTAACGGCTTGAAATATTCCGGTAGCGCATTGGTACACGCAAGTGAATCTATCGCACATGCGAGCTAGTGAGAAACTATATTCTTCTATATCCCCTTCTGGGTGATATCGATGATTATCTAAACGCGTTTTTTTTTCTATAATTCACTGTTGAACGTATAATAAAAGCACATACCAGGCCTTTCTGATTGAGAAATTCAAGGTTCAACCCTTCCATTACTGGAGCTTCCTGTAGGGAGCCCCATACAGGTGGCAGCTTGTATTCCAGAGTGTCATCCGCTCATGTTTGTGAGGGGCTCCATAAGCAGGGAAGGATCCAGGGCTCTTTTGATACCTGTTACAGGTTTGGGCGCACAAACTCTGGTGGCCTAAATGTCCCCAAATTGCAAGTGGATAGTTTTATTAAAGCTGAATTTTTTTATATTTTGAAGGAAATCTTCTATTATAATTCAACAACATGCAATGCAAATCATCAATATACAGTTGATATAGAGCCTTTATTTGCTTAATCAAGTGTCCAGTGAGAACTATTTTAACCCTTTAATGACTGGGGCTTCTTGAAATTTTGCAAAAATCCTGTGCCAATGCATTCTCTTATATAAATGAGAGTCTCCCATCTAAGGAGCCTTGCATATATAAGATAATACAATGGCCTTTATCTTGACCTTGTAAGCCAGTGCATTTATGCGGGATCTTTAATGCTGCACATAAGGGAGGGGGCGACCCCCTCCCGTACCTACATGTACCCCCATCTCGGGCCTACGGCCCTTGGGATATGCCGAAGACATATCATGGTCCCAAAACAGGTGTCCCCAAAAAAATCGCTGGATCCATCCCTGTCCATAAGGGTAGTTTAATCCTTCCATTACTGGAGCTTCCTGAAATTTTGAGAAAACCATGTGCCAATGCATTCTTTATTTAAATATTTAGATTGACCTTGTAAGCCAATGCATTCTCTTATATATACAAGGCTCCCTATGAGAGACTCGCATATATAAGAGTGCAGTGGCACAGCATCTTTAACCCTTTACCAAACAAACCGGCCAAATAAAGCTTCAACAGACTAAAATATCTTCGGTCTGCCTCAATAACACCATACAAATATGGATATCATTGGAACCGGCTCATTGCCCACATTGTGATAGTTACAGTTATACCCTGTGCCAATGCATTCTCTTATATATGCGAGTCGACCATAGGTCGCCTCGCATATATAAGAGAATGCATTGGCCTAAAAAAATTCTTTTTTTAAAAACTTTTTACAATTTTTTTTTACATTCTTTAACAATTTTATAATTTTTAATGTGTTAAGCCAATGCATTCTCTTATATATGCGAGGCGACCTATGGTCGACTCGCATATATAAGAGAATGCATTGGCACAGGGCCCTTCTGTTGGGTAAAGGGTTAATGCTGCACCAGCACAGCTCCCATCATGAAAGGGTTAATATTAGTCTGTCAATGCCCTGTAGCAGCAGGTTTTATGATTGAGAGAAGTTCATCAATCAATGCTGCTCCAGGCTCCACAGTAATTCAAGCAATTTCTAGTACCTTGATGCCCTAATTAATCGATTCCCTAACCACAGCAGAATTATGGGTAACTTTTCAGAATTTAGTCGGAAAACTGAGAGCTTTCCGATGAATGGCAACAAACCATATTTCCGACTAAATCCTGAAAAATACCCATAATTCTGCTGTGGTTAAGGAGTCGATTATTTAGGGCATTACTGTACCTGTATGCTCGCCTATAAGATAATACATTGGCACAGGGTTTTCACAAAATTTCAGAAACTCCGGTCATGGAAGGAGTAAAACAGGCAGTACAAATAATCAATGAACCACAGGGCCGGCCCGGCCTCGTACCCTGACAAGTGTCCATTGGCACCGCGGTGTATTTGCCGTTCGGCCGCGGTGTCAGAGTTTGTAACTGCAGTTGAGCACCGCGGCCGAACGGCAAGTACACCGTGGCCCAACAGCAACTACACTGCGGCCGAAAGGCAACTACACTGCAGCCGAACGGCATGTACACCGTGGTTAGATTTCTGGTTTGTATCGTCTTTTTTCAGTTTAATGAACGTACACCGTGGCAACTACACCATGACCGAACAGCAAGTACACAGCGGCCCAACTGTAGTTAGCCGGTGGAGCCGCGGTGTAGTTGCATTTCAGCCGCGGTGGCAACGCTAACTGCACTGCGGTTAGGTGGACACTTGTTTTGTCAAGCAGGGTATATAAGTGAGAATTCCAAGCATGTGAAACTAAATATCACCTTTATTGGCCTTATGGTGTAGGTCTTCTGTTATGGAGGTTTACTCAATTCAGTCCTTAAGTGACAATCCTCGATGTTATAGTCGTGTAGAGTTACCCATTGAGGATGTAATATGATGAATGTCTTAAATGTTTTTACATCAGATCCCAAAATTTAACACAACATAAAGTTTACTTCAAGTGAAAGGGACACTATTAGATTGGTCATGTATATCTAATTCAATTGTCTGAAGTCATTTCACTTAAAGTGTTCAGACAATTGAATTAGATGTACATGACAAATCTAATAGTGTTCATTTCACTTAAAGTGTTCAGACAATTGAATTAGATGTACATGACAAATCTAATAGTGTCCATTTCACTTAAAGTGTTCAGACAATTGAATTAGATATACATGACAAATCTAATAGTGTCCATTTCACTTAAAGTCTTCAGACAATTGAATTAGATATACATGACAAATCTAATAGTGTCCATTTCACTTAAAGTCTTCAGACAATTGAATTAGATATACATGACAAATCTAATAGTGTTCATTTCACTTGAAGTGTTCAGACAATTGAATTACCGCTATACTTAAAGTAATTGACCACCAATAACGTGGTGTCACCCCGTTAATACCGCGGTACTATACCGCGGTATCCTCCAATACCGCGGTACTGATACCGCTTGTTAATGCGAACAAGTATGTGGGAGTAAATACCTCCCCTCAAAGAGTTCCATGAAAATGACTGCGGTATTCAAAAAAATTAATGCAGTGCCCGCTAAAAGACTGCAGTATCATTATCGCCCAATACCGTAACTCCACCGCCGTGACCCTCTCGATACCGCTACCGTTTATTACCGGTATCACCGCGGTCATGACCGGGGTATCACCCCGTTTTTCTGGTCAATTACTTTGAGAATAGCGGCAGATATACATGACAAATCTAATAGTGTCCATTTCACTTAAAGTCTTCAGCCAATTGAATTAAATATACATGACAAATCTAATAGTGTCCATTTCACTTAACTTAGTCTTCAGACAATTGAATTAGATATACATGACAAATCTAATAGTGTCCATTTCACTTAAAGTCTTCAGCCAATTGAATTAAATATACATGACAAATCTAATAGTGTCCATTTCACTTAAAGTGTTCAGACAATTGAATTAGATATACATGAGAGCTTTCCGATTAATGGCAACAAGCCATATTTCCGACTAAATCCTGAAAAGTTACCCATAATTATAATGTGGTTAAGGAGTCGATTAATTAGAGCATTACTGGAAAATGATTATAATGTCAGTAAGTACAATGTACATGATAAAAGCTGCATGCAGTGCTGGAACTTACACGTGTGATGAATGCAACATGGTATATAAATCGCAAGCGTCTGGGACACCGACCAATCTAAGCATCCAGCACTACATAAACAGGTTACCCTGCGACTGTTGTTGTATCTTCAAGTTTATAACAACGGATGTTTCCCAGTGCCGATTTGCAATTGTGCATGTACATGCAAACTCTAAAAATTGCACGTGATTTTAATTCCGATAATCCGTTTAGTGGTTATACATTTAATCGTCGTGACGACCGCTTGGACGTTTTAATGTGTTTTTTCTCTCGACAATTCTCAATTGAAGTTAATAGTATCAGGAACGATGGTTGATCGCCACATAAGTTATGATGGAACTTCATGGAAGTTCATAGAGCGTTTCACAAATTGTCTAATCTGACATTAAATGCCTACGGTAATTGAGAATGCAACACACAGGTATGATTCGATTCGATATTCGATTCGAATTCAATTTCGTCGACTCGATTCGATATGATCAAAATCTCCAATTCGCAGGACCCTAATGTATGTACATGTACATGTACACTAGTATAATCAGTAAATACATCTACATGTACTCTAGTTTGGTACTAGTTAGTAGTTACTTGATTCCCAGTCATTTATTCGTAGGGATGTTCCACTAATAAGATAAATAGTAGATATTCGCACTGATTGGCATTATAATTTTGACTCATCTTGGACTTAATTACTAGTACACACCAGATATATCATTTGTAAAAATTATTATACCTATTGTTATTGTACAAATAAAATGTAATCTAAAAAAAAATCTAATCTACGATTCAATAGTAGATATCTGCATTATAATTTGGACTCATCTTGGACTTACTAGTACACACCAGATATGTCATTTATTAATCAAAAGCAGGGACCAACATGGTGCAAATTCTATGCGCCAAAACAAACCCGACAATTCTATTGTAGAAAGGGCCAAAAAATATAAACTAAATATCATGTTACCCACCTATATGCCTTCTAATCAAAACATTCTCCTATATAAAGAATCAGTCAAACAACAGGAAAATCAAACAACATAGAAACATCACCAGCCGTGTCTAGGAGAAAGCAGAAGTGACGGTTGATTCATAGCCAATGATAACAAACCCTCTTCACACAGGCTGGCGTCTGACCGATAGACATCACAGTTAAAAGACCGAACAGTCAATACTCAAGCTTGAGATTAGTGTGCCTGTCATTTGCAGAATGAGGTCCCCAGAGGGTGAATTTAGTGATGTTATCCCGCATAGCGGGCTAGCATCACTATATTCATCCTGTGTGGACCTCATTCTGCTTAGGCCTCATCTTCTCTGGAAAGTCTCTTTTATTATAAAATTTCTATAGAAACTTCTTCACATTTCTTTTTTAGTTTATTTTTTGTATATCCCCAAATTGGCAGACGACAAATTGCATAATCAAGGTTCCCAATGGGTGTACATCACAATATTCACCATTTGGGAACTTCAATCTGAGTCTATGTCTCCCATAGCAGGCTAAGCAGGATAGCGTCACTAAATTCACCCTCTGGGGACCTCATTCTGCAAATGACAGGCACACTAAACTCAGGCTTGTCAATAATAATAGTGTATGAGTTGGTATACACTAAAGCTTATAAATAGAGGATCTCACATGAGTTTCTATTTTATACGGAATTTATCAACCGAGTTCACTAAATTCGATTTGAGCCGAGGTTTACCGAGGCTCAAATAGAATTTAGAGGACGAGGTTGATAAATTACGTATAAAATAGGACGAGTGTGAGATACCTTTTATCACATGATCAAATAAACCCGAAGCAACGCGAAATATTCATCGAAAACAACAATCATAAACTACAGCGATCGCAAGTTATTTGAAGAACGCCGTGACGTCATCGCACGCGCTGATATTAAACGTGTCTATTACCGATAATTATGAAACTGCTTTTATGGCCATATTATGTGATAAACTAAATTCCCTATATTTCATATTAACTGCATCATGTCAAATGGAGGTATCTCGAATCTCATACATGATGGAATCAGGTGTTGTTATCCCAGGGATGCATTAAGCCTTTACCCAACAGAACGGCCCTGTGCCAATGCATTCTCTTATATATGCGAGTCGACCATAGGTCGCCTCGCATATATAAGAGAATGCATTGGCTTAACACATTAAAAATTATAAAATTGTTAAAGAATGTAAGAAAAAATGGTAAAAAGTGTTAAAAAAAGATTTTTTTTAGGCCAATGCATTCTCTTATATATGCGAGGCGACCTATGGTCGACTCGCAAATATAAGAGAATGCATTGGCACAGGGCATAACTGTAACCATCACAATGTGGTCAATGAGCCGGTTCCAATGATATCCATATTTGTATGGTTTTATTGAGACAGACCCAAGATAATTCAGGCTGTTGAAGCTTTATTTGGCCGGTTTTGGCCGTTTTGTTGGGTAAAGGGTTAATCTGCATCAACCCTTTCATGACGGGAGCAGCGCTGGTGCAGCATTAAAGATCATGTGCCAGAGCAATCTCATATGTACAATGTATCGGAGTCTCCCATAGGGAGCCTCACATATATAAGAGAATGCATTGTCTTACAAAATCAATGTAAATATTATTAGGGCAATGTATTCTCTTATATATATGCGAGGCTCCCTATGGGAAATTCACATATGTTAGAGAATGCATTGGCACAGGGTTTTTGCAAAAATTTCTGGAAGATCCAGTAATGGAAGGGTTAATCTACCAGTATGGAGCCCCTCACAAACATGAGCAGACGACACTCAGCAATACAAGCTGCCACCTGCCATTCCAGTCATGGAATGGTTAAAGGACAATAACCAAGGGGGATGGGGTCTCCATACTATGTGTGAGGCTCCCTGTGGGTTTAACAACCCAGATTTTAGGTTATATATTTTCTACTTCTACTCCAAGCTTAGGACTGTTTTCTTATGATATGCCGATAGTTTTTGGTCACCTGTTAGTGCCGGATCTTATGCTATCCTCGATGGTTTTTGGTCACCTGTTAGTGCTGGACAACTCCATTACAAACAAATGAGGAATGAGATGAGCAACCTCTCATTATATAACTAATATTAACTATGCCAGATTGTTTTCATATTGGATTACAAACTTGCTTTATGCATGACCCCTATATATATATATAAGAAGCCAATGAATATGGATTTTTATATTTATCAGTAAATTGGCTACCATACATTATATTTTTGAAATGTCTGATTCTGTGGAAAGACCGGCAAAACACCAACGATACAATTCAAAGTTTAAGGACTCGTGGTCTCGTGAAATGGTATGATAAAATTCAAAAGAAACATATGTTCTAGATTTTAAACTTTACAAGTCCGTTCCTGAATTGTACTTTTTAACATGACAGTTGAAATCTCGTGAGATCTAAATGAAACTGAAAGTAGTTTACGGTTGTTGATACGTGGCCTACAATGTTTTCTCTATAAATCAGTCCTTCCCAGGAGACGGGAGTGATTGCTCTCGCACCCGTACGCACTCGTAATTTTTAAATCACGGGTGCTAAAATTTGCGCCCGTCCCTCTTCGCAAAATACTAATGGCGACTGTAATTGTTGGTTCAATAGTGAACTATTTTAAGGTTTATTGAGATCTGTTACCATCTCAGTACAACTATGGCATGTTAAAGTGTAACTAGACATAGGTCTATTCCACAATGACTTTTTGTTTGAGAAAAACCCAACTGACAATTATAGTATGGGTGAAATATTACACCCGTCTTCTGAATTACGGGAGCAAATAAATGCTCTCGCAGTGTTTTCCTCGTGGGAAGGACTGATAAATGATACAATAAAATGTATAACTGCACAGTAACTGTTTTCCTGAAGAATACTTTGTTAATTTGTTATCAAACTTGCATGTTTCTATGTGAAAGATGATAACAAATTTTTTTTTTTTTCTTTTCTTTATTGAAATTACAAAAATGCAAAAGGAATTAAATTATTTAAAATCTCCAGGATGGTGACCCCAATCTCACGGAAAATCGTGACCAATCTCGCGGAAAATATTTTTTGAGGGTAACAGGTCTAACAGGGACATGCAGGATTTTGTTTTCATCGACCAAAAATAGGCTTCAATCCTCAGGCCAATACGACAGACCTCGGCCTCATAACTCGGTCAATGTGGAAACAACCAATTAAGTATTTTATTAATTAGCAACATTGACAATAATTGTTTCACAGGATGAATATATTAACATAGATATACCATTGTGTGCTTTATTAAATTAACAATTATTTCAGCAATTTTTATTCTTGTGAACTTTGTGAAGAACTTACAATGCAGCGATTTCACAGTACAATTGGGAATGATATTGATACGGATACATGTTGTTCATCCCTGTACATGTATATTTACTCCCAAAAACAGTGACTGTCCATAATTCACCGAAATCAACTGCAATCTATCTTCCGTCGACCCAATATTCTTTGCCGATCGAGCTAATTACGTATGACGTCATTTACGTTACTTTGACTTATTGGCCGCGTTTTCTACTTATTGGCCGACTTTTTGTTGCGGCCGACTTTTTGTTACTTATGACGCAGGCAGCATTCTACTTATTGCGGCCGATAACCTGTAGCTAATTAATAATCAGGTTTAAATCACCAAATTCTGGCCCAATAATTTCCAATTCACAGAAAGTCTCGTGAACAAAAGACAGAAAATCCCTTTCATTTTATGAATATTTTCCCTTCCTTTTACTACATTCACATGAAATAAGAATGAACGCTTTAACCCTTTACCCAACAAACCGGCCAAATAAAGCTTCAACAGCCTAAAATATCTTCGGTCTGTCTCAATAGAACCATACAAATATGGGTATCATTGGAACCGGCTCCTTGACCACATTGTGATAGTTACAGTTATGCCCTGTGCCAATGCATTCTCTTATATATGCGAGTCGACCATAGGTCGCCTCGCATATATAAGAGAATGCATTGGCCTAAAAAAAATCTTTTTTTTAACACTTTTTACCATTTTTTCTTACATTCTTTAACAATTTTATAATTTTTAATGTGTTAAGCCAATGCATTCTCTTATATATGCGAGGCGACCTATGGTCGACTCGCATATATAAGAGAATGCATTGGCACAGGGCCCTTCTGTTGGGTAAAGGGTTAAGAAATACATTAACCCTTCCATGATGGGAACTGTGATGGGGCAACATTAATGCTCCGATGCCAGTGCATTCTCTTATATACAGTAATGCCCTAAATAATCGACTCCTTAACCAAAGCAGAATTATGGGTAACTTTTCAGGATTATTTATGGCATTACTATATATATACATGTACTGGTATAACAGCCATTTCCGAAAAAATCTGTTTTATAAAAAACAGGCATTAAAAAGAGTTGATTATTGTTTAGAGTTGTGTGTTAAATTCATCATAAATCATTGAATGAAATATCATGCAGAGGTCAATACTCAATATACAACAAAAAACAAGCTCTTGAATGACTAGTGTATAGCAGAGGAATTCTAGGCACGCTGAGAAAATACAGAGGAATTCTAGGCACGCTGAGAAAATGCAGATTGATTGATTGATTGATTGGGGTTTTATGTCGCTTTAGCCACTAAGGCCATATCACGACATTGCCAGTTTTAATGGTGGAGGAAATCCGCACACTTACGGCTAATCTAACAGTGATTTCAATGGCTGATAAACTCGTCGACCATGTGCGGCAAACCACCGGCCATCGGCAAGTAACTGACAACTTTCCCAGATAACGATTTCGAGTTACAAAGTCCACGATGGAAACATGTGGATTTGAACCCTTATCGCCAGCGCTGGAAGGCGAAACGGCTTGGAGTTGTACCCCTAACCGATTGAGCCACCGAGGCCCCGAGAAAATGCAGAGGAATTCTAGGCACGCTGAGAAAATGCAGAGGAATTGTGATGCAGATAAAGAATTGTGATGCACATCAGGCCTCAGCCTAGGGGTTCAGAACAGGGAGACTTGAAGTCTCCCTCCAGGAAATTTAGGGAGACTTCAGGAAATTTAGGGAGACTTCAGGGAGAAGTGGGGAGACTACCAAAAATTGACAATTTTCAAATATCGCTTTATTTTATAACATCAACTTCGATTTCGCCTTAGAGCGACGATAGGGCGAAGTCAGCGACAGTAAGGCGACAATCTCGCCCGAGTCACCTTGTGAGCTGAGGCCTGATGCACAGTGCAATCTCATATGTACAATGTTTCGGAGTCTCCCATAGGGAGCCTCACATATATAAGAGAATGCATTGTCTTACAAAGTCAATGTAAATATTAATAGGGCAATGTATTCTCTTATATATGCGAGGCTCCCTAAGTAATGACCTAAGTAATCGACTCCTTAACCACAGCAGAATTATGGGTAACTTTTCAGGATTTAGTCAGATATATGGCTTGTTGCCATTCATCGGAAAGCTCTCGTCTTGGTCCAATTATCAAGGATATGGAACTGCGCTGCCAGTCAGACTCAAAGCCCATTTAAATTTCGTTGATATTTCACTCCGATCACAAACAAATAATTATCAATTATCATAATATTAATAGCAGACGACTAAACGAAATTCCCGTTGTTTGGTGAGACTTTGAGATCCTGGGTGTCATTTTGCTTGTTTGGGACACACTGGGTGTCTTTTTGCCCGTTTGAGAGATGCTGGGTGTCTTTTTGCTCGAAACCAATTGACAATGACCTATTCAGCTTTATTAAGATGCAGTTAATCTGATAGCAGTAGTATTGATGGGGGTGAGGAATTACCCGTATTTAGTGTGGTAGTGGTTGTGGTGTTTACATATCTAATCCTCTTGGCATGCTTCTGATGAAGCAACCCTTCTACAATTTAATTGTTTGGCGATTGGTTTATTATTGTATGATAAACCACAAAATAAGACTCAAAATTGCGAAAAATTATACTATCAGGGATAGCATTTGGCAAATTCTAAAAGAATTTGGCAAACAATATTTTCATTTGGCAGTACTCTACATGTATGTTATGTAAACAAATGCCATGTTATGTAAACAAACAGTACGTAAAGAGTATGCGATAAGCAAAACACTCAGCACCGATGAGACCCCCCACTAACTGAACTTTTGTCAGAAATGCCACCAAGTTGTTACAACATACTGGTATATCTATCGATACTCTTCACCTCCCAAGATTTTGGTGTTGAATGGGTCACCATGAAACACTTTCCTAAACAATCGCCACGGTATTGAGTGTTTTGCTTATCGCTCACTATTTACGTGTTGTATATAAACAAACGCTCAGCTCACACAAAGTGTTTTGTGGATAATAACACATTCATATGATCATTATTCTATACTATTAGTATATTCTTGAGGAAATTTTCATAATTTGGTAACTGTCATTTCTAAATTATAACATATAACAACGGCCATCGATGCATTTAAGATCCACAGATATAAGGAAAATCACTGCATTTTACTTTCAGCCTGAGAACCGGGACTTCATGCATTGTGGTGGAACTGCGGTACATGCAGTGTTGAAGTGGCAACCATACCACGGTGTTGGAGGTTACCGCGGTATAATACTGTGGTATTACCGGGGTGACACCATGTTAGAGGTGGTCAATTACTTTAACCCTTTACCCAACAGAAGGGCCCTGTGCCAATGCATTCTCTTATATATGCGAGTCGACCATAGGTCGCCTCGCATATATAAGAGAATGCATTGGCATAACACATTAAAAATTATAAAATTGTTAAAGAATGTAAGAAAAAATGGTAAAAAGTGTTAAAAAAAGATTTTGTTTAGGCCAATGCATTCTATGGTCGACTCGCATATATAAGAGAATGCATTGGCACAGGGCATAACTGTAACTATCACAATGTGGTCAATGAGCCGGTTCCAATGATATCCATATTTGTATGGTTTTATTGAGACAGACCGAAGATATTTTAGGCTGTTGAAGCTCTATTTGGCCGGTTTTGGCCGGTTTGTTGGGTAAAGGGTTAAGTACACCAGTACCGTAATTGGTTTCAGGCTATTTTTCTTTCAGTTTATCCTAATTTGACAAATCAGCCAGCATTTCATTATGACTTTTGACTGTCATCCCCGGATGCTAGGTGTGATTTTACTGTCATCCCCGGATGCTAGGTGTGATTTTACTGTCATCCCGGGATGCGAGGTGTGATTTTACTGTCATCCCCGGATGATAGGTGTGATTTTACTGTCATCCCGGGATGCGAGGTGTGATTTTACTGTCATCCCCGGATGATAGGTGTGATTTTACTGTCATCCCGGGATGCTAGGTGTGATTTTCGCTAACCCTACATGATGTGTTACCTGGTCAGACACCCACTTACCACTTATTGGTGTTACATATAAAACAACCCTGATTATCTCTGCAGGTTGTTGTGAATTCTGCATGTCGATCATAAATCATTGAATGAAATATCATGCGGAGGTTATGCAACAAAAACAATCTCTTCACACATGGGCGTATAGCAGAGGAATTCTAGACACGCTGAGAAAATACCAAGTTATTTTGACATGGCTTATGGACGAGTATGTATATAATCGAAGTGGTGGGAATCAGACATGTGATTCCCAGAAATATACTGTTGTGAGGCCAAACAGAAATACACTTATGGTGTCCTTACACTATTTACATGTACAGTAATGCTCTAATTAATCGACCTCTTAACCAAAGCAGAATTATGGGTAACTTTTCAGGATTTACATGTAGTCGGAAATATGGCTTGTTGCAATTCATCGGAAAGCTCTCCCCGAGAGCTTTCCGATGAATGGCAACAAGCCATATTTCCGACTAAATCCTGAAAAGTTACCCATAATTCTGCTTTGGTTAAGAGGTCGATTACTTAGGGCATTACTGTAGGTGTGCCTCGGAGTCATCAAACATGCAGTAAAATTTGTGAAAACCCTGTCTTCCAAAGGGCACCTCGCATATACATGTATAAGAGAATACATCGGTCTAACAATATTAACCATGACCTTGTAAGCCAGTGCATTCTTTTATATATATGTGAGGTTCGATTATATAAAAGAATGCACTGGCCTACTTTATGTATGGCCTACATGTAGATCATGCCATGAATCTCTACTCTGGCTATAACGCCCGTAGAGTACATATTCCACCAGTACAAAACATTGGAACTTTTTGAAGTTTTGACAGGGGACCTTATAAAGTTGATAAATTAATGCGGGTAATATATTTATTAGTTACTATCTGTTCCTTAATAATATACTTCACTGTAGGTGAGGGTCCTATCTGTTCCTTAATAATGTACTTCACTGTAGGTGAGGGTCCTATCTGTTCCTTAATAATGTACTTCACTGTAGGTGAGGGTCCTATCTGTTCCTTAATAATGTACTTCACTGTAGGTGAGGGTCCTATCTGTTCCTTAATAATGTACTTCACTGTAGGTGAGGGTCCTATCTGTTCCTTAATAATGTACTTCACTGTAGGTGAGGGTCCTATCTGTTCCTTAATAATGTACTTCACTGTAGGTGAGGGTCCTATCTGTTCCTTAATAATGTACTTCACTGTAGGTGAGGGTCCTATCTGTTCCTTAATAATGTACTTCACTGTAGGTGAGGGTCCTATCTGTTCCTTAATAATGTACTTCACTGTAGGTGAGGGTCCTATCTGTTCCTTAATAATGTACTTCACTGTAGGTGAGGGTCCTATCTGTTCCTTAATAATGTACTTCACTGTAGGTGAGGGTCCTATCTGTTCCTTAATAATGTACTTCACTGTAGGTGAGGGTCCTATCTGTTCCTTAATAATGTACTTCACTGTAATGCTTTTCTGTGACTTGTGTGAGACAATATTGCAAAAAACATTGAATTAATTACCAAGAAAAAATTCCATAATTGTAAGTGACGAAAGCAAAATTGCTCACAAATTCGCTTAAATCGTGAAATTTCGAGTTGGGTCCTTCACCTACAGTGAAGTATATTATTAAGGAACAGATAATAACTAAGAAATATATTCCCCGCGTTATTTTTTCAACTTTATAAGGTTCCCTGTCAAAATTTCAAAAAGTTCCCAGGATTTGTAATGGTGGAATACATGTACGATCTCTACGGGCGTTATACATGTATACAGTACATGTAATGCCCTAAATAATCGACTCCTGGACCACAGAAGAATTATGAGATTCACATGGCATGATCTGGGCCATACATAAAGCATGATCTATGTATGGCCTAACAATTGGTGATGCATGCGTAAACTGTCAGGTGATATTCCATGTGCCTACTCAGTACTCATGCACCCCCTCAAATAAAACAGCGGCCACAAACAGAGTGCAAAATAACAGAACAGAGATGATATGCCCTAATTAACCTGTATGGTGCCCCCTCACAGACAGGAGCAGATGACAGTCAGTAATAGATCCTTCTATCTGTGTGGGGCTCTCTATGGAGGTTAGCCATATATAGTAGAGATTCATAGGAATAGGATGATCTACAGTAATGCCCTAAATAATCAACTCCTTAACCACAGCAGAATTTTGGGTAACTTTTCAGAATTTAGTCGGAAATATTCTTTAACAATTTTTTTAATTTTTTCTTACATTTTTTTTAACAATTATAAAAAATAATATAAATTTGTTAGGCCAGTGCATTCTCTTATATATGCGAGGCGACCTATGGTCGACTCGCATATATAAGAGATTGCATTGGCACAGGGCTTCCTACTAGTAGTATGGAATAACTCTCCCTGAGAGCTTTCCGATGAATGGCAACAAGCCATATTTCCGACTAAATCCTGAAAAGTTACCCATAATTCTGCTGTGGTTATGGAGTCGATTATTTAGGGCATTACTGTATTTGTAGACATATCAATGTGGGGGTGTTAATACTTTGCACACTGGAATTCTTAGTGATTTAGTCAGAACCTAATAACAGGATATTACACCAGCAGTTACCTGCAGCGAGAAGTACTGTATAAAACATGTGTGTTTACAGGTACTCAATCCAATTCGATGGTCCCCATATAATCAGATTCAAACAACAACAACATTGTTAGAAATGCCAATTCAGTTACCAGAATCAATTAATTGCCCAAAAATAGTGCTAACCACTGTTAACTATAGTATAAAAATTACCCAAATTATCAACATTTTGTTTGACAAAATTTTGCCTTATTATCAACACAAAGCCTCTTGATTTTAGAGTTATCCATCTTCATCAGCAATTTAGTCCGAGATCGTTGGCTCATCGACTTTTTACTGGGCCACTAATAAGTCTTGATGGTGAAAAATAATAGATTTCAAAAATCAATATCTAAATCGACTCGAATCAAATAATTTTTACCCCCTGAATCCAAATAAATAGTAATTGAGGGGGCGATAGATTGGATTGTTATCCTTTACCACATTCTCCTCCCTTCTGATTGGCTGAGGTTGCATCACGTGGCGGGCTGCAAATCACTTGTTACCATCGAGGGTAACTTTTTCGAAAAATGTTGACCAGTAAACTACGAATTACTCAATAAGCAAAGATTCCCTCACATCCCTCTAACAGCATCATAAAACACTCCTTTTATAACCCCCAACTTTTTGTAATAAATCACGAACTGTGATGTTTGCTAATTTGCATAGTTATTGTTTTTAATTTGCAATTAAAACGCTTTTTGTGTAAATTATGAGAAACTCATATACAAAATTTGGTTCTGATCAGTTACAAAATGTTCGAGTTATCGCAACATGTGTAAAGTGTCTATGGACAGACAGACAGCCGGACAGACTGACGGACACACGACAAGTGGTCAATCCGGACAACGACACAATGTTTACCATACTATGATATGGGTAAACATAAAAACACAATGAACCCATCAAACAAATTAACAAAAGAATGACATCAACAATCGCCATGGTTACATGTACATACGGTACTAGTATATGTACACCTTGTACGGTACATGTAGGGCACAAGCTCCACCGAATGAAGAGCTTTTTCATCCAACTTCAACTGACATTCATGTACATACAGTACTAGTATATGTACATGTACACCTTGTATGGTACATGTAGGGTACAAGCTCCCACGAATGAAGAGCTTTTTCATCCAACTTCAACTGACATACATACATGTACATGTACTTAGCATTACAATACATTTGTACATGTATATCATTGAAACATTGAAGGTTAATTTGACAAGAATTCAAGTTAAACATTAGCTTTTGTACAGGTTATTTCACCTTATCTTTTGTGAATCATCAACATATACTTAAGAATCCAAATTCACATCCAACAATGAAACAATACTAGTAGGATGTGGTCATGTGTGGCAGAATAATAAAACATTTAGTATTACATGAAGACCTCTATGTGTACAGGATGGATCATGGTTATAATATACAGTAAAGCACACAGGGACCTAAACTCATCAAACAAAGTTAACTTCAAAAGGATGACATCAGCAATCGCTATGAATTGAGTTAGAATAATAATAAGCTACCATCGTACTCGTTTACCTCACCGTCAACAATTAACCCTTTAACCAACAAACCGGCCAAAAACGGCCAAATAAAGCTGCAACAGCCTAAATTATCTTGGGTCTGTCTCAATAAAACCATACAAATATGGATATCATTGGAACCGGCTCATTGACCACATTGCGATGGTTACAGTTATGCCCTGTGCCAATGCATTCTCTTATATATGCGAGTCGACCATAGGTCGCCTCGCATATATAAGAGAATGCATTGGCCTAAAAAAAAATCTTTTTTTAACACTTTTTACCATTTTTTCTTACATTCTTTAACAATTTTATAATTTTTAATGTGTTAAGCCAATGCATTCTCTTATATATGCGAGGCGACCTATGGTCGACTCGCATATATAAGAGAATGCATTGGCTCAGGGCCGTTCTGTTGGGTAAAGGGTTAACCCCTTAATTCCTCATGCAACTAATTTTGTTGAGACCCAACATGTGGGGAAATGGGTTGTCCGAAGCGTCAGTCACAAAATACATGTGAATATACCAGGTGGGACTGTTTCTTTACGCGGGCAAACAACGCATAAATAGAAGCCGATGTTAGTTACACGTCCCACTGAGAGCTTTCCGTTGAATGGCAACATGCCATATTTCCGACTAAATCCTGAAAAGTTACCCATAATTCTGCTGTGGTCCAGGAGTCAATTATTTAAGGCATTACATGTATAATCTAGGACACTAGCATTTTGTCAGTTTAATGTGAACACTGGCCAAGCCTGCAAATAGGGTGTCTGTCATTTGCAGAATGAGGTCCCCAGAGGGTGAATTTAGTGATGATACAGTAATGCCCTAATTAATCGACTCCGAAACCATAGCATAATTATGGGTAACTTTACAGGATTTAGTCGGAAATATGGTTTATTGCCATTCATCGGAAAGCTCTCAGTTGAGAGCTTTCCGATGAATGGCAATAAGCCATATTTCCGACTAAATCCTGAAAAGTTACCCATAATTCTGCTGTGGTTAAGGAGTCGATTACTTAGGGCATTACTGTATAACGCACAGTGGGCTAGCATCAACAAATTCACCCTCTGGAGACCTCATTCTGCTTAGGCCTCATCTTCTGGGAAAGTATCTATAATATCAAATTAACATTGTTTTTAGTTACATTTTCCCTTCTAGGAAGTTTCTATATGCCCTAATTTGCAGAAGATAAAATTCATAATTGAGGTGCCCAATGGGTGAACATCACCAACTTCAACTGGGGAACTTCAATCTGATCCCAGGTCTGCCATAGCAGTTGAGGGCCTTAGCAGAATGAGGTCCCCAGAGGGTGAATTTAGTTATGCTGGCCCACTATGCGGGATAGCGTCACTAAATTCACCCTCTGGGGACCTCATTCTGCAAATGATAGACACGCTATTTGCAGGCTTGACACTGGTCTGGGGCTGTCTTCTCTTCTCGGTCACGTCTCATTATATCGTTATCTCATATTGTTCTCTCATTATCTAACCTTTAAGATCAAATTAAAAACGAGTAATTGGTTGTAACATGGAATGATGGGACTGTGGTTGGCTTCTCTATAAGATGTACAGATATATATCATGCCTATGGTGGCTTTTAATTAAAACGATGACTGTCATGTGCAGATAAAGGTCACGGATTGCTCAGTAAGGAATCTGTTCCGTGATTGGTTAATAAAGAGGTTATTTTCTGTTCACTGGGAGTAATAGTTAATTGGATCAGTTGCATCATGTTTGTCATTTGCACAGCGGACTAGCATCACAAAATTCACCCTTTGGGGACCTCATTCTGCTTAGGCCTCAACTGCTATGGGAGACCTAGGATCAGACTGAACAGTTGAAATTGGTGATGTTCACCCATTAGTCACCTTTATTATGCATTTTATCTTCTGCAAATTAGGGGATAAAGAAACTGCCCAGAAGGAAAAAAGTACAATGTAACTTTAAAAAAATGTTAATTTGAGACTATACATATGCACTAGTAGACAAGTCCCAGAAGATGACCCCAGAGGGTGAATTTGGTGATGCTAGCCCACTGTGTGGGATAACATCACTAATATCACCCTCAGGGGACCTCAATCTGCAAATCAGACAAAATAAATTCAGGGTTTGACTTTGAACTGTACAACTGGAAATTCAATGGCTGGAGCTTCTTGAAATTTTGCGTAAGACAAAAAAAAAAACTTGTCTGTTTCCAATTTCTTGAGTAAATAAATCCAGGTAGTCAGGTCTGGCCAGGTAGGAATTTTTTTTTTTTGTAGCAATTTTTTGTTTGTTTCAAAAATTAAAATCCATCTATGATGCACCATATTCTAAAAACAAGATAAAAGTTGGTATTCCTTTGTATCCAGCTACTGGAGTTTCTGACAGAAAATTTGTTATATATCTGACAATATACCAAGAATATGCACCAGAATATGAACCAGAGCAAGAAGGGACACGAAAATGCTATCTCCCGTGGCTCATGGCAATGCGACACAATGTTGCTCAATACTGCACATGACAACATTGATACTATCGGCATTGCTGGCAAAAGTCTAGACAACTTCCATGCCATCATGTTGTCATCGCATTTTCATCAACAAATGTTTTCCAAGAGAATGACACGAAATTTGACATATTGCATGCACGTGCTTCACGGTGTGTACATGTACATTCAACTTTCCCTGAAGGAGTTCACTTTGTGCTATTGCTGCTAACTGACTCCATAATCGGTGTTTTTCTTTCATGTACTTTATTGACAGCCAAATAAAATGTGGCATTATTAGACCACTATTTGATAATCCTTTGCATCCAGTCGCAAAGTTGTCGACACCTCTAATATTGTTGCTCAGGACGGTTGGTTGAATTACAGGGAACCGATACATAAATCATTATATTTATTTTAGCCAGATTTTGATGTCTGGGGTGATACTGTTTGACAAAAGAGAGATTATAAATTTAACCCTTTACCCAACAAAACGGCCAAATAAAGCTTCAACAGCCTGAAATATCTTCGGTCTGTCTCAATAACACCATACAAATATGGATATCATTGGAACCGGTTCATTGACCACATTGTGATGGTTACAGTTATGCCCTGTGCCAATGCATTCTCTTATATATGCGAGTCGACCATAGGTCGCCTCGCATATATAAGAGAATGCATTGGCCTAAAAAAAATCTTTTTTAAATACTTTTTACCATTTTTTCTTACATTCTTTAACAATTTTATATTTTTTTCTTACATTTTTTATAATATTTTTCTACATTCTCTGACAATTTTATCATTTTTAATATGTGTTAAACCAATGCATTCTCTTATATGTGCGAGGCGACCTATGGTCGACTCGCATAAATAATAGAATGCATTGGCACAGGGCCGTTCTGTTGGGTAAAGGGTTAATTACAACATGTACACCTCCGGTCGGCTTATTTTATCAAGGTGGGAGTTATTAGCATTGGTTCGATATTAGATAGTCTATTCATTATTGAAGTTATAATGGCTTTTGTTACACAGTTTAATTCAACGTAACCGTCGATCTTTGTTGGTTATCGGAAATACAGTAATGCCCTAAATAATTGACTCTTTAACCACAGCAGAATTATGGGTAATTACCCATAATTCTGCTGTGGTTAAAGAGTCGATTATTTAGGGCATTAATGTAGTTTATAATTGCAAAGGCTTTATTTTGGGTAGGTATATCCTTAAAGCAAGTAATAAAAAATAAAATGCCTTAAGTTATGTGTGCAACATGATCCAGTTACTCTTCATTCAGAGAAAACAGCTCAGTACTTAGTTGTAGTTGATATAGTAATGCCATAAATAATCGACTCCTTAACAACAGCAGAATTATGGGCAATTTTTCTGGATTTAGTCAGAAATATGGCTTGTTGCCATTCATCAGAAAGAGCTTTCCGATGCTGTGGTTAACCCTTTGAGTGCCACGGGCCGATCTCATCGGCCCTAATTTACTGTGTGTAAAATCGGCCCTAAAAAAATAAAAAAAATAAACATTATTTTTTATTTTTTTGAGGAAAAGCGAATTTAAAAACAAACTGGATAACACCTTAGGGGCATATTATAACTCAAAACTATCACCAAGTATTCATAGTAATAATTTTGATGCCCATGAAAAACGTGAGATTCCCTGGCACTAAACCTACAAAATAAGTCTGTTAAAGAATATAAGAAAACATTATTAAAATTGCAGCCTTCATAATTGGCTACGGCAATCAGCATTGCCGAAGAAATTTGCTGAAGCAAACTGGGCCACGGCATACTGTTGCCGTAGCGGATTGCCGAAGCCAAACAATCTGAATTAAGAGGGCCGAAATTGTAAAAAACAAGAGGTGTGCACTCGAGTGCTAGCATACCCCCACCGTGGCAAATTCAACCCGCATTATCCGTAAACTCAACAAAAAAGATTTTTAACTTTAAAGAAAAATTCGGACTAAAAATATCGATATGGTATCACAAGAAGCTTGTACAGAAAAAATTATTCAAATCGGTTCATATTTGTTAAAGTTATTAAGTCAGACAGAATTTTCTAAGTCAAAATAAGTCGAAAATGAGGTGTAATATTACGAAAAACAGTCTGAGCCAATCCCTAGCCACATCATGTAGAGAGGGTATTATGAGAAGCATGTATAACAAAAATTATTGAAATCGGTTCATATTTGTTAAAGTTATTAAGTCGGACAGAATTTTCTAAGTCAAAATAAGTCGAAAAAGAGGCGTAACTTGAAAAAAAAAAGTCGGACCGAACCGCAATTAGCATCATGCGGAGAGACCGTCCCTTAGGAGATTGCATACAAAAAATTATTAAAATCGGTTCATAGTTGTTTGAGTTATGAGGTCAGACGGACGGACGGACAAACGGACGGAGAAAGCGTGACGGACAAACGGACGGACAGACGCAGTCAATCCAGTATACCCGCCATTTTCTTCGAAAGTGGGGGTATAATTATAAAAAATAATAACAAATGATGAAAAATTGTTAGGCCAAAGCATATGGTCGACTTGCATATATAAGTGAATGCATTGGCACAGGGTATATGGGTTGATACAAAAATGGGACCTGGCACTCAAAGGGTTAAGGAGTCGATTATTTACGGCAATACTATAGCCAGAACTCAATCTTCTTTTTTTTCCAAATCTGGCTCTATTTGTTTTTGTTACCTAATGACAATCACTTTTAGAAGATGCATACACACACCTGACCTACCGTACATTGTAGGCATCACACCTGACCTTAGTCATCTTTGAAAATCTCAAAAAGAAGCTATATTATCATGTTACATGCAGGGTTTTAAATAAATTTGGTAATCCATGGACTACATGTTATATTATCATTCATTGAAAAAAATTAGGTTAGTCTGTGATTTATACATGTAAGTTTATTTCAAAACATAACTATGATTAACAATAACATGAAGTTCTCGTGCACAGAATGTAATGGAGGATGTCCGCCACAGTCCGGGTACATGTAGGTGACGTTTGGCGACAGTTTTGAGTCTACACTTTATTATTTTTTGACAACATATGGATCGATGTTGTCAGCGAGTGATCTTTTTGAAAAGTATTGCTCCCTTGTCGGTTTATCTAACATTTCGATGTATTTCTTGTTAGAACTATTGTTCATGATTGTTACTAGTGTTGGCAAATATTGAAATTAAACATGTCAAAGCCATAACGAGAGGTTTTAAAAGTAGCTTTCTTAATTAATCCTATTAACTCAGCACATGTTTATGGATCTTTATACATCCATCATGGCGGCGCGTCCCTATATTTATTGCAATACACCAATGTATGGCACTTGCACAATTTAAAATAATGTACATACCCGGTACATACATGTATCATAAACAACATAATAATGAAAATTCACAAATTCATTGCTAATATTTATAATTACACCTTAAATGTATCAACTACAGTAATGTCCTGAATAATCTACTCCTTAACCACAGCAGAATTATGGGTAATTTTTCAGGATTTAGTTGGAAATATGGCTTGTTGCCATTCATCGGAAAGCTCTTGGCGATGAATGGCAACAAGCAATATTTCTGACTAAATCCTGAAAAATTGCCCATAATTCTGCTGTGGTTAAGGAGTCGATTATTTATGGCATTACTGTATCAACTCCAACTACCCCGCTGGACAAAACAAGTGTCCATTGGCACCGCGGTGTATTTGCCGTTCGGCCGCGGTGTCAGAGTTTGTAACTGCAGTTGAGCACCGCGGCCAAACGGCAAGTACACCGTGGCCCAACAGCAAGTACACTGCGGCCGAAAGGCAACTACACTGTAGCCGAACGGCATGTACACCGTGGTTAGATTTCTGGTTTGTATCGTCTTTTTTCAGTTTAATGAAAGCACACCGCGGCAATTACACCACGGCGAGCGGCAATTACACCATGGCGAACGGCAAGTACACCGTGGCCCAACTGTAGTTTGCCGGTGGAGCCGCGGTGTAGTTGCATTTCAGCCACGGTGGCAACGCTAACTGCACCGCGGTTAGGTGGACACTTGTTTTGTCAAGCAGGGTACATATAAGTACTGAGCTGTTTTCTCTGAATGAAGAGTAACTGGATCATGTTGCACACATAAGGCATTTTATCACATAATTTGCCCATAAAAGCAGTTTCATAATTATCGATAAGAGACACGTTTAATATCAGCGCGTGCGATGACGTCACATCGTTCTTCAAATGACTTGCGATCGCTGCCGTTTTTATCGTTGTTTTCGATGGATATTTCGCATTGCTTCGCGTTTATTTGATCATGTGATAAAAAGTATCTCACACTCGTCCTATTTTATACGTAATTTATCAACCTCGTCCACTAAATTCTATTTGAGCCTCGGTAAACCTCGGCTCAAATCGAATTTAGTGAACTCGGTTGATAAATTCCGTATAAAATAGAAACTCATGTGAGATCCTCTATTTATTTTTTATTACTTGGTTTACGGATATCCCGACCCAATATAAAATGGTTCGTCAATAAAAATAAAATTACAGTTTTCAGTTTTTTTTTATTTCAGTCAATGGGAATATTAATCCAGACATATAAAAAAAGTTAGAAAAAGGTATAAGTTTACGTAAAATACACAACAACATCGATTGAACAGCGAAGCCTCCCAGTGATGTTTATGGTATTGAATATCGAAGCCAACATGGGGGACGCAGATATCGGCGATATTTTTTCATCTATCTATATCATGATTTAAAGAAATATCCAAATATCCAAATATATTTGTTTTTATGTGTAACCAATATATTTGTTTTTATGTGTAACCAATATATTTGTTTTTATGTGTAACCAATATATTTGTTTTTATGTGTAACCAATATATTTGTTTTTATGTGTAACCAATATATTTGTTTTTATGTGTAACCAATATATTTGTTTTTATGTGTAACCAATATATTTGTTTTTATGTGTAACCAATATATTTGTTTTTATGTGTAACCAATATTTTCCCGTGCTTGTTTTAGATGAGGAGATAATTATACAGCAAAGATTTCATTTCTCCCGACCCTATTTTTTGACAATTTCAATTTTATTCTTATTTGTCTTCCTCCCACCTCCCCTACATGTAGCATTGAAATCCGTAAACCAAGTAATAGAACAGTTAGATGTGGTTTTCCATGATTTTTTTTTCATCGTAGTTACAAATTTGTTAGCTTCATTCATACTTCAAAAATCATATTCATTTCTTTCAACATGATATATGTACATGAGCCAAACATGGGTATAGAAATACCAGTTTTGGGAACCTGGGAAATTTAGTTCCCAAAGCCATGGGATAAAGACCAATTCAGCAGTATTACTATTTGTACTGGGGCAATATACCGCTATTCTCAAAGTAATTGACCAGAAAAACAGGGTGATACCGGTAATAAACGGTAGCGGTATCGAGATGGTCATGGCGGTGGAGTTACGGTATTGGGCGATAATGATACCGCTGTCTTTTAGCGGGCACCGCATTAATTTTGTTGAATACCGCGGTGATTTTCATGGAACTCTTTGAGGGGAGGTATTTACTCACACATACTTGTTCGCGTTAACAAGCGGTATCAGTACCGCGGTATTGGAGGATACCGCGGTATAGTACCGCCATATTAACAGGGTGACACCACGTTATTGGTGGTCAATTACTTTAAGTATAGCGGTAGGGTGCAATTACAAGGGCGTACGGTGGGTGTTGGAACTTGGAGCGTGCTACAATGTATATGACCCAGTAGAGAAGCATTGGACGTTTCAGTCACAAAAACATTTTCTCATCTTCAAATTATAAAGTTTGTGTTCATTGAACATGTAATTCTGCAAGTAATACCACCGTTACATGTGCATGCATATACCGTAAGTAATGCTCTAAATAATCGACTCCTTAACACAGCAGAATTATGGGTAATTTTTCAGGATTTAGTCAGAAATATGGCTTGTTGCCATTCAGGAAAGGTCTCAGTGAGAGCTTTCCGATGAATGGCAACAAGCTATATTTCCGACTAAATCCTGAAAAGTTACCCATGATTCTGCTGTGGTTAAGGAGTAGATTACTTAGGGCATTACTGTACATGTATTCAAATCCTATGATCGAATCGAATCGGCAGCACAATCCTATGATCGAAACGAATCGGCAGCCCAATCCGCGAATTGAATCGAATCTTCACAGGGTTATATTCCCAACATCAACCTTCTAAGATCCAATAAGTATCATGCAACACAAGAACCCATTTATAAACAATTTTAGAACACCATTATAATCAGTAAATATACTTAAGATGCATGTATGCTGTTTGGACATACATTAGCATGCATACTGGTATATGGGGGAAAAAGTCACTTCTCCCAGCTGCTTCTCCAGACAAAACGAGAGGCCGATCTCGATCGGCAGATGTTAACCCATCCCTTGGCGATAGTAAATTACTCTGATCGGAATTATAAATGAGAGTTTTGATGTTGAATTATAGAGTATACTGTTAGGTACTATTATAGACAATGCACATAACACAAATTACTGGAATTTATGTGTCACTCACATTTATATAAGAGAATGCACTTGAACAGGATCTGTAATGCTGAACCACCACAGCCTTGGGTTAAATGTGAAAAGGTGACCTGGACATGCAATACTTGATCAAGAGATTCCAATATAATGATAATGTATCAAATTCTACCCACAACAGCAATCAAGATGAACACCTCACTGCTGACCGATTAATATATGTTATACAGCAGAGCTGTCAATAAATCACAGGCTTATGTTAAATAGGGCAAGGAATTCAAACTAAATTTATTTTTTTAAGAGTGAATATTTTTTGTTGTTGAAAAAGAGCCATAAATCAGTTAAAAATTGTCTGATCAAACACATATTCGAACTCGATCTGTCTTTTGTGCTGAGAAATTCATATACAAAAATTTGGTTCTGATCATATAAACGAGAGGCCGAACACGATCGGCAGATGTTAACCCATCCCTTGGCGATAGTAAGTTACTCTGTCACTGTTACTACTTTTTTTTTAATTATTATAAATAAAACAATTTTATTATTTTTTGTTGTTATTTATTTATTTATTCATTTTATGTTAAATTGTGCAAGAAATTAAAACTAAATTTTTTTTTTTTAAGAGTGAATATTTATTTGGAAAAAGGGCCATAACTCACTTAAAAATAGTCTGACCAAACCCATATTCAAACTCAATCTGTCTTTTGTGCTGTAAAATTCATATACAAAATTTCGTTCCGATCAGATAGAAAATGTTTGAGTTATCGCACCATGCGTAAAGTGTCTACAGGCAGACAGATGGACGGATGGACTAATGATGAGTGGTCAATCCGGACATTGATACTATGTTTTAATACCATACTATGGTATGGGTAAACATACAAATTAGTCATTTGTGGGTCAGTATCAATTTTCCCATCTCCACTAGCATGGGCATGTATGTGATTTTTGTGAAACACTGGACAAACATGACAGATTATGTGATAAAACACAATTTATTCCCTATGAGTTTTCTATTGCAAGCCATCTTTCTTGACATAGAGACCTCCTCAATAACCCAGGCTAACAGGGCAAATTAATTACATAGAGCTCCACAGGTATAAAGTATATCTGGTTAGGCCTCATACTGATGGCTAAAAATAACTCTATTTCTCATAATACAGATTACTGCTTATCTCCTTCTCTGGGGAGTTAAACTTCATATCACTGGTAATTAATTGTAGACTGCTAGGGTTTCTGTTCAATTCTTAGTTGAAAAAGGGCCATAACTCCATTAAAAAAATAACGGATCAAACCCATATTCGAACTCGATATGTATTTTGAGTTGAGAAACTCACATACAAAATTTGGTTCCTATCAGTTGAGATTTGGTGTATTTATGGAAGCATGCATGAATTCTATGTCAAAGGGCCATAACTCCATTAAAGAATATCAGATCAAACCCATATTCGAACTCAATACGTATTTTGGGCTGAGAAACTCACATACCAGATTTGGTACCGGTCAAATAATTTTTTTTGAGTTATGGCAGCATGCATGAATTTTAAGTCAATTTAAAGGGACACATTGGAAATCTTTTTATCAACTTTTATCATAATCATCAGTATCTAAATGAAAACAAATGACAATGTCAATGACATTTTTTTTATTATTATTATAAAGGTTAAAAATAAATTAAAAATAAATTAAAAACAAATTACAATTTTTTTCTTCGAAAAAGGGTCATAAGTCCTTTAAAATTAATACGATCAAACCCATATTCGAACTCGGTCTGTATTTTGGGCTGTGAAACTCACATCCCAAATTTGGTTCCAATCAGATAACAAATGTTTGAGTTATGGCAGAATGCGTAAATTCTAAGTTGAAAAAGGGCCATAACTCTGTAACAAAATCTCGATTCAAACCCAAATTCGAACTCGATCTGTATTTTGGGTTGAGAAACCCATATACAAAATTTGGTTTCGATCGGATAAAAAATGTTTGAGTTATCGCATTACTCGTAAAGTGTCTAGGGACAGACAGACGGACAGACAGACAGACGGACGAACGACGAGTGGTCAATCCGGGCAACGACACTATGTTTACCATACTATGGTATGGGTAAACATAAAAATGTTTGAGTTATCGCACCATGCGTAAAGTGTCTACAGACAAACAGATGGATGGACTAATGACAGTTGGTCAATCCGGATGTTGACACTTCCATACTATGATATGGGTAATCATAAAAATTAGTCTTTTGTGGGTATTAAAGTATCAATTTTCCCATCTCCACCAGCATGGGCATGCATTTGATTTTTTTGTCTGTGAAACACTGGACAAACATGACAAAATATGTGATAAAACACAATTTATTCCCATCTTTCCAGGCATAGAGACCTTCTCAGAAACCCAGAGTAAGAGTGAAAATTAATTAGATAGAGCTACAGCCTGCAAGCCAGTGTGAACCCTCAAAAACATATATCTGGTTACACCTCACACTAATGTCTAAAAATAACTCTAATTATCAATAACTCAGATTTACTGTTTGTCTCCACAGAGCTAAAGTGATACTGCTGGTAATCAATTAGTTGTTGACTGCTATGGTTATCTGTTCAATTCTTAGTTGAAAAAGGGCCATAACTCTGGTATAAAATGTTGGATCTAACCCATATTCAATCTCGATTTGTATTTTGAGTTGAGAAACTCGCATACCAAATTTGGTTCTTATCAGCTGAAAAATGGTTGATTTCTCAAAATATGCAGAAATTCTAAGTCAAAGGGCCATAACTCCATTAAAAAATATCGGATCAAACCCATATTCGAACTCGATCTGTATTTTGGTCCGAGAAACTTCATACCAAATTTGATTCTGATCAGATGAATTTTTTTTGAGTTATGGTAGCATGCATGAATTCTAAGTCGAAAAAGGGCCATAACTCCGTAAAAAAAACTTGGATCGAACCCATATTCGAACTCGATCTGTATTTGGTGCTGAGAAATTCATATACTAAATTTGGTTCCGATCAGATATAAAATATTTGAGTTATCGCACCATGCGTAAAGTGTCCACGGACAGACAGACAGACAGACAGACAGACGGACGGACGACGAGTGGTCAATCCGGACGTCGACATTATGTTTACCATACTATGGTATGGGTAAACATAAAAAGGGAGAAATGGCACATTTTAGGGCGAAGATGTCTCCCAGGTCGCCGTCAAGGCTGGTCCCTGTATAAGTAAAATGAAAACTAAATTAAAATTAAACATCGACAATTTGGTGAAGCTTAACCCTTTGAGTGCCATGTGATTTTTGTATCAACCCATATATACCCTGTGCCAATGCATTCTCTTATATATGCGAGTCGACCATAGGTCGCCTCGCACATATAAGAGAATGCATTGGCCTAACAATTTTTCATCATTTGTTATTATTTTTTACAATTTTAATAATTTTAAAAAAATCGACTGGCCGACTGAAAGGGTTAATGCCGTCCCGACACCCAATACACCTCTCTTCCATACGTCTGTGCTCCCAGGTCGCCCTCTAAGCTGGTCCCTGCCTTTTGTACTCAATACTTCAAATTAAACCTTCTCAGACTATAATGGATGTGTCGACTTGCAGAGACATACAGTAATGCTCTAAGTAATCTTAACCGCAGCAGAATTATGGTTAACTTTTCAGGATTTAGTCGGGAATATGGCTTGTTGCCATTCATCGGAAAGCTCTCACTGAGAGCTTTCCTGAATGGCAACAAGCCATATTTCCGACTAAATCCTGAAAAGTTACCCATAATTACATGTATGCTGTGGTTAAGGAGTCGATTACTTAGAGCATTACTGTACATGTATGTACATGTAAAATTAACTGTTAGTAACAGTGAATACTCAACCTACCTTACTCTCCATGTTACATTCCTCTCTCCTCGGCTAAACTCATCTTCAAGTTATTTTACATGTACGTCTTACCGTACTGTAGGTACTATCCATAACGTGAGAACACAAACTGTAAAATATATACAAACTGTAAAATATATACAAACTGTAAAATATATACAAACTCATATCAACTTCCAGTCCTTCCCAGGAAATGCCCGCATGCAATCGCATTTCTTAATTCACGGTTACTAAAATTCGCACTCGTCCGGGAAGTCGTCCCTCTTGTCAAAATGTTCAAGGTCATTGTAACCATTGATCTCAATATTGAACTAGAGGGTATTTGAAGGTATATTTAGAACCTTTCCCATCTTAGTTAAATTATCCCACAATGACATTTTGTTTGAGCAAAACCCAACTTTGTTTCCGATAACCCTGCCTGGCTGAGATTTTCTTGCCTGCCTCAATTTTCTCCACCTATTAGTTACCTGTTAAGAGTGTCAATTAGGGGTGCCATGATTAATCGTATAATCGATGAACCGTTGATAAGCCGATAATCGATTACCATTTCCATCATCGATTAATCTGGGTTGGCGATTATCGCAATACGATAGGGGAACACCGTGTGCGTAACGTAACTATCACAAGTATAATGTACTCTGATAACAACTTATCGCCAATTTCATGCTTAAAATGTTTTAAACATATCATTTTCGGCTTGTTCTATTTAATTTTTATGAATATGAATAATAAATAGTGTGATAAATACCCCGCTGGACCAAACAAGTGTCCATTGCCACCGCGGTGTATTTGCCAGTCGGCCGCGGTGACAGAGTTTGTAACTGCAGTTGAGTACCGTGGCCGAACGGCAAGTACCATTACACCGCGGCCGAACAGCAAGTACACCACGGCCGAACGGCAACTACACTGCGTGCCGAACGGCATGTACACTGTGGTTAGATTTCTGGTTTGTTATCATCTTTTTTCAGTTTAAGGAACGTACACCATGGCAACTACACTAGAGCTGAAACGGACAGCCGGATAACCGGTTAGCATCCGGATAACGACATAACTGGTTAGAAGAAAAAAAGAACCGGACGAAACCGCATCCCGCTCTGTCAGTTGAATGTGAACGTGAATAATGCCCTGGTACCCTCAAAATATTAAGATAAATGATGCAAAACTTCAAAAGTAATTCTAACCCCTGTGCCATCGATAGCACGCGGAGGTTTCAGACAATGAGTAGCGTGTCGGCGACCTTCAATCAATTCCGGCCTTTGAAGTTTTCTCTGATCTTCCGACGAGAGCACGTGGGCAGTCACTGTGTATCCAGGCGGGATAGTTCAAAGCAATGACGTCACTGAAATGAATCACTGAATCTGTCATCTGATTGACACCCCTCAGACTCGGTATTATTTTGTGTTGAAAATTTAAAAGTGAACACGGCTATCGATAGTTAGTGTCCGCGATCATGATACCGACGAATAGTTTGAATACTGAATAGGACTGTGACCTAACTGACCTTCCTTTTAGTTCTATAGTTATTAGTTATCACTTTCTAGTTTTTATTTATAATTCGTTGGAGGATATACCAATGATGATAATGATATATTACAGATCTTTAATATATAGTTTTGTTACTCGTTTTACCAATACCCATACTATTGTTACTCGTTTTACAAATGCCCAAACATATACTGATCATGGCAAATAAGCGATCCCCCTGCCATTCACAAATTTCACTTGCTCATTCCCCATCACGAGAGCCAGCAAAAGAACAGTGAATGCGTGTTTTTCAATACCGTGAATAAGGTCTTTATTTCAGCTACTATTTCTCACCAATGTTTGTCCCTTGAGCATGGCATAATGTCGACATAATTAGTCTGAGAGAAGTCCGCTAGAAATTAGCGGTTAACCAGTTAAAATCCAGCTAACCCCAATGGTTAACCGGTTAGAAGAATGGGTCAACCGTTTCAGCTCTAAACTACACCATGGCCGAACGACAGGTACACCATGGCCCAACTATAGTTAGCAGGTGGAGCTGCGGTGTAGTTGCATTTCGGCCACGGTGGCAACGCTAACCGCACCACGGTTAAGTGGACACTTGTTTTGTCCAGCAGGGTACATGTATATATACATGTATAATGACAAATAGAATCAAATTAGCCATTTTCCCGTGAAACTTAGGACAGGCAAGCTACATGTAGGTACAAAAATTTTTGAAATCTGAGTACGAATGTCGGAGTGTTCCCCTATCGTATTGCGATAATCGCCAACCTAAAATTTGGCAGGACACAACTTCATTTTAGGATCGATAACTCTTTTCGTCAAAAAGATGAAATACTTTAAGCGGGCCAACTGTTGACTTATTCCCGGACTATAAACCTTGCCATTGCTTTGTTGTGAATATGGTGCATTATACCGGTAGATGGATTTTGAAAAAAAAGAAAATTGCCAAAAAATATAATTTTCCTACCTGCCTACCTGGATTTTTTTGCTCAAGAAATCGGAAACAGACAAGTTTTTTTTTTGGCCTTACTACTGCTGAATAGGTCATTTTCGCATGGTTTCGAGCAAAAAGACACCCAGGATCTCTCAAACTGGCAAAAAGACATCCAAGGTGTCCCAAACAAGCAAAATGACATCCAGGATCTCAAAGTCTCGCCAAACAACGGAAATTGTTTTTAGTCATTAATATTATGTTAATTATTTGTGATCAGAAGGAAATATTGATCAACAAAATTTAAATGGACTTTGAGTCTGACTGGCAGCGCAGTTCCGCATCCTTGATAGTTGGACCAATATTAATAGCAGACGACTAAACAAAATTCTCGTTGTTTGGTGAGACTTTGAGATCCTGGGTGTCATTTTGCTTGTTTGGGACACCCTGGGTGTCTACCCTGCTGGACAAAACAAGTGTCCAGTGTCACCGCGGTGTATTTGCCGTTCAGCCGCGGTGTCAGAGTTTTTAACTGCAGTTGAGCACCGCGGCCGAACGGCATGTACACTGCGGCCAAATGGCAAACACATCTTGGTCGAAAGGCAAATACAACGCGACCGAATGGCATGCACACCGTGGTTAGATTTCTGGTTTGTATCGTCTTTTTTCAGTTTAATGAATTTACACCGCGGCAACTACACCATGGCTGAATGGAAAGTACAATGTACACCGCAGCCCAACTGTAGTTAGCCGGTGGAGCTGCGGTGTAGTTGCATTTCGGCCGCAGTGGCAACGCTAACCGCACCGCGGTTAAGTGGACACTTGTTTTGTCCAGCAGGGTAGTTGCCCGTTTGAGAGAACATGGGTGTCTTTTTGCTCGAAACCATGCGACAATGACCTACCGGTAGTAAAAGTCTAGACTTGATTGCTTTGATGTATGCCACGGTGCGCGTGCAGCCGGAACGTCATGTGATGCCGCCAAAGGAAATAGGCATTGAATGTGTAGCAAGTGATTCACAGACTGACACAGAGTGTAGTTGTTGGTTTAATGGCTAGAAAAGCCGCCGGTGGTCAAACAGGCATGTGTTGTGGGGTACAATGTATATGAATACACAATCAACTGTCCAAATCGCTTCTAAGCGGTTTCTTATTACTTACTTTCATTACTTAAACTTCCGTAAATTAGTTCGGCAACATTTACAAGTACTACGATGATAGTACGATCGTTATCAATATTACGGTTATCCGGTTGTGGCCTCTCCAACCGGTTGACACGCGTAACCAGTTATCCGGACAACTGTCCCAGCACTAAAATATATACAATGTATCATTGTATGATTGACCTTATAAGTTATAGCATTTCATGGACTTGCTTGAAGTTGCTTCCGTGTTGTAAATTACCACCCTGTACTGTTATTCCGCCCCGTACTCTTATTGGATTTAGCAGAATTATCCACCCTGTACTCTTATTCCGCACCGTATGCTTATTTGGACCCCAAGCCAAGGCAAGAGTAGATCTACACTACAGTACAGGCTACAGCACTGTGTCTACAGGTAGTCTGTACAGTACAGGAAACAATTTTGACTTTATGTGCAATTTGGGAGTGTGTCACTGTAAATTGTAAGATGACACCCATATTACTATATGTAGTTTTCTTGACTGATTACACTGATAAATACTCCTCCCTGTGAGTTTCTATGTACTGCGATGATTAATATTTATCGACATTTCTAGTTAGTCAGATGTCACCTAATTTCGTGTTTTCAGTTAAATCTGATATTTTGACATTTTAATTTGATTACTTCTTCTTCATCATTCTAAGTGAAACTGACTTGATCATAATCAGAATCTATTTATTATTGAATAGTAGTCTTACACTTACCAATTTAAAGTCAAATACCAGGGAGAAAAATATCGAAAAGTTCTCACTAAAAAACTCAGATAATTTGCTTGTCAAAGGACAAGCATTTTATAAGAGGAGGGCTGTGATTGGTCACTTCCAAACAGACAAACTTGCATTTTGTTCTCCATCACCGGGATCGAAACTTGACAATCCATTATCCAAATTAGGTGTGATATTCGCGGATTGTGGAGATATGTGTGTGGTAAATGCATATTTTACGATGCAATATTTTTTGGGGGGAAATGACCACAGATTCCTAGAGGCTAAACGGAAACACAGTTTAATTCACAATATCTGCATTAAAATAATGACTCGATACAGGTGCCCGTACGGTTGAAGCGGGACAACTCTAATTTAATGTTGTATTTAGCGGACAACACTTTCAGCCTGTTGGGCAAACTCCATACGATGAGAGATAACTCTGCCTGTAGTTTGCCTGTTGGGTTCTATTTTCATAATCGCGAACGAAAGGTTTGATGCCCCAGATTTGTTACACACCAGGAACGTTCAAAGAAATCCGATTTCTTAAGTTTTGCATTCCTGACGTTTATGGGCCTGGGACCTCACAAAAAAACCCCACAAAAATTACTTCTAATTGCACTTTTGAGTACAAAGCTGATTTTTATATTAAAGTGATCAAGTAGGGTGATCAAATAGACATGTAGAATAAACTTGCTTAAAGTAGTTATTTTTTACGAATATAAATACAAATTTACATCACACACCGTCATTCTGATATATCAATTAAATTCAACGACTCTCAATGCCGAAATAATTTGCGCTGGTTTTGCGGGTTGTTCAGGCGATGTTTGCTATGGAGTGGTGTAGTCGATTTCGTTGAGATTTTCGGCAATGTTAGTAGAATTCTACATCCACCAGCTGGCACAGCGCCTGAGTACTAACTTATCATACTATGTCTTTAAGAATCACCGGGATTTTGAAAGTACCCCCAAAAGCCCGAAAATCCGCTTTGGGGAAAATTTTCTAGAGTTCATTGAAAAAAAGTCCTATTTACGGTACATGTATGGCTTTATTGTCAGATATTTCGTTCCTTGTGGAATATAAACTTCAATGAAATTTAAATTTATGTTATAAAGATGGCAGAAACATGCAACAAAAGCAAATTATTATTGCTGTCATTACAAAATCCAAAATGACGGACAAAATGGTGTCCTGAATTGGGCAAATTGCGCTACATTTTACCAGATAGTTTCCATTTTTAAGAAGAAAAATATGCCGTGCTAAATCGATATCTGATCATTATGAGCCGTATCACGAGGATTTGGCCCTTGAGTGTTCATCTCAAATCGAGTCGTAAGTCGGGATTTGTTTTACCCTGTGCCAATGCATTCTCTTATATATGCGAGTCGACCATAGGTCGCCTCGCATATATAAGAGAATGCATTGGCCTAACAATTTTTTATCATTTTTTTAAATAAATGTTTCTTACAATTTTTAGGACATAAAATAAAAAAACATCCATTACCCTGCAGGGAGCCCCACACATATATATAAGCACATAGAAGAGTGTCGTCTGCTCATGTTTGTCTGGGGCTCTGTATGGGTGAAATTATAAAATTGTTAAAGAATACAAGAAAAAATTATTAAAATTGTAAAAAATTGTTAGGCCAATGCATTCTCTTATATATGCGAGGCGACCTATGGTCGACTCGCATATATAAGAGAATGCATTGGCACAGGGTAAAAAAAATCCCTTCATCAAATTAAAATAGATTATAAACACAATTTAGAAGAAAAGTCAATTATTAACGAACCAAAGCCGGACGCTTTGGGTCGTATATAGACTATATCTGATTTTGTGACGCCACCAATTATTATCTAATAACGAACCAAAGCCGGACGCTTTGGGTCGTATATAGACTACTAGCAGGTGACCCGAATTCGTCCGGGCTTTGACATTGAATTGACCATTTTGAAGGTCAAGGTCAGGTCGGAGTCACGATTTGACCCGTCCAAAACACTCCCCGGACAAAAGTTTCCCTATGTATCAAATTTCGTCGAAATCCGTCAGTTTTACCCGATTTGTACTTGAATTGACCATTTTGAAGGTCAAGGTCAGGTCGGGGTCACAATTTGACTGGTCCATGAGACTTCCCGGACAAAAGTGATCCTAGGTAGCAAGTTTGCACTCAATCGGTAGGGCCGTTTTCGAGTCTATAACGGACACACACATACATATATATCATTTGTGGGTACCCGTTTCAAGGTGAAGGTCACCTCGGGCGAAAAAACTGACCCGGTGAAAATCTCCCCCATTCCTAGGAACCCCTAAGTACGAACACAGACATAAGGATCACACAACACGCTCATGTCTGGACACAGACACAACACGCTCATGTGTGGACACAGACACGCTCTTTATCAACGACACTGCGGATACGAACGCTCTCTAACTATCACGCGATTAACCCCACAATTCCAAGACGGCGGCAGTGGGAATGGAGAATGAGTGCTCGGAGCTTCTCAAAAACAATGCGACGATACTTCATCTGGGATTTTACCCTTAGATAGGAAGTTTGGTCAAAATACGTCCGGCAGTTTTCCCGACCATAGCTAACAGACAAACAGAAGTCCCAAAATATATATTAGACTAGCAGGTTAGCCCGCCACTGGCGTGGTTGGTCAGAAACATGACATTTTAAAAATTAATTAAATTTTTTTTTTAAATTAAATTTTTTGTTTCTGGCGGAAAAATTTACCCGATGAAATCCCCCCTTCCTAGGAACGACAGACAACGCATTCTTTGTTTTTCTTCTTTTTTTTAACCTGCCCGTACCCGTCCTAATGTCATGAAATCTGTCTGCATAATATTTCGAGCGATAACATTGCATTGCATAATTGCATTGAAAACAAACGCTTCCCGGCCGTCGTGAAATCTCTCTATATACGATAACATTGCATTGAATTGAAAACAAACGCTTCCCGTCGTGAAATCTCTCTGCATAATATTTCGAGTCTGCCGTACCCGTCCTAATGTCGTGAAATCTCCGAGCCCGTGCGACACCAGCTTCGCGCATGCGCAGACGAGATCTCGGAAACGGGTGGAGCTATCGACTTGAAATTTGGTATGTGAATGTATCTTGCCCCGGATACGAATTTTATCGGGTCGCCCAGCCCGTGCGACGCAAGCTTCGCGAATGCGCAGACCAGATATCGGAAACGGGTGGAGCTAGCTATCGACTTGAAATTTGGTATGTGAATGTATCTTGCCCCGGATACGAATTTTATCGGGTCGCCCAGCCCGTGCGACGCAAGCTTCGCGCATGCGCAGACCAGATATCGGAAACGGGTGGAGCTATCGACTTGAAATTTGGTTTTTGAATAGCCCGAACAACGTCGGGCTGGGTAGAGCTATCGACTTGAAATTTGGTTGTTGAATAGCCCGGACAACGTCGGGCTCATCACTTGGTACGTGTGTGTGGTTTGACCAGACGGTCGACGTTGTCGTATTAGCGAGCCCGTGCGGCGCCCGCTTCGCGCATGCGCAGACGAGATCTCGGAGACGGGTGGAGCTATCGACTTGAAATTTGCTATGTGAATGTATCTTGCCCCGGATACGAATTGTATCGGGTCGCCGAGCCCGTGCGAGCCCTGCGACGCCCGTGCAGCGCATGCGCAGACGAGTTCTCGGAAACGGGTGGAGCTATCGACTTGAAATTTGGTATGTGAATTGCCCCGGATACGAATTTTATCGGGTCACCGAGCCCGTGCGACGCAAGCTTCGCGCATGCGCAGACCAGATCTCGGAAACGGGCAGAAAAAAAACCGAATCCAATCAAACAAACTAGGAAAGGCCTAAGTAGTCATTAAGAGGATTATTCACACCTTTACCCTAACCTACCGAAAACAATAGGTGTCTGCAACACGGGACGACCCCATCACGGGTGGTGTCCCTCAAGGGTAAATATTGGGACCTCTTCTGTTTTTATTGTATGTGAATGATTACGTACGTTGCAGCCGTAAATTGCAAGTTACCACTGTACGCAGATGACTCTCGGGATAGTTTCGGGAAATGATACAAAAGTGATAGCAGATCAGAGTATTGAATTAACACCACTAAGCCACTGGCTAGTTGACAATAAATTGTCACTTCATTTAGGCAAAACAGAATCCATCTTATTTGGCTCCAAACGAAAAATTAATAAATGTCATGAACTTGCAATCAGCTGCAACGGTATCGATATTCAGTCTGTGTTAGGGAGGTATCGATATTCAGTCTTTTAGGGAGGTATCGATATTCAGTCTTTTAGGGAGGTGAAACTAGAGTAATTGTCCCATAAGAAAATGATGGTCACACAAATTTCCCCAACGTGTGACACCTATCCCCCAGCACCGCCTGTATACTGATTATATTCGTTCCTGTTGTCATTCTCTCTTTTTTATTTTTCCTCTTTCGTCACATGTCACATGTCACATGACAGGAAAATGTCTGCCTCCACCAGCTCACAGGGTGCCGATGTTTTAGCAGAATCTCTTAGAAAACAGGTATGCACCTGCGGGTTGTGATTATTATTGCTGACAGTAGTGCCATTGTTTAAATTATAGCTTCCAGGTTTGATATTCAAATGTATACACAAAGGAATATAATATTTGAACGGACTTAGATATTGCACAAAAAAGATAGGGCACACAAATGACACATCTAGAGTAGAATCTAGTCTCTAGATTCTAGACACTAAGACCGGTTACAGTACTAGATTATGGAGGCCAAATTCACATTATGTAGTATGGTAAACAATGTCAAATTTGAGATCGACCACTCACCGTCCGTCCGTCCGTCTGTCCATAGACACTTTACTCTTGGTGCAATACATGTAACTTGAACTTTTACTTTCTGAACAGAACCAAATTTTTTATATTAATTTCTCAGCTAAAAAGACAGATCGAGTTCGGATATGGGTTTGATCCGACTATTTTCAACTGAGTAATAATAATATATAATAATAATAATATATAGCATTTGTATAGCGCTTCATCCCTGCTGTAGCTTGAAGCGCTTGGGACTCTATATGCAGGTTATATCACAGTCCCTAGGAATCACTGTTAGTTGAATAAAATATTATTTAATAATATTAAATCAATATATTATAGTTAGTTATTATATTAATATATATACCAGTTTGGCAAGTAAAAATTTTGTGTTCTGCATTTTCATTGGTAGATGATTTGAACGAAATTACAAGAGTACAAATTTTTATGCCACACAAACATTCTCGCTTTCTGAGTTTATATCATCATATTCCGTATTTTTTTCTTGAAACGCTGGTGTATTCAGATTGTTTCTATCTTTACCCACTTACCAGAAAAATGTCTGTTAGTTCCTCGAATATTCATTCAAGTCCAACTCTCGGGGATTCCTAATCATTTCTGAGAAAACCACCCAATCTGTAAATAGTTCGTTCGCGTAAAGCCAACCGGTGATAATCCGAATAAAAGGGATTACGGATGTGAGTAAACAGACGTCGGGTGTGTTAAAACTGGCTCTGTTGTACACTACTAAGTACACATTTTAACTCATTCTCATTACTAGAGAAATGTAGAAATGACCATCTCAAACTAATATATCTATATATTTTCAAGTAGGGCCCTGGGGGTGGTTGATATCTTGAGATGTGAAAGCAAATTTTATATTCCAAGCTCCCAGTTAACTCCGCATCTCAAGAATGGCAATGGGAGATAACTCGTGCTGGGTTTGGCTGCAAAAGTAATGTGTAATAGGGAACTGGATTGATAACTTCCCGTTTTAAACAATTTTGCAGAATTACGTCACTTGATAATTTAGCCGACAGTTATTCAATGTGAATATTGGATGGAAAATTACGATTTATGTACAACTCAGACAAGGTACAGTTGATATGACCCGACGAGCACATTAAGAACAATTAACTTAATTGTCACATGTCAAATGTGGGGAGATAAATGCATTTTTTTCGAACGAAAAATCGAATTGTTCGTTTTAGTGATAGAGCACAGGGGGTGGTCTGCAGCCAATGAGGTGATGATTTACATAATAACAAAATCTGAAGTTGCCTAACTGTAGCTTATATCTATATAGTAGAGGTAATATATCTAGATCTATTTGTTATATTTTAATCAAATTTAATATTACATGGACAGTGATTCCTAGGACTGTGGTTATATACATGTGCAGACATTAGAATATTTACTATCAATGGATACGGAGAATGATGCAATGTTGCTATCTATATACAGGGTATACAGCTAGTTGTGTGCGGGTAAATATTGAACAGGTTCGTCTTAAAGGAATACGGTGCTGAAAAAACAATAATATTTTCTTTCAATATACCGATAAAATATATGTATAATGTCCATTGGGCGCATATAATCTAATATTCGGCCGCCATTCGTTATTTTTATAACGATTATAAAAAATTCCGAAGTTAGCCGAAGATTTTGTTGTAGACGAAGTCACGTGATCATCGGCCAGATCACGTGATTGTCACATGTAAACAGAAGCATAGCACGTGATCGATCACGTGGTAACACATCGACAACGCATAGATACACTACGGCAGTATTTTAAGTTTGCGTGTAGTTGATCGCGGCCTTTGAAGATTGACGCGTTATCAGAATATACGAAGGCGAATGCAAAACTTTGCCGAAAACATCGCCGTTCTCGTAATTAAATGTCTTTATCGTGTTATCATTATGATATGTATCGCGATGTGTTGTTACTATAAAGCCATGCCCGTATATTATTCAGTTTTGCTCGCATTAATCTATATAAACACGTGCTCGTGTTTATATATATTTTTTGTTACCGGAATAGTCCAAGTTATATTATATATTATATATTCATATAAAGATTGCATATATATGCGAAGACTTGCACGGTTATTAGGCAATTATCATCTCGTAAACATTCCAATTTCCAGATGACCTTTGTCTTGTGTCAATAAAGAGCGTTTCGTTTTAATTTATCGTAACAAGGTAAAAACAAAAAATATCGGTTTATTGCTGTCGTGTTTTCATTTACCAACATGATATGATAAGTTCATTTTTGTTGGTTCGTAATAGTGAACGCTCTTTATTGCACCAAGGTAAAGGGACTGGACTTAGAACAGTTGTCATCGTGATTTTATTTACTGATAACACCAATACAGGTCAATACATGTACACGAACTTCCGATATGCATGCTGTATATATCCTTCCAAGTCATAACAATGTCCGCTCTATTAAACTCTTTTTATTCGTACCATATTAGGAAAACTCTTAACATGGAATGCTCTTTATTGAGCCATGGTGAAGGAAATGGGGAATCGACTTAGAATAGTTGTTATCGTGAATTATTCAACATACTTTCAACTTTAACTGCAATTGTATGTATTCGTAACATGACTGATTTGTCAAATTAAACGCTCTTTATGTGGTATATGTAATCGGTTTCTGATTTTGCGCAACGGGTTTAGCACAGAAATCCCGCCAAATGGCACGTAAACGAACATCGTTTGGAAATGAATACAGCATTATACCTAATTGAGAGTCACTAGACCGGCCACAGCCGAAAATACTGCATTTATATGGCATTGTTACGGATGAATGATTGTAAATACGGGACACTCGGGGCATAAATACCGAAAATAAAAACAACATCGTGAACACGCGCCGGAATAGAGTTCACATGCCTGCTCGTGTTTTTATAAGCTTTATTTTTGACACGAAAGTGTTACCTACCCCGCTCAATCGGCCTGCTATAGTTTTTTTTGTAAAAAAAATAACTTTCCAAACAGCGCTTAAGACAAATCACAAGTGAATATAACTCACCGCGCGATGACAATTAACCATGCGTACACAATGCTATTGATATGCCCTGCAGTAATTCCATCACGGTCACGCGTTGATATATATTCCGGATTTTCCCTCGTCATATAGGTAGACACAATTAACTCCGACTCCGATTCCGTGTTTTTAATTAGTTTACCTCGCTTGACGTCATGCGAGGTTTTGCGACGGAGATAGCCGACAACCGGTGGCGGTATTATTTATTTATTTCTCGGCTTATTTATTACGCGATTTTTATGGGACTTGGATTATTGTGATCACAATAGGGGTGGCTTTCCGATAGAGTTTTGTTGTTTCATGAGGATTGTAATCCTTTAAGTCGTTGCTTGAAGATGTCGATAGAGTGCGAACGACGAATGTCAAGAGGGATGGAGTTCCAGACACTAGGTGCGGCTTGTGTAAACAGACGACGTTCAATTTTCTTATATTTACCCATGTGAACAGCCAGAAGCTGTTTTTCCTTTGAACGGAGGTTATCACGGCCTGGTACATACAACGTAAGAATGTCCGAGATATATGCTGGTGCAGATGAATTAAAGTAACGATAACAGAACGTTGCTAACTTGAAATCAATTCGTGCGTGTACTGGGAGCCAATGTAGGTTTTTATGTGTACCCATACCATGTATGGTACACATAATGCTGACGTCCGGATCAACCATCCGTCGTTCGTCCGTCCGTCTGTCCGTCTGGCCGTCTGTCCGTCTGTCCGTCCGTCCGTCTGTCCGTAGACACTTGCTATCCGATTCAATTACTTGAATATTTTTTATCGGATCGTGTCAAAATTTTATGTGCATGTTTATGATAACACACTCCTCACCTGTATAGTTTTTGGTATCGATCGGTTGATCGGTTTAGAAATTATTAACACTTTGCATCCGCACATAGTCATGTTCTATCCGATGCCATAACTTAAGTATTTTTTGACCGATTGTGTTCATATTTGATATGTAGGTTTATGATGACACACCCCTCACCTGTATAGTTTTTGGTATCGATTGGTTGATCGGTTTAGAAAATAATTAACCCTGCACACAAATGCTATCTGATGCATCTAAGTCAAACAATTTTCTTCTGATATGCCTCATATTTCTTACCTAGGTTTTTCTTAGCACGTTCTTTATCTGTATGGATTTTGGTATCGTTTAGTTAACCCTTTCTGCTCTTGTTTTTAAATAGAATTCATCCAAGCTGTGTTTACTTAAATATTTTTCATCTGATCAGCACCAAATTTGGTACATCTGGTCCTCACCCCGAAATACAGATCAGGTTCGAATTTGAGTTTGATCCCGTATATTTTAACAGAGTTATGGCCATTTAAAATTAAAGTGACTGATAAGTAAGCCTGCATTGTGAGAAGAGAAGATCTCACATAACACAGAGTGTATTATTGGCAATGTTTAACTGGACACTAGATACCATAGAGATAATAAATAACATTAAGACAAAGTCATTCCCACAGAGCAGTCAGTTATTAGCTATGGATCAGTACAGTGTATTGACATTGTCAGATAGCAGCTGGTGTTTACAGACTCTGTGTCTTATCTTAGAATAAAATTAAATCACCCATTGGGTAGTTTCACCATATGGTATCATTGAAAATGATTAACCCTCTCCACACATCATATGGTTTTGATGCTTTCATTTGATTCTTCTCTGATTGTATGTACAGGTTGATGGTGATCCACTTTTATCTTGCATGGATTTTGGGATTAAAATTAACCCATTCCATAGACACATGATACCCGATTGGCAGATATTAAATTATACCTTTCACTTTGAGCCAGGTTCATTAAGGATTTCTAAAAACAGAGGAAATGTTTTATTTTGAAATTCCCTCTATTGCATTTGGGGTGCAGGATAATAATAATGTTGCTTGTATACTTGAGACTGACTTATTGTATGGGCTTCTAAATCCAATTACATTCATTTATAGACTATTTTGATCAGTTTGCTATCTCATTTGATATCTCAAATATTTGTTATTGATAATATTTATATATCATGTCATTAACAAAATTAACCCACCCATTCCATAGACATACAGTGTGCTATCCAATGTAATGACACTAATATTTTCAATCTGACCATTCTCAAATCCCACCTCTAGTTTTGAAATGCCGCTTCAGTTATCAGAATCGATTAATTGCCCAAAAATAATGCTAACCACAGTCCACTAAAGTATAAAATTGCCCTAAACCTGTTATTTATCAACATTTTGCACAATGAATTTTTGCCGGTTTGTCATATATCTGACACAAAAAACACAAAAAAGCCACTTGATTTTAGAGTTATCCATCTTGATCTGCTATTTGGTCTTCTCATTGACTTTTACTGGGCCACTAAATATTCCAGGTGGTTAAAAATAATAGATTTAAAAAATCAATATCTGCTCACTGAGCTTTGATGAATGGGTTCCTCGATTTGAATAAAATATTTTTTACCCCTGAAGCCATATAAATAGTAACTGAAGGATGCTTAATCGGATTGAGTACCTTTAATAGTAAGGTGTGAATTGTTGAAAAGGTTGGTGTCAGGATTTATGAAAATAGCTAATCGCTATCGCCAAGGTATGGGTTAAACATCTGCCGATCGTGATCGGCCTCTCGTTCAATATTGGAGTGACATGGGTTGAT